>VZRQ01003409.1:140120-291350 GCA_013397975.1 Machaerirhynchus nigripectus
CTCCCCTCCCCTCCCCTCCTCTCTTCCATTCCGCAATCCCCTCCCTCTCACAGTTCTTCCTTACTTTTCTATATTTCTGTTTCCATTTTTCCTTTAATTTCTCTCTATCTTTCTTCTTTTCTTTTCTCACCTCTTTTTTTTCCTCTTTGCCCTTATTTTTTTTCTCTTCTGTAGTCTTTTTTCCGTCTTGCTCTTCCTGACTTTGTGGGATTTTCTTCACTGTTTTTCACACAGGAAAACAGAACCTATGTCCCAGTAATGCAGCTGAGTAATCCTCATTAGCCTCTGTATTATTTTCTTGGCAAAATAAAGACTGCATCATTGTGGTCAGAGATCCTCTGGGTTGTTTTAATACTGATGTAATTAAGAGATCATGTCTGGCATGACATCTTTTCAGACATTTGTTAAGAAAAAAAAATGGAGTGTCTGATTTGAAAAGAAAATTCTCTTCTCCTTCATGTTTGTACCTAAGATAAGAGACAGAGAACTAAGCTGCGGAGCAGTTCATGCATCTTTTTTAGTGGTTCTGCAGCCCGTCCATATTCCAAAGACAGTTTCAGTCACACCATATGAAGGTTCTCCCAGTAGCTCATGCCAAATCTGTCTTCCCAACCCCCAGTATCTAACCCTGTGCAAAGGGGTCAGAAACTCCAAAGGTTTAACAGAAGGTGACTACTGGGCAGAATGTAACTAGAGTAAAACCATAGCTAACAGAGTGTAAAACAGTCTCTGGATAGATTTTCTCGGTCACGTTTTGTGCCACAGTATGGTAAAGCCAAAGATAAATGTTGCTGTGCCTATACCAAGAATAAATATGGAGTTTTATATATATATATATATATACATATATATATATATAATGGTTATTCCATATAGATAAACCTCATGCTATGACCAATTATAAGGTTTTCCAACTAATTTAAGGATGACCTAAATTCATTGCTTTGATTCTTTTCCAGATCTAATGTAAAAAAAGAGCTTATTCTTTTTTTTTTTTTTCAAAATACTGTATTTAGAGAATGAAAAAAAAAAAATCCGTAGAAAAGCTTGCATTTATACAACCAATTTTTGTAAATATCCAGCTTCCCAAAAGGCTAGGTGCAACCATTCCATAGTAGTGCTTGGATCAATGCATAACTTACAATTCAGGTGTTAATGAAACAATTTCACCCACACATCCAAGTAAGACTGTGAAGTAATTCCAAATGAGTCCGTGAACCACTTACATTAACTACCAGGGGAGCAGTCTACAGGTGAAATACTTATAAAAGCTCTTGAACTATCTATCCTTTTTAGCACCTTCTATGAGCATAAAGCAAAGTAAATGTCACGTTTTGTCCCCTGTGACTGCAAAATGTTTCTAAAGATAGGAATTCATTTAGATAGCACATGCATTTAACATTACAAAATTTTATTTTATTCCTTCAGATGTAGGAAACGTGTATTAAAGCCATATTCCTGCAAAAGACATACTGAATTTGATGTGATGAAACCTGATTGTAGGTGACAGGAGATATTGTATTTGCTGATTTATTTTGTTTTATAATTTGTAGGTCACTTACAGTCCAAATTAAAATAAAAGATCCAGATTTCACCCCATCTCAGTTCAAATGTTTTGAAATATATTTTAAGCGCATCATATTTTCTCCCTCTGTTTAGGCATTGCCAAATACTGCATCTTGACTGGACTTCCAGGAAGCCCTCTGGTCCTTCCCCCATGCCCCAAAGCAGGAGCAAGCTATACCCTGTGTCATTCCTGACAGATGTTTGTCTCTTACTCTTAAAAACCCCAAGTGACAGCGACTCTACAACATCCCCAGGCACTCTCATGTTATTCTACATTTGCCTGTGGAATTTTTCCTAAATGTCTAATCCAAGTGTCCCTTGCCACAGTTTAAAACCATTATTTCTCATCCTACCCTCTATGGAGATAGAGAATAGCTTAATAACTCTCTTTTTCCTTTCAGCTGTCCTTTAGATATCTAGTTAGTTATCATACTCTTCTGCTGTCTACATGGTCTCCTCAGGAAAGGCATTGTTATTTAGCATGATTGCAAAATGAGGAAGCAGTATTTTCTGGTAATACTTATGTAATTATTGTCGAGGGAACAGTTTTTCTACTGCATCAGTTGTCTGTGGTATTTGCAATGGGATTATGTTAGGAGAAATGATAAAAATGTTTATTTTTGTAATTCTGGGGGGACAAAACAAAATAAATAAAATGGTCTAATGGGAAGAATTTCAAGAGGGGGGACCCTTCTGTTAGTTTTTTGGGTTGCAGCTAGCTGAAATTTTCTCTTCCAGTCAAACTCCTTGTGTTACCCCGACTGCTACTTGTTTAACAGGATGGGAAGGGGTCAAAACAAAACGTAGGGGCAGTGTTTTACATGTGAGTGTGTGGAGGCAGGTGCATGTGTATGTGCAGAAGGGGATGTTCTGGAAATGCTTCTGAAGATGTTTACAGCCCCACGTGTGTAAGTCCTGTCAGGTCCTTGTGTCACCGGGAAAGAACAGTATCTACAAGGACAATATTGGTTTCTACTGAATCTTTGGTACCTAACGCAACTTCTTGGCTTTCTCGTAGCTAGATTTCCACTCATTTTGGGTTACCTGGGCCAGCTTTGGCTTATCTTTGGCATACCTTTTAGCTGCCATTTGGGATCTAAGGCCTTTTCTCTATGATAGCACTGTCAGCAGTAGCCTTGGGAACTCGCACATATTTGCCCCCATCCTGTGCTGCCATCGAAGGACTCTTTTTGTCCCACCATGTTACAGCTTTGACTACAAAGCAGCACTCCAAGGTGCGGGCAAAAAAATTTTTCCATCACAATTTTCTTACTCTTCCTCCCATGGTATTTTTCAGGAGGAGTCCATTATGGTCACATCACATATGCCTCCATGACATTGGGTTTGGGATATCAAAAAACCGTCTCTCATGGCGAGGAGAGCAACTGTTATGAAGCATCTGTGAGTTCTTGTTGTCTACCAATACGAAATCTTGCTTAAATTTTATGTGTATATTTCCAAGATGTTTTGCAAGTTCCTCCCAAGATCTCTCTTGATATTTATGTTTTTGAGCTCATTCTTCACATTTCTTGAAATTTAGAGACAGTTAAGGAGCCAGCTTCTCTTCAAGTTAAGTCAATGAGTCATAACAGCCTTACCTTATTTATTTTAAAATTGTTATTACTTAATGATCTCGAAAGTAGTAAAATTAAAATGGTAATAAAGTAAACAGCATACAGAGATTAAACTCAAATGCTCAATAAAGGGTTTTGGTAACTTTACATTACAGATTATAATGGTTCATATAATTCTTTCTGATACAAGCACCAGAGCAGCATTGGGCATTTAAAGCAATTTTTAGAAGAAATTTTACATACAGCTAATTTTGCAGAGAGAAGCCCAAACTTAATTTAAAAGTGGAACATGGATTGCCTAGATTTTAGAGAGATAATATAGAATTAAACGATAGAATAGTATTTTAGGCACCTGTTTCCCCCTCTACTTTAAGAGGAATACAGAATCCGCTACTAAATCTATGTGAGAATTATGTGCCTCAAAGAAGAATGCCAAAAACCTGCAAACATCACCTACCTATAAGAAATGTCTTGAGAAATGCAGCCCTTCATGGCCTCTGACACTTCAGCTGTCAACACCTACAGATAGTTTGGCAATGGTTGAACTTCCTCAGAAGAGCACAAGACAAATCATAATAGATACAAAGAATTTGAAGCCATCCAGAGAGACCTGGACAGGCTTGAGAGGTAGACCTGTGCAATACTTATTAAGTTAAACAAGGCCAAGTGTAAGGTTTGGGGCAATCCAGAGCACAAGTAGAGGCTGGGAAGAGAATGGACGGAGAGCAACCCTAAAGAGAAAGATTTGTGTGCGTTTGTGAATGAGCAGCTCAATGTCTTGGCAATGTGTTGTCACAGGCCAGAAAACCAACCACCTCCTAGGCTGCATCCAAAGCAGAGCAGCAGCAAATCAAGGGAGGTGATTCTGACCCTCTACTCTGCCTTCATGAGACCCCACCTGGAAGTACTGCATCCAGCTCTGGGGACACCAACACAAGAAAGACATGGGCCTCTTGGAGCAAGCCCATAAAGAGACATAAATATGGTAAGTGGGCTGGAACACCTCTCCTGTGAAGGCAGACAGAGTTGAGGCTGTTCTGCCTGGAGAAGGGAAGGCTCTGGGGAGAAGTTATAGCAGCCTTCTAACACATAAAGGGGGCCTGGAGTAAGGCTAGAGAGAGACTTTACAAGGGCAAGCAGTGATAAGACAAGAGGGAGTAGCTATAAACTGAAAGAGGGCAGGTTTAGATTAGTTACTAGGAAGAAATTCTTTACTGAGAGGGTGGTGAGACATTGGAAAAGTCACCCAGAGAAAGAGTGGATGCCCCATCCCTAGAAGTGTTCAAGTCCAGGCTGGATGGGGCTCTGAGGAACCTGGTCTAGTGGAAGATTCCCTGTCCGTGGCAGGGGGGTTGGAACTATTTGAACTCTGTAGTCCCTTCCAACACAAACCATTCTCTCATTCTCATGTATTAACTTCTAATCTTAACAAGCTTTCTGAATTTGCCCATTTTCCCTCATAGAAAGATGTTTTAGCAGCGTTGAAGGCAACATTCAGTGGCCACCAGAGTGAAACAAAGCATTGAACTGTGTGATGTATTTCCTTAATTCTCAGTTTGCTGCATTAGTTAGTTGTTTTAAAGCCACTTTCCATCAAGAGCTCTGTATCTGTGCCTGTGTCCCAGGGCAATGTGCAACTCAGGAAGCATTGCATTTGCATAACATTGCATGGTTCTTGGAAACTCCCCCACTGTTTTAATGTAAATATCGCATGCAAAATTATTTTCACCCACTTTTCACCTATTGCTCAGAACAGTTATGGAAACTAGACTTCCGTAAAGTCCCTGAAAACTGCTTTTGATTTAGTTGGTTTCTGTAAGAGTATAAAATAGTATCCTAAAAGGATGCTATGGCTAATCTTGCATGGTAATTATGAGATTTATTTACCTCACTACAGTATGTTTGAAACTGTATTTAAAGATTCATGTGGTGTTTATTCAGTTCCAGTAACAATTTAGTTTTCCACACAGCAGCAAGCCATACTCATAAAAATAAGACTCATTTTAAAGTATTGCCAGTGCACCAAATAAAATTTACGAACTTGGAAGTGTGTTTATAGTTTGAATGTTTCTTTTTTCTCTTAACCTAACCAAATGAAAAACACTTTCATTAATATATATGTAGTGCTCTGTTTAAAAAATATCTCAGAGAAGATAAAGACCTTCCTCAAGCCTCCTCTGTTTTGATAAAGACCAAAAGGAATAATAGTTTATCATCAGATTTTTATTTGATTGTCTTTGTAAGAGGCAAATATTTGAAATATGACACTCAAAGTTTTAGTGCTTTTATTTGCCTATTAGGCTGGCACTAGTCTAGACCTAGAGTTTGTGTCCTCATTAGCAGCCGGTGTACTTTTCTGCCAGAAGAAGTGCCATATTTTATGGCACCAGCCTAAGAAAAGCAAGTAGTTCATTAGTCCACACTAAAATTGAAGGTCATTGCTATCAGACTTTGAGATTCATTTGAGATCAGTGGAAGTTCAAACATACATCTGAAAAACAACAGTAAAAACAAACTGTTGCACTGGTCTATAAAGTCCCATGACTCAGAACTTGATCTTTTCTGGTCTTCTGCTACAGTTTTTTGGATGCTGAAGTCAGAAACTAAAGAGTGAGTGTAGCTTACAGAAGAGAGCTGCTTTCTGCATATACATAAAAGTTTTATTTTTCTTGAATGTAGAGGTCTAAATTGATAATGTAGAGGTCTAAATTAGTAAACAGAAAGAAAAAGGAAAGAAGCATGTTATATTTATCTATGCTGTTAGCTGACTTAAAGCATCTCAGTTCCAAGTTTTCTTGGAATAAAGCAGTTAATAGAATCTGTGGGTCAAATATCTGAGAGCATATCCAGACCTTTTCTATATTATACCATGAACATTAGGTACTTATGTAGATTGCCTGTTAACCAGCCAGAACAATTTTTTTTTCTGTGATGAGCCTCACCATTGTTGCACAATGAGAATCATATTTGATTAAAATATCTTTTTTGAAGCATGCAACATCTGTTACTTCTGCTCTCTGTCTCAAAATTCCCATGGAGTCTGCTGAAATTGTTCATTAGACCTCCCAAAGCTACATTTAATGTAAAACAGCTCCATTAAATATCACTAATCTATTGGAAATGAATCTAATATACAATCCATGTGCAATGCATGGCTGATTCTAAAGTAATAACTCCTTCCATGCACAACAATAACCCTTACTGTGATTAGTTTCTTCATATAAGACACTGAATTTAACATCATATTATACTCATGCAACTCATGCTCATGTTAGCAGTAAAAAAAAAAAACCAAACAAAATCCCAAACCTGAATTCATGTAAATCACTGCTCACTGTAAAGGGCAGATGCGATGCCTGGCAATGACAAGAGTCAGACTTTATTTAAGTCAGCCTCTGAATTTTTATGGTCTTAGGCTAGTCATTAATATCTATGCTGTAATTTTACAATATGTATAAGAGGGATTGTGATGTCTGATGACTCTGTGAAAACGTTCTGTGTTTTTATTTCACTTGAAATAAATAGTATTGCTGCTGTTCTTCAAGGAGTCACCCTGTCCCATAGCAACTGTGGAGGAAATTCAAAAAACATGGAACATGAATGAGAAAGTTTTAAGACTGTCAGACAGAAAGTAAGTTAAATCTTCAAAGATTTCAAGCCTGCCTGGGACATATCAGGCATGAGCACTGAAAACTCAAAATGCCCTTCTCTACGTCCACAAAAAGCACAGCTCAATGGGATATACGTATCTCCTCACTACGGTCTGTAAATGAAGAGGACATTACACCGTTTTGAATGCCTGATGATTTCTGGAGTATTTTATGGTTAATTGGATCCTGAGTTTCACTGACCTCAAGTGAGCTACAGCTTACTGTAAATAACATGTACAAGTTCCCTGTTCAAGGATCTTATACAGAAAAAATACAAATATCCACTCCTCCCACCCCTCTAAAAAAAAATAGGAAAACAAAAGAAAATTACACGAAAAATGAACAGATTATAAAGGCCACCCAAAAGTATTTATTTACCTAAAAAATGTATATTTTTAAGTTTATATCTGATAGTGGACCTGCTAAGGGAATGTTGGTTACCTTTAAGAGTTTCATTTTGTTCCTTCAATTGTAATTTTTAAGATGCTGCCTCTTAATACGTTTATTCAGAAGAGAAAATATTTGGTGGTTATATTTAGTAAAAAATATGGGCAGTAAATATTGTGTGAAGTGTACAGATATTTTAGGTAAGCAAAAGGACAGACTTTCCAAGAACCATACAAGAAAATTAATAACAACAACAACAAAAAATGCATCAGTTCTGTAGATATGAGTATACTTGATTTTTATTTTCTGCTCAGAAATTGTGCATGTACATAGTCTGCCATCCAGGATCATGGGGCAATTAATTTTGAACATTAGCAATTCAAATAAAGCACTATTTTTAAAGTTTCAAACTTCCCTGAGAAAGCTGCAGGATTTCCTATCCTACCCGCTATGTATAAAAATACTGTATGAGAAGGCATGAAGTTTTTTAGTCTCCACTCTATGTTTAGTTTTTTTCCACCATTTTCAAAAGCATCTGCATTAATGATATTAAAAACATACTTTTAAAAAGTTGTCTCTTTGTTCTGTTTACACACTCATTATCAAAAGCAAGGGAATCGTAGAAAATGTCTTCAGCCTTAAGGCCAGAGCACTGATAAAACCGATGTGTATGAAAACCTTTGAGACTGTTGTCATTTATCTCAGCAACTCTGTTTAAAGCACTGCATCCAGAAGGATCTGTGTATCTCTGAGTGACAATTCTTGTCACAACAAGGTTACAGATAACTGACTGCAATTCTCACTTGCAATGAGTAAGAGAGGGAAGATAAGTCATTCTGGCTCTTTCCATCCATCTTTACAGAAGGCTCTAATAGCAAGAAGGGTTATCGTGAACATACAAAACCCACATACATTATTGCAGCTGCACAAATTAGTATCAGTATTCAATTCCCTTGCATTTCCACCATGAGACAATCAGTCTCAATAAAAATAATCTTCATGTAGCTACATTGTAGGAAAGGACATTTTTTTCAATAGTTAATTGAAATTCAATTCTTAATTGTGATGAGAATATTTTGTAAGTCATTTCATGGAAACAATCTGGTTTTGAGTGGGGGAATTAATGGAGCTGCACTTACAACAGATTTGTGATTTGTCACTTTCCTCTCATTCAGAGGAAATAAATATCTCAGGTCACCTTCTGATGCATGTTGTCACCTTTTCTCAGCTTCATCCCAGGATCCTCTGCTTCCTCTCCTGTTCCTTATTTATCTTTTCCTGAGCTGTGCTGAGACTGGGTTAGAATTATTCACAGTGGGTAGGCATGAGGTTCTTAATCAGCTGGCTGATATCTGAATGAAAAGAACATTTTTTTTATTGTCTGTCTCTCAGGAGATCAGGAAGAGAATCCTGATCAGACCTCACCCCCTTTGTCAGATTTGATTGAAATTGGCTAATATATATAAAAAGATATTATAGAAGGACAGGCAAACAATCATAGAAGGTGAAACAGAATTCTCACTATCCGTCTTTCCACCCCAAACCCAGAAAATGAATGTCAATCACAAAATTCCTCTCTGTGTTGGCTCACAGTGACTTAGATCAGTGGAACAAACACCGTGCTAGTCAAACACGCTGCAAAGCTCTTGTGAAGTTAATGCCCTTTTAGCACAGCAATATTTTAGCTGACATGTTGCATGCACACTTCTGTATCTCCAAAGCTAAGCTTGGGAAATTTGATTTCTATTGTGACATGGGGAGTATTTCTTCTTTGAAACTAGGCTGGATAAAGAGCAGTGTAGAGTTATTACAGTGCACAGCACCACTAGCATTGTGTGCAGTACAAACACTCCACCTGCCAACCAAGCAACCGAGCAAGGGCTGATCCCCCTCCAGCTTACTCCACAGTTTACTGTGTAGGTCTTTTACCAAGAATTTGCTAGTACAAAGTAAAACCTAGAAATTTCCAGTTTCCTCTTATTTTCCTTAATAAAGGAAATACAAAAAATATCAGCTTCTTCCTTTTCTGCTCACTGTGCTTTGGTGCTCATGGGAAAGATGAACATGCTACAGGCAAGCTGCATTTTTCTTGCAGTGTAGATTAAAAGTTCAGGCAGTGAAATGTTAACCATCATCTCAAAAATGGTTAGAAAGGGATAATTTTGTTTTCTCTTGGTATACCTTCCTATCTTTTGGCAATCCTCCTTCCATAAAAGGCTAACCTTGGAATTTAGGGCAGTAATCAAGATGACCTTTCGGTAAAGGGTATGGAAAGCATTAGCATCTGAACTTCAGCTACATAAATACATTGCTTTACATTTTTGAAGGTTACCTATGAATGTCCCAAGACAGAAATTTAAGAAACCCATCATAAATATCACAGGTAATTTTAAGTCAAACCTAAGGTGCTGCAGCTTCAATTGAACAGCAAGTGAAACATAATGACTCAGACTGGTTTATCTCACAGCAATAAATAATAGAAAATCCCAGTATAACAGGGAGATGACTTATTTTTGAGGATCTTGATCTACTGCTTGGGAAGTGATATAGTCATGTCCCTTCCCTGTCACATTCACATCGCCTTCCTGTCACAGACATTCTGTAGGACCTTTTATGGACAATAAATCAGTCTGAACATATATTTATGTTCAGACTGATTTATTTAGTATTTCTTTGTTTTAAATGAATGCAGAAAGTGTAAGTTTATTAAAAATGACAGGTCTTCCCATAGGCCAGGAGCAAGAAGCAGGTGTAGCCATGTGCAGAGATGGAATAATCAAAGAGACATGAACTTTTTACCTCTCTTGAGTCTTACCTGTATGTGGTGACTGTCACTTGGACGCCATCAGTTTTGGTGGAAGACAACTGACAGATGAACAAGGTGACATATTCAGGTAGGCAGCTAGAAAAACTAATCTACCTGAGAGGTGAAAGTTTACGGCCTAATGTGTTTTACCACAGATTCTGAAAAATAATTTTGGCAATTATTTCCTTTATTTCCTGGAGGTGGGAGGAAAGCTCAGGACAAACATGCAGAGAGAAGGACCAACCTTCCCATGACTGCTGGCAAGCACCAAGATGCCATGACTGTGCTGAGCAGTCTCACATGGGATCCCTGCCCACTGCTCATAGGCTCTGGGAACCATTTAAGCTCAAGACTGCTACACCTTCCCTTCCTGAGACATGGTGAAGGTGTGCTTGGCTTTAGCTCTGCCTCCTTCTTGGATGGACTTTGGGCCAGCCGTGTACCTTTGTCCTCCGTGCTGCTCCTGGCCTGAGGTTGTCAATGGACCTGTGTTTTGGCACCCAGCTTGGGATGCTGCATGCCCTGGTGAGAGAAAGTCCAGCATATGCCAAGGTTGCCCTCAGTGCCCAGCTCTTCTGCTCCCAGCCCTGTGGAGCAGCTGTGGTCCCTGGCACAGAAGCCCTCCTGTGTACGCTGAGCAGGTGTTTTACAGGAGGTAGAGAGTATGAGCTTCTTCATGGAAGATTTTGCCACCACTGCCTTTAAGCAGTCCTAGTGGAAAACCTCTATTTGACTTTTTCTGTAAAAATCAACTTCTTTAATTTCAAGGCATAAATTTCCAAGTAGGTTATTTTGGGGGTTTTTTTTTGTGGGAAGCTTAAATGGTGACTGTATACAATGCTAAAGTAGCATCTATAAAAATATGCGTGTAATTCTTCAATTCCAAAGATGTTAAAGAACTTTAAAAGTTCTGATAATTTTATGCAAACGAGTCTCTACCCCTTCCAAACTACCAGGGTAGTTCTCCAACATAACTGCTTAAAATAAATGTAATGGCAACTTTACCAGCTGCACCTAGGCTTTCTCAACACCTATTTTGCAGCTGTCACTAACTTGTGTCAGTGTTGTTTTCATCAGTAATGTAATAAAGCAAAGTTTCCAGGGAATGGCTTGTAGAATAAATAAAATAAAATTTATTTTCTTTATATCTACCAGATGCTAAGAAACTTTCTCATTATCCTAGCAAGAGTAATAGAATCTAAAAACTGATAGATGTTTTCATACATCTTTAAGTTGAGCAGGTACACTGTACTCTCTTTCAGCAATCAAATCTTCTGTAGAACTAATTTATTGAACTGTCTACAATTCAAGAGTTTTTCTTTCTTGTGGCCTGTAAAAACATTAAAGGATCCAATTTCAGAGCAGACAGCAACTTCACAGATCTCAGTTTGACTCAGTCAAACAGATGGTGTTCCCCAAGGCATGGTACTGGGGCCAGTCTTATTTAATATCTTTATTGATGAATGGGGTAAGGGGATTGAGTGTCCCCTCAGTCAATTTGCAGGTGATGAGCTGAGAAGGATTGTTGATCTGCTGGAGAGCAGGAAGACTCAACAGAGGGAATTGGACAAGCTGGTTTGAGGGGCCCAGGCCAATTGTATGAGCTTCAATCAGGTGAAGTGCCAGGTCGTGCACTTGGGTCACAACAACTACAGGATGGGGCAGAGTGGCTGGAAGGTGCCCAGCTGGGAGCTCTGGTCAGCAGTGGCTGGACATTAGCCAGCAGGGGCGCAGGTGGCCAAGAAGGCCGATGGCATCCTGGCCTGTATCTGCAATAGTGTGGCCAGCAGGGCAGTGATTGTCCCCGTGTACTCGGCACTGCTGAGGCCACTCCTCAAATCCTGTGTCCAGTTCTGGGCCCCTCACTTCAAGAAGGACATAGAGGTGCTGTGGCATGTCTAGAGAATGGCAACAGAGCTGGGGAAAGGTCTGGAGCACAAGTCCTGTGAGAAGCAGCTGAGGGAGCTTGGGAGTGTTTAGACATTTCCTGAAGTATGGAACATCAGGAAGCCCAGGAAGACAGAAAGGTAGGTCCCATGCTGGCTTGTGTCATCCCCAGTAGTTAGAAATCCTTATGTCCACGTCTAAGTTCATGCAAAGATTTATCCACATCCTCACGAATCAGGCCATGAAACTGTTCTCCAGAATTGACTCAATTTATTTTTCCCCTTTGAGGCTTCAAATTACAAAATCTTGAAATTTAATCCTTTTAAGAAATTAATTTGAACAAAACTATAGAGCTTTAGATGGGCCAGATGGATTTTTCTCCATATGCAATTACAGTGCAAATAAGATGCAGAACTCTTCCAAGTTACCTGTGAATAACTTTGGGCTGAGATCAAGCTGAGAATAACTTTGGAGACAACAAAGGATAAACTGAAAACACAGGCTATACTCAGAAATTATTTCCGTTAGCACATTTTGTTACATGCTGTGTGCTGTTGGAGACACTGATGTATAAAGTGTCAGTTTTGAGACAATTTGAGACACTCTCCATTTGAGGTGCAAATGGAGAGGAACATTTCACAAAGGACATAAATCACATTTTTCATCATATTTTGCTTATGTATTTTATTCTTTAGATATAGCCATACATAGCAGGGTAAGGTAAATTTTAAAAATTCAATTTTATGCCAAAATAGACATCTGTAACTATCCACTGGTGAATCCATACTAGTAATTGTAACAGAATTGCGAGAGTAATTGTGTGCAGAGTTTTTGATATTTGAAAGGATGGATATGCACAATTTCACTACCTTCAAGACACAAGAGGCATTTGACTTTAAATAAATCATGAAAATAGTAATGATATTTTTACATTGTGCATTGCTTTGCACAGAAAAAATATTGAAGAAAATTTTCTAAAGAAATATTGGATATAGTCTTGTGTATGTGTCCAAGGGACAGAGCTATTCAAATCATTCATCAGACTCTCATGCAGAATAGTAATTCTTAAAAAATATTAAGAAAGATACCTAGATCGTGACTTCAAATTAGTCTGAAATTCAAGAAAGAGTACTGCTTCTTTAGGGGGTAGAACATACCATATTAACCAAAACTAGGCAAATTCGCTACTGTGGGTGTAGCAGAAAATGTAGGAGATAATGCGAATCCTGTTAGAGAACTGGTTAAACCTCCCCAGCTCTCTGACTCAACCAGGCAACAATTAGGATGTGTAGCAAAGAGGATATGTAAATTGTGCACTCTTGTCTGCTGAAGCGGTAATCATATTCCAGCTGAGTACAGATGAAGTGCAGAGTCATGTTTCAAGTTCCAAGGGGGAAAAAAAATAGTTTTTTTCCTTAGTTTCCTTTTAGCATTTGCTTTTGTCATAGCTTTCTGCTAGTCTTGTGTATCTCATTCATAGTTGGTCCATACATTATATATGAAGCCTGGGTGTTTACCAGGAAGCTTTGGTTTCCAGAGGGCAATAGTGCCTAAATGTGAAGTGAATGCTTTAGGCTACTTTTTCAGTGGTACACTCTCTTGAGGACTATGTCAAGATAAAGCTTGAGTGTAACTCTCACCTCTACTATGCCATATGAAATTTAATCCAAAGGACATACATTCTCCAAAGATTTCAGCCCAAAAACACAGCAAGAATTATTTCAATTACAGCAGCATCTATTAAGAAATGTCTCAATGGCATATATGTAAAAAATTCTCATAGATTTGGGCTTAGGATCAAGTTTGACTTTAAGAATATGTTGACATATTTTTTCTGTGGAGTGTTCAACTCTGATATATGCTATGTTTTGCATTAACTTGGATCAATGAAATATACGTTTTGGGCAACAGCATACTGGAGGTGGAGTCTTTTGCCTGGAAGGTGGCCAATCTTTACAAAAGATTTTATCTTCCTACATTTTCACTGGTGGGTGCTGTTGCAACATTTTGTGTTAACAGCCTACATATTACTTTTCCTCTTGGTTCTGGGAAGTGTCTAATAATGAAGCCTACACGAGCTGTGTCTCATAATTATAGCTGTCACCACAGTCTTCCCTATTCCCTGGATATTTTAGATCATAATCTGCGAAGCTAAAAGTATCTTAAAGGCTCAAAGCTACTGAAGCAAAAGCACTTAGTACCTACCAAATATCAAGGTTTTTGAAATAAAAGAAAGCTCATCTCTGGCTAAAGGCAACAACAAACTGAATCATAGAAGAACACAACATCATATTTCTGTGGCTGAGCACTAACAAAAGTGTGACAAACAGCTGATACCTCCAGTTAAAAATAATTTTGAAAAAATCATCTTAGCAATCTATCTTAGAATCTTAGAATCTATCTTAGGAAATGAAACTCTTTTATATAGAAGAGGTCCTGGAAATATTGACACAGAAATTTTTGACTTGGATAATTTATAAATTCTTAGTAGAAATAGAGCTGTTTCAGATTAAAATAGTTTGTCAATCGTTACTATTAGCTATTTTATGTTGGTGGTGAGACAAACATATGGCAAATAAAAATGAAAAATATCTGCCCCAGAGATTAGTCCTGACTGACAACAGAAATGTGGATAGACACAGATGACTGGGAAGTTTTCTACAGTGCAATTTGGAGTTTTTAGTAGACAATATATCCTTGTTTATTACATATTTACATAAAAGTATAAATAATTTTATATCAAGAAAATACCCCTTCTGCAGTGGCTTTTGCATAAGTGTCTTTACTAACTCAGACCAGTCTGAACATTGCTTCCTGTATGTTTTAACCTCTGCTCTTGGCTAATCTGCTCTAAACAAAATCGCTTAGAGATGAATAGATGACTTATATGTGCCTTCATATTATTCTAATACGTCACATATTTTTATCAGACCAGCTCTCCTTCCGTAGCCATAGACTTTGGAGCTAAATGCAAATCAGTGCCTTCCAGACCGGAGAGGTACATATTTGAGAGCAGTGAGCTGGGGTGATGGGGGATAAAGCTGCACCAGATGAATGCACTTGCACTGGGAGCATGGGGAGCAGTGAGCTGGTTGTTGGGAGCTCGGCAGCTCATGGCTGGCATTTTGGTGGGCTTCAAATGGCTGATGCTCTTTTGTGCTGGGTGGGAGCACAAAATGTAAACCTTCTCTAGGTGCAAGTCTTCTATGCCATATGTGCTTAGACAAGTTTCAGTGAAGCACTGCCAGCCCTACAATTTCCATATGAATATAGGCCAGAATGCATAGGTATTGATAGATAAGGAAAGTTATGTGCTTAGAGCAGACACTGCAATAAATCTGTCAAAAAAATCTGTGGCCATTTAATTAATCTTCTAGTGTCTAGGAATAGATTGAGTATCCCATGATTAAAAGGGGAAAGGGAGGTGAGGCTGGTAATAAAATACAGTAACATTTAACAGCTTCTTCTTGTATTCTCTGAAGCTAATGACAAAGCTTCTAGCTTGTGTACAGGGTTAGTTTTTTTTAAGTCATAGAAAACAACAGAAATGTTCTTCAGCTATTTCAGTAATTGTCAGCTCTCTTGTAAGGTAAACATGTAATAGTTGACAGACATAATTTTGCCATTTAAAAGGGATGCAGGATTCCTTTAAAGATTATCATCCTTAGGTTATATCTTACTCTTTTTAAGCATTGCTAAAAGTATTTTATAATTGTAGTCTTAACTACTTCAGACCTTGATGCTCCTTGCTCGTTTGATTCATCATTTTTGTGGGGCTTTTTTTTTAAGAAAGCATATTGTGATTTGAGTATACAAATCCTTCAATATATGTAAAAATTATAGACAGAGAAGATTTTAATGTTTTACCTCAATACAGTGTTAGCAGCGTTCATTTGAAAACCAGATTTCAGGGAAAGGAAGCTCCAAAAGTTTAATGAAATATGATCATATTGGATTAGCATTTTTCTTGGTGAGTACATTTTGATACGAGAAATATTACTACCGTAAGAAAGATCAATTGATGTGCACACATTTTATTACTAACAGAAAATATTGATGTAGTTATTTATAGCTGGGGTAATAAAATAGATTTCATGAACAAACCAAGGCAGGTTGTGACTTGGAATTTGTCTAAGTTATATTTATGCAATTGACTCCCAGAATCTATTTATACCAACAATTACAAAAGGAGGGAAATATGAGCTGAATAGACATACTTTAGATGATTGTGTAGCAAAAGCACAAATACAGTGGTCCCTCCTGTCTATGCTTCCTTATGAACAAACTATCACTTTTGCTCCGTAGTGTCTCTAGTGTCTTTCTCTCTAGATTGCAAAATATATGCTAATAATTTAATTATTGAAGAAAAAACTCACAGTAACCAAGCAAATCAGAATTCCAGTCCTTCACTTTCTTAATATTAAGATATTAAAACATAACCAGTACATACTAAATCTGTGTTTAGAGAAGCCCAAACACTACAGTTCTGAATTGGCTTTAGCCAATCTTTTTGGTTTTCATAAAAAAAAAAGTAAGGAGTACTCTTGCAAAAATAAAAAGTTAGATATAGGTCTTAAATTTCTGTGATTGACTGCAAATTTCCCTCAAACTTGCACTGACATCATAAAAGTTTCACCAAATTTCTTTTGGGTTGTGTAATATCTGATGACATACTAGGGCTTACTGCTTTATCGGAGATAACTAGTCAGGTTAACTTTAGAACAGTCTAAGATTCATGTGCTAAATTAAATCCTTTTTCAAGTCAAAATTCAGTGTAACATCTCCTGATTACAACTGAACATGTTTCAGGAGTGTAGGCAAAGTCAGATTTGAGTGGACAGATTTACTTGCTTGCTTTAGGAAGAAGATAGCCAGTCAAACCTTATCTTAAAACAAGTCAAGAAAAATCTTCAGTGAAATAGTTACCATTTTTATAGGTGCAGGCCTAACTTCTCTGTCCTTAACAGTCTCAAGTCCACAGTATTCTTAAACGCTTCAGCAGAATTACTGCATATTTATATCTGCTTCAGCCAAAGAATATATGGCTTATTTTCCATACATTATGAACACAGCACCTGACCCTGATGCATTTGGAGCAACAAGTAATGCTTCCATTGAATTGGTATCGTAGCAAATGCAGGGTGGAGTGGACATCCACTGTTGAAGTGCACTGAATGTGTATCTCTGAGATCAACACAAAGACCCAGCTGCAGCCACTGATTACATCATTGAAGAAAGTCTCCTTGCATTCACTGATTAATTTAAACAAGATGTTTGCTATGTACCTCAAAGAACTCTTTCCTGGCTAAGTTAGTTCTGATAGATATTTTTACTGACATATTTAGTCTGGTTTTTTGTTCATAGATTAATTTGCAATAACTTATCTTTGGTGCATATGAAATATTTTAAATAACTCAGGCAACAGTTTATGAAAATACATGTTGCTTCATATTCTCTGCCATCCCATTTTGATTCAAAGGTTTTTTATTTGTCAAACTAGCTAAACACAACTTAGTTTTAACTGGTACTTTCATTTCTATGCCATTCTCTACTTCCCAGCCTTCCAAGAGCTTTTGAGCTGAACAGGCAGGTTTTTAAGTGCAAATTCTATTTCTTGGCTTCTGCAACAAAATCAACAAATTTTCATGGAAGCACTTGTTGGAGAAAATATTTGTATATACTGCAGTGCCACTGTTGGCTTTCTTTTTGTTTCTCTAAAAGTTTTATCTAATTTTGTACTTCTATTGTTCTGTACCTACAGAATGTTTCCCAGACCTGTGCATTTTGTGTTCAGATGATGGTTTGATGAATATCTGAACTCATGATTTCCATTCAATTACAAGAGACAGTCAGCTTTAGGCTTTCTTTGAAAGAAAATTAAGAAGTGAAAAATAACTCAGCGTAACTTTGGAAGAAGGGGAGTTTACACTGGATGTGTGAGATTTGCTTAACACATTGTTTAGCAGATTTTGCTTTCTTTGTAGAGATTATTTTAAATTAATTTCTGCTAATAGAAAATAAATTCCAGGGCTGGAGAAGATGGCATGCTCATTTTAATTAAAACATTAGGTATGGCTGAATAACTTAAGAGATATTGAGGCTGAGGAAACTTAACTCTCTCTCATACATGTAGAAGGAGAGATATGAGAGACATCCAAGTAACACTTCACATGAAATCCCAAGTGCCTACTTAAGCTCTGAACAGCAACAAATATGTTAATATAACACTTGTTTTTTCCAAGTAGTGAGTCCTACTTTTACAGCTTAATCTCTCATTTTTAATCCCCTTTATTTTTTTGCTAAGTGCTATAGTTAAATTTCTGAAATAATGAACTTTATCATTGAGAACAGGAAGATGACATCCATTTCATCACTGCCCTATGAATTCAATTTTGCATGGTATATCCAAGAAAAAAAATATTTTCCTGCATAATGTCTTCAGTGTATCTCCCTGCTCCACTAGAACTAGACATGCTCTGCCTAAATCAAAACACCCAAGTGGTCCCCAAAATGTATCCTGGCAGATGAAGAAAGTCAAAGCTGTCTTTGCAGATCTGTTCCTCACTTCTGGTGAAATTTTGGGCATTGACCAGTTGTTTGGGGTTTTGTTTTGTTGTTAAATGATAATAACACCTTTGATGAGGCCTTTCAATGTGTTAGTTTTCAAAGAGTAGGTCTGTAGATACTGATGGCTTCCCAAATGTGCATGAATGCATATCCTGTGATCCAAGCCAAAGAAGTGTGTTCATTATCCAGCAGCACAGAGTTCTTGTCAACAGTTTTAGAGTGAAACCGCATCAGACTGTGACTGTATTGGTCCTTTCAATGGAAGATGTGAAGCCCATTTGGCAATACTCATTACCTGATACTTAAAAAACGGGATTGTCATAATGAGGATTCAGGTCAGCCAATGTTCCTTGCGGACATGGTCTGGACAGGAATTTCATTGCCTGCTTTCAAATACAAGTAGTAGTCACTTTGATTTTACTGACACTTGACACTAGAAATGGCAGGACAGAATTCTGAATAAAAGGAATAAAGCTTACAATCTTTAAACTACTCAGGATACTAGATATATAGTGTAGTAACCCAGTGCTAGGAATGTAGGCTCCCCACAGGAAGAAAAAAAAGTGTGATTTTATCCACAGGAAATGCAGAGAATAGGGATGTGTTGGTACTGAGATTCTGCAGTCAGTTTGTTCAGGACTCAAGGCATAGGTGTATTCCTGGGTCCACAGCCACTCTGATGAGAGGCATTTATCTTCCATGTTAGAAATTATGGCCCTTACCTCAGTGTTTACATCACAAATCAGAAACAAAAATGTTTAGACCTGGAATGCCAGGTTTTATTTTGTTGTGTGGGTGCCTGTTTTTGCCTCTGCTACCTATCCTTTTCCCCAAACTTTATTGACTTTCAGTCTGCCTTGCATTCAGGGGAACATCAGCCAGTGCTGCTCTCTTCTTGCTTTTCATCTGCCTGGTGAAATACACTCATTCTTCCTGTGCAACAGTACACCTTTAACGGGAGAGTGCAGCAAATGTCTCCATGATTCAATCTGCAAGTAGTTCTGGCTCCTGATGTTAATTGTTGCTAATGCTGATTCTTCTGATAGCTGCAGCCTAGAGTCCAGGATGATCACTTCCATTTGATTTCAGGAATAATTCACGGTACTATTAAATAAAAATTTGATTGCATTGACCATGCCTGTAAAATAATCTATTGACACAACTATTTTCTGGAAGTATTTGAAATACTAATTCAAATTAAAATTTGAAATACTCAGATTAAAATTTGAAATATCTTCCTTTTCCCACTTAGATGATTGACTTTCCTTAAACATTTTCTCACTTCATTCTAAAATGAGGAAGCTCTTGTTCTGTCCAAATTATGAAAACTGTACTTTTGAGCACTATAGACAGATTTACCATATATATACGCCACTATAACTTTATCAGTGTGATCCTACCTAAATACCTAATCTTGTCCTTGAGGAATATTAAAGGCAAAAACATAGTGCAAGAATAATCCCCAATTTCTTAGTAGATACTTTTTATTTTCTTTTTTGAATTACAGGCATTTAAAAATTTAATTATCTAGCAGTGTGTTTAAAGTATTTTTTCCTTTTTTTTTCTTTTTAATCGAAGTTTTCATCTTGCTTTAGTGATTAGAAAGCTACTATGCCAAAAGAAACTACCTTCATTTATAATATTCATAGCAAAGTGCCTGGATGATTATGCAGGGCAACAAAAGGTGACAGTATAAAAAATCATGGTAAAAAATGTACAGTAGTATTCATTGTTGCAAGGTTCAGTGATTGGCCTAACAAAAGTTATATGAAAAAGACAATGATGACACCTGGTCCAAATCCACTGGAATTAATGAATTTTATATCAACCTTAAAGATGGATGAGCTGTGTTTACCCTATTTTGGAAACTGACCTCCTTCCTAGGATCACTGAGCTCTATTCCTTTCCTCTGCATCCCATTCTGGCATTGACAAAAGAGGACACTGAGGTGTAACTCACCTAAAAAGCAGTAAATGATTAACTGCAGTGTTTTCCTACAGAAAAGCTCACAGCTCCCTTAAGGAGATACAAATCCACTGAATTATATAGAACTTGGACAATTAAGACTCAGCTCTAGTTCCACTGAAACCAAATTCTTCCTCCAGCTTAAATGTGAGCTGATCCAGAGCTTAAAAATATAAACTGTAAATGTTGTTCTCTGCATGTGTTCGCTTCCAACTGTTCTTTTAACTAGCTCATGTCACAGACAAAAATTAGCAGTCAAGTTAGCTTAACAGGCTGATTTCCATTTTCCAAATGAGAATTAGTGCATCTTTTTCAGCATTTTGGTTTTACAGCCAGTTTTAACCCTGTGGTCTTACCAGTTTGTTCCATTATTCTGGCTAGGGACAGGTATAGAAAAAAAAAAAAAGATGATAAAAAAAAATAGAAAAAAGATGATCAAGTTGTGTTGTAATTGGAAGCCCCAGTTAACAGTTTTGGAGTCAGATCCAAACCCATTTTCTCTGTCTCGGGATCTTGGTTAGAAAACTGTTATGACCATTTTCCACAACTGTATCATGTTCTACTACCAATTAAGCCCTGAACTGTGCTCAAATACGACTGTGTAAGTCTTATTCATATAAATGAGAGAGCCATTTATGTGAATGAGCCATCATTCAAAATGAGGTACATGCTGCCTGGAGATGCTGATATCTATTACTGGGAATTATTAGATGCATTTGTAACTTCAAGACATTCCTAAGTTTAAGTTTGTATTTTTAAACAGCCCTGAATGGTCTGTGATTTTTTTGTTTGTTGTAACAAATGAGTCTTGAGTGTTCTCTAGTGCATTTATGTTATATTTGGCTGATGCAAAAGTGAAATATGGTTCCTCTGGAAGATTCAATGACAGCAAGTAGGACATATGGTTACCAGAGAAATGGAGCAATCACTAGTCAGATGCTTGGTTGACTTGTATAATAAATAGCTCACTGAGCATATGAACTGTATCTGGAAAAATGATTAATCTTATAGCATTATTAAGAAAAATTCCAAATCTATTGATGTCAATAATAAACCTTGCATCAAATTTGTCAATGTCACCAAAACTAATACAAAATTCAGTAGCATATAAGTCACCTTGCAGGTCTTGATGCACGATTGGAAATCAATGACTGCTTCAATGAAGTTCTGCCTGTGTATATGAGAAAAAATTTCCAAGTATTCAAAGGAATAAAACACAATGAATTTTAAAATACAGTGATCCACACCTTTTATTTTTTTTAATTTGGAAGTGCTCAGATATAACATAGACATAAAAAAAACTTGTGAGAGTTCAACAATTCCTGTTAGCCTTGTCATACATGAGCTCTTTATTTTCTTCCCCTTTCAAAAGTCACCCACCAAAAATCTCTAGTTTACAGAAAATTTAATTAGTTTATATCTGCATATTTTGCCATTAGAAAAAAGAGTAGATCTTTCCACTTCCTCTAAGGAATAGAGGTAATCTGGTAGTATTTGTTATATACCTGTAAGGTTTTTCTTTGTAAAAAATCATCTTGTGATTACATGTCTAACTCTATGTGCTACATAAATAACATACATACATAGATATATAAATAATTTCTATTATACTATAATATAAATAACTTATAACACTATCCTGTATCACCAAAGGCTGGGGATGAACAGCTCTAGAGCAGCCCTGCCAAGAAAGACTTGGGGATGCTAGAGGGGGAGAGGCTGGATATGACCCTGCCACATGCACTCACAGCCCAGAAAGCCAAAGGTGTCCTGGGCTGCATCCAAAGCAGGGTGGCCCCAGGGTGAGGGAGGGAATTCTGCCCCTCCACTCTGGTGAGACCCCACCTGCAGTGCTGCATCCAGCTCTGGGGTCCCAGCACAGGAAGGACAGGGATCTGTTGGCGCCAGTCCAAAGGAGGGACACAGAGATATTTGAGGGATGGAGAACCTCTCCTACGAAGAAAGGCTGTGAGAGTTAAAGCTGTTCAGCCTGAAAAGGAGAAGACTTTGGGATCCTGAAGGGAGCCTACAAAACGAGATGGAGAGAAACTATTTACAAGACCATGTAGTGACGGGACAAGGAGGAATAAACCTACTCTTCAAAAACAGTAGGTTTACATTAGATATCAGGAAAAGCTGTATTACTGTAAGGATGGTGAGACAACTGGAACAGGTTGCCCAGATAAGCTGTAGATGCCCCATCTCTGGAGGTGTTCAAGACCAGGCTGGATGGGGCTCTGAGCAACCTGGTCTAGTGAAAGGTGACCCCATCCACAGCAGATGGGTTGGAACCAGATGATTTTCAAGGTTCGTTCCAACCCAGGCCATTCTGTGATTTTATTTTTACACCCATCTCTGAGCTGAAGAAGAAAAGACAGCTTATGCACAATATGCTATTCAAAGACCAACCAAAAAGATAGAAGACAAGTTCTTTTTCTTTTATAGAAAGTGCTCTGGGAGCTTTACTATTCATACAGGTCACTGGCATGTTAAGTCTCCAGAAAGTCATTAGCCTTCATGATTTACTCTGCGCCATGATCTATCCTGCTGAGCTACCTTGTTGTTGTAGGACCAGAAGGTAATGCTTTCAAAACCATTGGTAAGTACCTTTCTGAAGAGACCTCTAAAATACTGAAGGGAATTTTTCTATTAGTAAGGGAACAAAGAGGTAAAATATTCAAGCATATTGAGTAGTAGTATGAAAAAATTGGGGTTTTTAAATGTCTATTTCCTTTTCACAAGTAATCTATAATTTTACCTCATAAAAAGATAGTCTTTAATGGCTAAATTAATTGAAACAGGTTATGTGTTAAAAAGAACCTGTTAGGAAGTCTAAACTTCTATATAGGCCTTTCAATCAAACTCAGAGTTTGTGAAGCATCCTACCAAGGTATAGCCAAAACTGCTACGATGATTTATGTTAATAACTCATGTAAGATTCCCATTAAAGCTTTCATTTGAATAGAGATTGAGCTGAGAACATATTCATGCAGAAAACCCCTGTGTACTGAGTAGTTATGAAAAAGAAATGAATATCAATTTCTCGGTAATGTTTTGTTACCTATAGCTATAGCTGTCAAAGAATGCCTGGTGAGCCATAAAGGGTGTGATATTACATATCTGAATAGAAAGATCAATCTTGAAGAGTTATGAACTTTAGTAACCATATCTTTATACAGAGAGTTCAGCTCCAATATACAACAATTCAGTGACTGCAGCTTAGAAGCTGAGATGGAGCAAGTATGCAGCATAACAGGAAACAAACATGAACTTCTAGAGTTTTTTCCACAACAAAATCCTCATGATCAAAATTCACTGAGACCAGTTTTCTTTCCAAATGCATTATACCCCGGGAAAGATTTTTTAAAATTCTTTGTTGAGTCTGAGGGGGAGATTGGTTGCATATGCTGCACAAATGCCATACTAAATGGCTGATTCTACCAAAAAAAAAAAAAAANCGTTTCACCAAAAAAAAAAAAAAAAAAAAGGAATAAGATCCTTGATATTAGGCCAGTAAGCAATTTACAGCCAATCCCTTATCTCAGAGGCCAGCTACTCTAACAATGGTTGTGTACCCTGGAGCCACTGGTAGCCCTAAAGGTGGGGTCAAAGGATGGGTCTGAGTACTTGACTGCTGCCTGAGTTGGCCGCCTAAAACACAGAGACTAGATAAAATAAGGGAATAAAAGGCAAGTATTTATTTGAAGGGTCTTCAAAGGTACAGCTTGACTTAGACCTGATTTTTCTCTTTATAGCCTTCATACGGAAAAAGCTATTATATGCCAAAGATCAGTGTTTCCAAGAGAGCAGGGCTTTCTTTCTTCCATTCCTCTAAAGCATGCCTCCTCTATATTGCTGAATTTAGATTAGGCTGTCACATCGTCAGGTAGCAAAGACCACCAAAAAGTGGACATATTTTTGGCATTAAACAGCCCTGGGTCCTCTGTTGAAGCCAAAAGAAACCCAATGTATGTTGAGCCCAGAAAGAGAAGCTTAAAAAACATAACACATCAGACTAAAGAAGAGAGCCAAGCTCATGTCACAGCAATAATCCTTCTCAGGTGCTGCTGGTTTAACTGTCAGGCATACTGATTTTTCTGACATTTTCTCAGCATTTCAGCTGAAATTGCTTTTTCAGTCCATGCCATTTATTACCCTGTTAAAACTTGAATGCTATTATCAAGCAAAAGGAACCTCTCCTTTTCTGTCAGAGGTGAAGATTGTTTCTCCTCATGTCGTTAATTATCAGCCCAGGTTTCCCAGAGCATCTTGCAGGGCCTTAATCATTAATATCAAAGCCATGCATTAAAAAACATCAAGAATTCTGAGTCATATGTGGATGTTCTGAGCACATTTTCTGGACCATACCTAAGTCACCATCAAGGACTAAAAGGATTCTCACAAGCTAAAATAAGTTTTTCTTTTCCTAGTTGTGCCAAGTTTATATTCCCAGGGATAAAGAGGTTCTGATGCTGAAGCTAGCATGCTAATGGGGTTTTTCTTCTAGTTACCACAGACAAAAGTTGTAGTATAATAATTAGTTTAGAGATGTTATTTGGCAGAAAAGCTTCCAAAAGCTGTTTAAAATATAGGAAGAAAAGGAGTGAGTGATAACTTCTGGTTTTCCAGTAATTCCCTGTTAACAAAGACATTCTTCAGCATATCAGGTAAGGGCTGGTAGCATCTCTTTTTATCTCTTAACTTCCATGTCTTCAGAAAGTAAAATGTAGATGTTACTCTAAAACCATTAGCGATGTATCATGGGCCATATGTACCAGGCAGCACTTATATGCTGGTAATTCCCCTGTCAGTGTTGCTTTTCTTACTTGCCAGCCAAAGTGGCTGCTTGACACTGAATTTTATAAAAACACTGTCTAAAAACATGAAGTATTCTTTTACCTAGTCCTACTAGCACCAAACGGCTATTTTATAACAATGCATGATTTTAAAAGAGAAGATTTTCAAGTGCGGTGTGGTCAGCTGTTACAAATAAATTAGAAAATAAAAATTAAAATTGGGAGCATGGAACACACCTGTAAAAGTTCTGCCCCGGATCCCCCATTAATTTAAAAAAAAAGAGATGAAAGTGACTTTAGTTTCCATATTTCCATCCACAAATCAAAGTCCATTGCTTTCTCTCTGCATTCACTGATGTTTTGATTTTTTATCATTACCGTAGTCAAATACCTCCCTCCTCTCCCATTACTCATCTCTCCTGTCATTAGTCAATGGCATGCTCTGGAGCTTCAGCACAAGCAAGGGGAGAGATGTTAAGTGAAGTATCTCTCTTTTCCCTTCACTTTACACATCTGCACACTTTGCTTAATTGCAAAGCACACTTTGCTTAGTTTTTATTTTTAGATAATCAGATTTTAATCCATTTTTTGGCTGTTGAAAAAGTGTAAGGTAACACTTCTGTTCTTTGACCCTGAACCTGCAAACATACTCACGTCTCATGCAGTACAAAACCACATCAGGAAGAAACATACGTTTGAGGCCTAGATACTTATTTTGCAATAGTATTTTTTTTTCCTCTCTGATTGGATTGCTTCTCATGACTCTCGTGACAGTGTTTCACTACAATTTAGTATGAGAAAAGTAAAAGTCATGTAATTTCCGTATGTTTTGTACATTTGTGTGTTTTTGGTATTTGTAGGCTAGAATATGTTAATACACCGCTGTTTGTAGTCAAAATTATCAGAAGACTGTCTTGAAACATGAGATTCTCTCATTAAAATACGGTGTTGTCTTAAAGCAGATGTAATTTACAGTAAGAATGTGGAGATTAGAGGGTTAAAGGGAGCTAACCCATTTCATATAAGATTAACAGATGAAAAAACTGAAAATACATGCAACACTGGTATGAAAATGCTAAAAATAATAATAGTCAAATTTATTCTTTTAAATTATAGATCTTCTGATACTTTAACAAGCAGAACCTTGTGGTTGGGGGAGGGGGGGGTGTGCTACAGGAGTGGCTTCTGTGAGAAGAGTGCCCCATGTATGATGGAGCCAACGCCAGCTGGTGCCGAGATGGACCTGCCACTGGCCAAGGCCGAGCTCATCAGTAATAGGGGTAGCACCTCTGGGATAACAGAGTTAAGGAGGAAAAGAAAGAAAAGGTAGCTGTAGCCAAAAAGAGGAGTGAGAATATGCAACAGAAACAGCCCTGCAGACACCAAGGTCAGTGCAGAAGGAAGGGCAGGAGGTGCTCCAGGTGCCCCAGCAGAGATTCCCCTGCAGCCCCTGGTGCAGACCACGGTGAGGCAGCTGTGCCCCTGCAGCAGCCCATGGAGGTCCACAGGGGTACAGGGAACCACCTGCAGCCCGTGCAGCCCAAAGGAGGCTGTGATGCCGTGGGAAGCCCATGCTGGAGCAGGCTCCTGGCACTCATGGACCCATGGAGCGAGGAGGCCATGCTGAAGCAGGTTTGCTGGTAGGACCTGTGCCCGTGTGAAAGGGACTCTTGCTGGAGCAGTTCTTGAAGAACTGCAGCCCATGGAAAGGACTCGTTGGAGATGTTCCTGGAGGGCTGCCTCCTGAGGGAGGGACCTTAGGCAGGAGCAGGGGAAGAGTGTGTGGAGTCCTGATGTTCATGATGTCTCAGAGGGGATGGAGCTCACTGTTTTTTGTGTCAGCTGCCTCTGAATTCAGGGACCTTACCTGCTTATCTCAAAATCAGTACACATAAATTCATACTGAGAATTTCAATACCATCTTCCTATTTCTCTGCTTTTTTCCTACAATATAAGCACCATTCATGTCAAAGGCTAGACACTTCCATGAGGTGGATGCATTCTCACTATGGGAATAAAATGGCTATATAATGACAATTGAATATTTACTATCCTGATATTTTATGTCTGGCCAAGCATTTACAGCAAATGAGTGAAATTATTCTCATCAGCGTTGAAACATATGCTGCTTTTTTTTTCTCCTCCTCCTCTTCAGTAGCCATACAGAAGGGGCTAAAAGGGTTAAAACTAACATTTCATTCCCTTTGTGCAACAAAGAAACAATTTAGCTAAAGAAAATGACAACTAATAATGCTTTGAGCTTTCCAAATTACCTACAAATGCATTTTGTTGCAGATCTTGTCAAAAATCCCAAGAATTTCAATACCCAGAGTCTGGGCAGGCAAGAGTATGGTCTGGGAGGAGGAAGCTTGCCCGGGTAGCCCAGCAGAGCATGATGCATTATACTGCACTCTGCTGATCCTGTTCTGGGAAGAGGGTTGGGTATTACTCACTGTAGGTCTGAGACTAGTGGAAGCTGTATTTTTTGAAAGGGCAGATTAACAATCAGAGGACTTTTTTTTCTGTCAGCTTAATGTGAGGGGTTTTTTGATGTTTATCATGTCTGTTTGAAAGTCCTCTGTCAGGCATTTTGGATGCTAAGATAAGCTGTGAGGAGGCGGGCTAGCAGTGAAAGAACAAATAGTAAAAAGATGTGCTTGAGGAAGACAAATGGAGATCTCTGTCACATATCACAAAAAGTGCAATAAAAAAAGGTGTAAAAATGGGTTTTAAAAAGTCTGCTAATTTTAAATGTTTTCCTGCTTCTGGTGGATTTTTCCAATAGCAAGAATATTTTTTGAAAAAATAATTCTTACATAATTGTACATATTTTAAGTGGATCCACTATATTTTTTCAAGCTTTCCCTTAAAAATGTTTATTCATATGTAATAAATATAAGAAATACTTAGGAAGTGAATAAAAATGATGAGACATTTTTAACAATATTCTAGTGCTTTCCAGAAATCACAAATAAGGAACAGAAGTAGAAAACCCTGTGATGTCCATAGGGTTTGATGTAAAGTGAACATTGGATAGCATTATTTATTGTGTCTATCATATTTTAATCCTTCATAGTATTAGAAGAAATTTAATTTATTACTGACTCATTCAAGCTTTTAGTCCGTTCTTTTGTGTTCTATGGAGAAAAGATGTTACTGAATACATTTAAATCAAATTACTGTGCATTTTTAAAGAGATCTTTGGTTTTTGTTGAGCCCAGAAAATAAATTTATAGAAATACTCAATGCTATTGCCTACCTACTAACGCAACTGCATCACAGATCTCATCTTCATTGTTGGCAAAAGCATTTAGTTCTTCAGCATTCAAACCTTAATGTTGAAAAAAGCTTGCAAAAATGTACATTTCCATAGAAGGGTGAAGGGGCAGGGGTATTTTCTTTTGTCTGTTAGTACTATGATGCATGAGGTGAGTGGTTAGATTGCTAAGGTTTATGCCTAACATATATTTAGCCTAATTAGCAAATGAGGTCAGCAATTAGAGAGCTGAAGGGAATCAGTGCACGAGTCTAGCTATGTCACAAAGGTTTTAAGAAAAAAAAGCACAAGCTAAAATCCTTGCATTAGCCTTGAATTGCAGTGATGAATTGCCAGCAAAAAGAAAAAAAAAAAAAAGACTGCTACAAAACTTCCTCACAGAGGACAGAAAAGCCATTTGATCAATGGCTTTGATCATTGCAGTGGCTGATCAGCAGGGTAATGATATGGGAAATTACATATTCATTGAACACATCCCACACATCATCTGCTAAACTGGCCTCCATCTGGCAGGTGGGGTGGGCAGGGAAGTGGGGGTGCTCTGCTCTCTCTTGGGGGAGTCACCACGGGCTGCCTCCTTGCTGCCAGCACAACCTGCGCAAGCAAACAGCACAGATTTGATCCCCACCACTCTTTGCGGTTTTAATCCTCATTTTGCATGGTAGTGTACAACTTCTCTGGCTCCTCCATCACCTGCAAACTAAGCAGGATAGATGGTCTAAGCCCCTTGAGCCACCCATGAGCCATCATCTTCAGCAGTCCTGGAAATACTTCAGAGGGTTCTGTAATCCAGTTTCTGGACACGAATCACAGAGGGAGGAACATAATATAAAGGCATAAAAGAGAAGCTGTCTTTAATGAGCACATGGCTCTCTGTCATGACAAATTACCCTGTGATGCTCATGATTAATTGTGCTGCCACTTGTTGTATGGCAGCACAGTAATGCAAGCCAAATAGGCACAATGGAAGACTGTCTGCAAAATTAGTAAGCTTTTTAAATGTAATATTTATCACTGTCTGCCAGATGTGACAATCCTTCGACATATATGTGATCTTGCCTGCGGTGTCCTGAATTAAAATGGATCATATAGAGTCCTGGTTCAGTGCAGGGCCAATGAACCTATGCAAGCTGATGAGCCAGAAGGTGCTACAAATTAAAATGAATTGGTGCCAATCTCTCTTGAGCTATTTGTGATATTATTGTGTTCCACTCTGCCTCTTTTTAAGATATTCTGTCACCATGCTTTTCCATGTGTGTCATCCTCTTTTATTCTTTGCATACATTTTCTTGCAGTTGAGATATTTTTTTCTTTCTTGTACCCAGTACTTATATTTTGCACCTGTTTCCAGATTCCTATTGTGGTGCTATTAAAACTGAGTCACAGTAGCACCACAGAAACCCCAGTCCAAAGAGTCGAAATTCTTTGTTGAAATCAAAGTGTCAGTTACATGTGAAGATTGCAGATCAGCCCCAGGTACTCTGCTTCTTGGGCTTACAGCATGAACACTCTACATCTGGTAATAAGGTATTGAGGTATATATTAAGAAAAGCATGTAATCTGAACAAAAAATTTCTAAACTACCACATCGTGCTGCCTATTAATAGCTCATCACCTGCTGTCTTCAATTTTACTGCTTTTCATTATTTTTCAAGGGAAATTTCTCAAATTTTTCAGAGTTTTTTTTCAGAGGTAAATCTAAAAATTAGGTCCATGACGGCAAATTATGTTTCTGGAATGTTATTAGGAATCCAGATAGCCTTTGAAGATTTGGGCTTTGATATTTACTGAGCTTTGATCTCCCAGGGGTCCTACCACAGGAAGGACAATCCAGAGAAACTGTGCTTTTGAGAAATTCTCTTTCTAACATCAGGGAAGCTATAACCTCAGGTTCTGAAGTAGACACAAATATTTTTTCTCTGCAACCCGACTAACTGCACAACCACTGAATATTTTTTCCACTCCCTGGAAGAGCAGGTCAGTAACAGAGCGGTGTGGGTTTGTCTGAGCGCTGTAGGCACTGCGCAGCTATGCTGAAAGTCACGCCATCTGCTTTTACACAACTGTGTCTGCAGACCTAGGAGGGCAAGGTTTTTAATGGTCTACTCAGCAGAAAAATATGGTGTTTCCAATGAGTTAACTGCAAAAAATCAGGACAAAGTGGTTTGCAGAGTTGTATAGTATAGCAAACTAGGACTGGCTTACATGGTCTACCTAAAAGAGATTCAGCTTGCAATCCTTCTGTCAGTAAAAATGATACAAAGGACTATGTTTTTCTGCTCAAATCAGTTATTGAAAAAAATCTATGTATAGAGAGAGGTTTAGAATAATTATTGCAACTCAGAAGTTTATCTGAGATGAAAGAGATGGGTTTTCAGAAGAAACACTGAAGCTCTGCTTCTGGAAGGAAATGCATTATTTAGCTTCTTAACGGAGGGGGTAAGAACACCAAGTGAAAAGCAGCAAAGAGAAAATTTAGGAAATAGTAGCAAAAATAGTGGCCCAAGTACTTTCCTGGATCTCTTTTTTTTTTCTTTTTTCAGTTAACTAGGGGAACCACTAGTAATGCAGTATGAAAACGTTCAGCACTGACAGATGGAGACATGAAAGGATTCATCAGAATTATCTGTGACATCACTTAAATTTTTTAATACTTGAAAAAGGAAATTCCTTCTTTCTTAATTTTAATTTTTTTCTGATTTTTTTTTTTTTTGTTATGAACTCTTGAATTATTTGGATCGTAGATGTCTGGTTTACAGACGGACCATGACATTCATAACGTGTGGAAATGCACCAAGGCTGACCCCAGTTTGTATTATTTTTTTCTGCAGCACAGAGCTGTGACATAAAAAATCATTAATTCTGGATACATGATTTATTGTGTAAGTTAGGAAAGAACCCACCCATGCCAGTCTTCCACTACTAAGGGAAACAATGAAATGTGTGTTTAATAAATCCAAGCCCACTTTTGAGTTTAAGCATTTGACCCACTCCATATTACTCCCAAGGCAAGAAAGTAAAAGTTCAATGTTATGAATATAGCAGCACACCTTTTATGTAATGAAAATGAGAGAGAAAAAGGTAATTGTCTTTCTAATGCACAATGAAGAAGCAAGCTATATTTTTATAAAAGGATTCATTAGCCAGGCCACAGCTTTCAACCCAGAACCAGGACATGCAGGTTCACTTGCCTTAGGAGGGTGTAAGTGCCTATCTCTCTTCTTGGAAAGTTGGCTTACCCCTTGGCAAAAGGCTGCTCTGAGACTTGAGGGGTACTGTTTTCCTCACCTGCTGAAAATCTAACACTGCAAAAACTTCAGGTTACTCTGGGCTGAAAAAATCTGTCAGACTGTTGACTTGATACTCATTTGAGAGAATAGGAGAGCTGGGCTCCAGCTAGGCTTGATCATTCATTTTATGCAACTTACTCTTCCTTATTAACTGCTGAAACAGTCTTTCAGAACAAAGGCTGTATGCAGGACCCAGAAAAAGCTGCAGGCTGCCATCCTGCTGTGTCTCTTTTTCTCTGTGAACCCTGGCTTCTGTCCTGCACTGTGGGGAGGAAAAGGAAAGATTCACAACCACGCCAAAACTGAAAAACCTGTGGGTGTCCAGGGAAGGCGGCTGAAAGAGCACATCAGGAACAAGAGGTATCTCTGGAGCCTGTGTGTTGCAGGGGTAGTTTTCAGCTGACTGAGAAGATTCTGAATGTGTGACCAAGTCTTGTATAGGGTTCATAAGCCTTGTCTTGGATCTGTACGAGCTACATTTGACTTAATTCTAACCTGGTCATGGTTTTTAAATGCTTTTTAGACAAGGTAAGAGACCTTGCAAATAGATGTGACGTGATTCAAAAGGTATTTTTTATATTTTTTTTTTTAAACCCTATTGAATATTATCTTACCTGGAGCTCTCTAGTAAAGTATTGAAGTTCTTGCCCAAAACTATTAATACTCATTTACCCTTAAACATCCTTATTCCAAGATTAGCTAGATCCCAAGATGCAAATGACCACGCTTCACTGAAATGTTTTATATTCTCCCACACAACTCCTACATGTATTTTCATAAAATTGGTTTGCATCACTCTTGGGCTATCTTCAAGGACCAAATCCTGTCACTTTTGCTCAGGTTTGTGATGCCTCACTCTGCAAAAAATCACATTAATTTTGAGTGCTTCCTCTTCTCACGCCTCTCCTGAGCTACAAAATCAGAGTCTTTCAGCAACATACTTGACACTGACAGCAATTAAATCTGAGATGTTCTGCCAATAATCCTTCATTCCTCAAAGTGTGCTGACTTCACTGTGAGGTAGGATGTACTGTCAGGCTGTGCACAGCCCAGAGCAGGAGACAGCCTGTCTGGCAGGCCTCCACTGCCTCACTTCCTCAGGTTGAGTTACTGTGTCCTTATCTTGCATGTAAAAATTAGTTTCTTCATGTGATATACCATGTTCAGACACTGCAGCGATGAACACCAAGGAAATGCATTATGGAAAAAAACGCGTATGTGAGTGGAAGAGCAGCTGTTGCCAGACCTTCTATCTGTGTCTGGGTTTTGCTGCTACTTGAGGGAAGCAATGCAGAAGGTCCCGTTATGCAACGCAGAGCCGTAGGTTATGTAAATCAGATGCAGTAAAATTTGACACCAAGCAAAGCATAACTTTGACCCTGTTCCAAATAGATTATTAAACACCACAGTAGTTTTCCCTATAGCACTGAAGTCTGAATCAATCCTAATACGGACATCATTTACCCTAGTGTGATTCTATTGATTTAACACAGTTTTGCATCAATGGGGGCAGAAGAGGGTCATGAAATTAGCTGTAGGTGACTTGGTAGCGTATAATCCACTCTTAAACACTAAGTATAAATGACTAATTTCATGTTGGTTAAGCAACCTTCACTCCTTTTTTAAAATGAAAAGCATTTTAGTGGTATTTAGTATGCCTCAAAAGAAGGTTATTCTTTACTCAGATCCCCAGCAATGGCTTTAGGTTGCAGTGATTATGGCTAATATCTAATCCTGTTAGAGAAACAGGGGGCTCACTGGAGTTCATTAGCATGAGAAACTAAATGCTATCTAATGCCACAATATGAATGTACTGCATTTGGAACAGCCCCTAAGATACAGTTTTATTGTGCAGTCATCTGATTCATACCTAATCTGAAGCAAGAAAAATATAAAGATGAGCCCTGACATTTTCTGCTTATTTATAATTATCCTCTTTCGAATTCCTTGTGATTATATTGATTAAAGTTTTCTTTCAGTTTGTCTACAGCTGAAACACATTTCTCAGTTATAGAAGTTGACTTTATTCTGTCATTTCCTTCTGTCGTAAGCATACACTTAATGTTTGTTTATAAGGATGAAAGTGAATTTTATTACAATGCAATCACTGACAGAGCTATTAAAAACTGCATTGTTTTTCAGCATTTTCCTGACATTGCTGAACTTGGGTTCTCTGAACACAAGAGATAGAGCTTTACTTGTGAATAAAGTTTTCACATCTCTTTTAACAAAAAAGAATTCAGAGATGCACATATATACAATTTCTATGATTTTAAAAAGTCATGTCCCAAAATTTAAAATATATTTTAATAGGTAACTGGCAGAAGATATAGACAGACGAGCTACCTTATAATAAGACTTAGGTTAAAAATCAAACCTGTATGTAGTGAGATCTTAAAAGTATAGGCAGAGAGAACAGAGAAAGAAGACAAAGGTCTTTCCCAGGTGCAAAGCAGCAATATTTTGACAGCTTTCACCATGAAGCACAAAAAGATGTTGGGTTCCTGGCTCTCCAGAGATCTTGAGACTGTGGTACCAGCTATGGCTGTAACAATACTAAATCCTCAGTAAGTATGGTCTGAGAGGAGGACAGCCAACCAAATACAGAACACGGGGAGAAAACACCACTTTCCCCTCAAAGCCCACCTTGTCTCCTTCACTAAACACTCGAGCATGTTCCTTCTCTTTCAGGCTGACAGATTCCTGCACCCAGCCAAACCCAAGGTCCAACTGTGCCTCAGAGAGGACGTGTGGGAGCAGTGTCAGGGTTTCTAGTGCAGTTTTGCCCTGCAGAAGCTGCAGCCCCGTGGCTCATGTTCTTCCAGCACCATGCAGGGCGGTGGTGCCTGAGCGCGGCCCAGTGCCGCGGCAAACTCTCTGCTCCGCCCGTCCTGTTTGAGCCTCTTTGCTTCGCCGTTCGTAAATATTGGATTAACATATTAAATAACAACCGTGCTAATAAACATCTGGGGAACAGCCAATTCTGTGGAACCGAAATGTTGCTGCTCCATTTGACTGAGAAAGGTGCTGCAGTCTGATCCTTCTGGCTCTGAGCAAGACACCGCAGTTCAGCTCACAATTTCCAAGATGTATCACTGTAGACACCCCCTTCCCACGGGCGAGGGGAACAGAAGGGATCCCATAAATTCTGCATGCACACCCTGCCTGCCAAATCTCTTTTAAGGCTTCCTTGTTCAGTCTGTGGATTCTTCAACAGGCTATGTCTAAAATACCTCCTACTTTACCAGTGGGGTTCTGCTATCCAATATGATAATTTAAAAAGCTAGAAATTTGTTATTTTAAACAACTTCTCCTTTAACCTATATGTATTATTTAAAATTAAAAACTAAAAATATAGAGTATATTAATAAAATCATTATGTAAGTGTTGTTGTTCTGTCCTTCAATGTCTTTCCTGCAAAGAATGAGAAGAGGAAATAAATCTGCTTCAGTTCATAAACCTGTACTTGCAGGAAGTTACAGTCCCTGTGTTTGTTTCACGAAATTAAAGTTGATTTCTTGACTTCACTATGCCAACACATATTCACTTTGCAGCTTTCTAATATTCTAAAATCCAAAACGGCATTGTTAGGTGCTTATTTACATTTTAATTCTGAGACCTACAAAAATAAGTTCTCCTATTTACAAGTCAACAATTGTGATATTACATTTCCAGCCATCATCTTTTCTATTAAAATTATGGAATTGCCATCAGTAAGCCAATATACACATATATATTTCACATACAGAATAGCTCCATCTCTAATGTAATCTGTATTTTTTATTACTGAAAAGGATCTGTATTTGTTTCCTAAATATAGGTAAGCCTTTCTGTTTTACCTAAGATTGTCCAGTTATACATAATGAAAAACTGCATATAACAAGCATTTTTGTAACCTGTGACTCAACTGAGTTTACTTTTAATGAATAATTCCATTCCCAAGGCTATTTTAGGTTCACATCAGATTTCTGTTTCTCATGGAAAGAAGGAGGGTGAGAGAGGTGGAAAGCTTTTTCCCTCACTTCCTAAGTCCCATGTATTTTGTGTCAAAAAAACTTGGAGGAAGAAAGAAAGGGAAGCTTTGAAACTTTGCGTCACAGAGCAAAGAGAAGAAAGGTCTAGGGTCTTTCTGCAATTGCCTGAGGTCTCCTGAGAAGTTAGGGCTAAAGGGCTCCTGGAAGAATGTCAGTGTCCTCTCCCTGCCTCCCCTAAGAATGTTGCTGTTGTCAATAATAAGTGAGCAGAAAATTATATAAGGACCTTTGCTTTCTCATGTCAGTTCCTTTCATAGGAATTTCCTCAAAAAATAGAAAAAAAATAATTCCCTGAAAATTGAACTCAGAGCTGAAGTCCTGTGTTATTCAGGTTCGTGACTCTTTCCTCATTCTCTGAAAGGAAATTAAAGCAAGAAAGGGAATGGGCTGAAATTATCAAATGGAAAGGCTGTAAGTGGGTTTTGGACTCGAAAAAATGCTCAAACACTGGCAATCCTTAAAAATACATCAAGAAATTTGATCATGAGCTCAACAGCCAAAATGTCATCACCACTTAATGCCTTTGCTTCTTTATCATACTTTGCCATTTAAATAACTATTCTTGCATTTCCAGTCCTTCTCTTGCCTAGACCTTTGATGCATATTGCAGTTCCTATTTTAACTTTCCTAATCAAAATAACTTCACAACTCTCCAAATCCTCCTACACTACTGAGCCCATTTCCATCCCCTGATATTTTTTTTCTGCCTCACTTTCCTAATGCAAGTCATATAAATTAGTTCTTAAACTTTGGAGATACATTTCTGATGTGTGGATATTTTTAAGGTTCTAACTATTCCTTTTATTTTCCCAGGCTGCCGCCTCTTTTTCTTTCATGTGGTACTACTTTGGCAGTTGGAATGCTGTAGGTAATTATGCTTTTCCTGTACTTTTCCATATACATTTAGTGCTTAAAGAATGATTTTAAAAAGTAAAGTAATGAACCTGCCAACTTGAGTAGTCACAAACACTTGTGCCTCCAGTCAAAGAAAGGAAGGCTATTCCCTAAAAGGCAAAATACTGCATTACCAAGCTCAGAGAGAATAGCATTATTTTAAGTATTGATTGGTAAGGAAAGAAAGAAGAATGATCAAGAGTGCTGATACACTTCAGTCGAACAATATTAACAAACATGCATATTCCAAAAGTCCTCCATAATACAGCACAGAAACAGTCCCTAAACCTACAATTAATCCAGGAGGAATAAAAAACTGCAACAATGCTTGAAAATTTAACCTGTGTTTTGTCTGGTTAAGTTTTATATTAATGTATTATCTTGCTCTTAAGACATTCACTAAGACTTTGTTCCTTAGCTATTATTTTAGATAGCTGTTATGCAGGGGTTTTTTCTAAGCTATTAGTGCTCCATAGGGGTTTGTGCTGAAAGGGTGTTCTGTGTTTTCATATGGTTAAATCACATTTAGAAGATAACATAAGTATCAATAAGAGGGCAGCATTCTGCATTGTTCAGGTCAGCTGCCACAGTTATTACTTTTTTGGCAAGGCTTGGAAATTTTTATGTTTTTTATTGATCTCCCTTCTGTTCTGAGTTGCTGTTCAATAGCTGAATTACTAACCTAGTTATTTCATTATAACAAGAGATAAATGATACTGCTTTTAGACCTACAGTGCCTTATTTCAGATTCTGGGATCCTAACACAGATTCAGTCAATACTGGTTCAAGCTAAAGGCCATTCCTTCTTTGTGAGGGACATATCAGCCCCTTTGAATGTTGAGTCACAGAATGGACATATATGCTGTTTGTGTTTGCCAACAAAGGTCAGAAGGCAAGTATTAGCATTCAAGAATGTTCAGTAGTTCAGGAGCTGCCTGGAGGATATGTCTAGCAACTTAAGGCTCAAAATCCTACCTCCATCTGTCTACTGCCAAAGCACAGTAAAATATGCCTATGCTCCTTATGCTACCACTCGAAAATGTCAAGATAGTCACCTTTCAGCATGAATCAGAAATAATCACTTCTGAAAACAAGTAGTGTAGTCTTCTGGTTTTCTCCTGTGAGCAGAGGTCTGTACCATAAGAATAACATGCAAATTTCATAAGCTTGGTCACCTAACAGAATAGCTGGAAACTGCTTAAATGTCAGGTGGAGGTGTCCTATTGACAATGTCCTTCTCAGTCATGACCCAGCTATACCATTGTTTGAGCACAGACCCTAGTGTCTTAGAGCTGAAAACATTATCAATATACCTAATTCTTCTGATGCACTGTTGTTTTCTCAGTCAACATACGCAGGACTTGATTCTGGTTTTGACTCTGAAAAGGTCCAGATTCCTGTAAGTGTTGCAACAATTTGTGTAATTTTCCTTATCTCTTCCTGGCTATGTGAGATCAGAAGAGGAAAGAAATTACCAGAGGAAAGAATGGATGAAGGCACTTCTTAAGCAATAAAAGTGAGTCCAGAGGCAATGAAAGGGCTCTTGGGCACATCCATTCACTGTTATGGCAGTGACACAACATGGACCAGTAATGACCTCTCTGCTGCCACTACTTATGGTCTAACATCTTCAGTTTGTAATTATAAGTACTGAAAAGAACATCAAAAGTCATCTCAAGCCAGTCAGGTAAGTGAGAAAAAACAGTAAAAAACAGTCCTTTATCAGAGTTTTATGTCATAAAAGTCATAACACCTTTCATAGCTACAGGACACAGATACTTGCAGACAAAACTACTCATATTTTCCTTTCAAATGATGAAGAGCTTAGGAGAACTGGCTAGCTCTTCTGTAATTTCTATGCCCAGCAAAATAATTTATTCAGCAGTTAAGTAAAGGTAGGGCTGAAAGGTATCCTACTTTCCTGACCAGGGCAACAAACAATGATGGAAATCTACTTTTCATTCTTTTCTCCAGGTCTTATCTCTCTGCCACTTCTAGTGCCCTAAACCATGCACTGTTTTTTACTTATTTTTTAACAGTTACCTGCAGTATACCTATTTTTCAAACAGAGATGGAAAAAGATTAATTCTTTTCTGACCTACAAAGATCATGGGACACAATAAACATTCAGTTCCTAAATGCAATCTTTTCAACAGTACACTTTACCACTTGCATCATTGAAAAAATAAATATAGTTGCCACAGACCCACATATGAAAATCAGAGTGAAATACCCAGATGGAACCACATATGCTGACATTTTCCTGCGTCATCATCAAATCAATCTTGGTTAAGCATGCAACATGAAGAATCTTATCTTCAACAAGAATTATGTTGTACTTATTGTCTACAAACATGAAATAAATAATGGATTACCTGTCAAGGACTCTGAGCTCCTGAAACCTCTTTTTTAAAGTAAAATTGGAGCAAACAAGACTTAAGACTGCAGTCAGAATATGTGGCTGTTATTCTACACTGTGGTGATTGGCTGCTTGTCCCTTTGTGAGGCCTTCAACTCAAGTGCTGTAGGTCCCATCTTCTCCATACATATGCAACAGAATTACTCAGCCTTTTTGACACCCTCTGGTCTGTATGTGGTTTTGTGGAAAAGAAATTTTCTCTCCACTGCAGACCATACTCAAAGAATACTTTTTCTTAACCTTCTTTTAGGGTTGGTCCACAGTATAGCTGCAAATGTAGCACAGAGTTACTCAAGTAAAATTCTCACCCCAAGAATGAAAATTTTGAGCTGCATTTTGCTTGCCTTTATTTTGCCTGCTGCATGGACCAAAGCTAGCATGAATCTGTCAACACTGCAGTCCATCGCGGAGGACAGAAAGAGCCAATAAAATGAGCAAATTGAATTAGTTTAGGATTTGACAAAGCAGTTAGACTACAACTACAATTATGCCTATCTATTCTGTATTGGAACAGGAACCTTATAATTGGCCATCCCAGAATCACCCATCCTGTCCGCACCCACCAGAACCTGTGACTAACTAAGAATGTCAGCACATGTTGGATAGATGAGCAAAGGCAAGGGTCTTGATGGGCTTGAACAGGAAGGACGTGTCCACTTTGGAATATAGCATTTTTCCTAGTGGCCCTGCTGCCTCATCTTGTTCCACAGCTACACGTCTGTGCAGTCCTTCATGTGCCCATGGCGTATTACCCAGCATGGTGGCAACACTTGCCAGAACTTGAGCTGTTTTCTGTGCCAACAGGAAATTGTTACCTTCTCATACAGCCATTCTGGCTCCATATATGTCCTGAGGCAATATTTACCTGGATTTAAAATCAAAATCAGTCTACACCAAAGTAGTAGTAGAAAAAGTACATTATTACTTTTGGCACAGCTATGCTCAGATTTTCTTCTGCAAGGCCATTTCCCTCTTAGATTGGCATGACAATGAATAGTGAAAAAGTGGATTGCATCTTATTGTACAACTCTGTGGGCCACTTACACACCGAAGAAGCTATCATATAATGCTGTACATAACATTCAACATATAAAGTGAAAAAACTTAGATTGAAATACCTTTTTTTTTCCTTTTTCCACATAAGTAATTTAGCTGGATGGGACCAGGTAATCAGTTTGAAAGCTGACACAGATGCAGCTTGATGAATAGCTGGGAATGGAAACGGTGGTTTTTTTCTGAGGCCATTCATTCCTTAACATTCTGCAAATTGTTTCAAACTCCTAAGGTTTTGATTGAAATAAATCACAACCATATTTAAAGTATGTCTTTTACTGCCACAGCAATCATTGGACTCCCAAACCTTCAGCATAAGAATTAAGGCATGCAGAAGAGGAGTTAGCTTAAATTTAAGAAGAAATGTGTGGGGGATGGTGAGCCCACAGCACAGAGAACAAAGGGAGCTCACTGGTGGGACTGTCCCTAGGGATACAAATTCTCCCAAAGTTATGGTGACTGAAAAGGCCTCTCCCACTTTGCTTTGTTCCAGTATGTAAATGTATCCCAGTTCTGCTTCCCCAGTTGGCCTCCCTGCCCCCTTATACCTAATCTGTTCTTTCCCTAGAAAATTCTCCCTTCTCGACTCTTCCATTGGACTTTGTTCCTTGTCACTGCCTCAGATTTTCCCATTGGCTCCCGTACCCCAGTCCCGCCTATGTACCGCCCCTGTGCCCCCACACCATTGGTCCCTTGTGCTTTCCCTGCCCCCATATATAACCTTGGACCCTCCATTATGCTACATCTTTTCAGCACTGGTACCCTTCGTGTGCAGGGCTGAATAAACCTCTGCCGTGGAATTCCACCCGGGGGACCCTTCCTGAGTCTTTGCTGTCCATTTGTCAAAGAAGCTATCCAGTGCCTGTGTGTGTGTGTGTGTGAGTTCAGTGGCTTGCTGAGCAACTTTCTGCTGGAGTCGGTTCGTTTGGTCGTAGCATCCCACCAGAACACCACCTGAGACCTACAGAAATGCTGTGTTTCCATCAGACAGTTTTCCCCTGCACATTCTCCAAACTGGTTTTATCTTCTCAGGAAGGAAAAGCTCAATGCTTAATTAACATTTATTATTTAGGATTAGTATTAAAGACTACAACTGAATAGTGTATTTCTGAAGTCTTTGTAAGCCCACTAGTTCACTTTTAATAAATAGCACCAGGAAGTATGGCAATATATGGTTGGTTGTACATCCGTATCCCCCAGGATCAGCATGCCCTTGTCCATAAGAGCTACTGATTAGAAAACCTTCCTTGTCATGTGGCTTAGCCAGGTCCTTTATCTGACTGGGTTCAAATCCATATAGTCTGTGAATTTTAAAGACCTAAACACCCAGCTAGCTACAAATGAGGATTATTTACCACTTCTTTGTAGTACTACCAAAATAAAATAAAATCTTTGTTTTACTACCAAAGAAGGAAAATGGATCATAATTCCATGGTTCAAGAGTGAGAGCACTAACCTGACAGTGGGAGATCTAACTTTATTCTCTGCTCTGAGAACTATTTAGAGGCCATTTATCCAAGTGTTACATAAAGGAAGAAGAATTAAATTCACACATCAGTAGAGCCTTGAAAAGAAAGTTACATATCTGTGAAGGAACGCTGCAGTTTCATATCCTTTTTGATAAGAACATTCACCGAATTTATATCTGTATTTTACAGTTATCATTTTCTTCTTCCCTTTTCAGTATGTAATGTCTGTTCTTTGTATTGTGAGACTGTTCTCTCTAGCTAGACTAATCCAGAGAAAAGGAGGAAAAAAATCAGGAGAGACTCAATGACCAAAAGTTGAATGTGAACATTTTTATGTACAACAGCTTCTGGCAATATACACCTGTTTGTCAGTTCTCCCACGCCTGCCTTTCTGTGAGATTCCGTCTCTCTAAACATTAAAGAGGCCTTTGATTGAGAAAACTATTTCCAGAGAGCCTTCTACTCCATGCCTGCAGATTTTCTTGCCATTTCAACACATGCTCTTCTATCCAGGTTCTCCAGAGGTTTCATCATTGTAACAGCAAACTACAAATAGAAATTCCCAGGAAGCAGAAGGTCACTGTATTTTAATGTGAAAAGAATTGCATTTTGAAATCTCTGCAGAGACAGAAGAAAACAAGGAATTACTAAAGGAATAGTATAACTGGTGACAAAGTTAAAAGTTCGAAAAGCATGACTTTATCTCCACCTCCTTCGAGGAAAATGGGGCTGCCAGATGATTTGATACCAACATTCAGATGAATTAGCCACTCAAAAATATATTCAAACTAATATAAACCAAATTATCCTGTGGCCATGACTTTCCTGCTCTAGAAAAACCTACAAAGTGAACAAAAGAGTTAATTATAAGGCTGTAGACACATCATCAGGAAACCTGTCTTGCAATCTATTTGCAAAGTTCATAATCAATTGCAGTAACAGAATGGAAAAGCTAAGTGCTAATCATATTAAATTGAATAAACTAAAGGCACACATACCTGAACTTACTAGAGAGAACACAAAATAAGGTAATACTTAGAAAAATACCATCTTACAATGTATTGTGGGAAAAATATTGGCACCAGGGAATTTTTTTCTTTATTTTTCTGTGAAACTATTTAGGGGCCATAGCACAATTCCAAAGAAAGAAAATTATCTTTGCAGAATTTAGAGGCAAAGAAAGGAATTATCCATTCAGCTCTAAGGCATACAGAACTTAAGATCAACTGAATGTATTGTTCAACCCTAGAGGTCCAGCAAATCCAGTTACTTGGTTCTCCCATGTATGTTGGCTATTAACCACATTAAGAAGCAAAAACCATCAGTAGAAATCACTGTAGCTTCATAATTTGTTTTTCATTTTGGTCATATTTTTCAGTGGTAAAAGAACGAGGGTAATAATAAATAGATGTATGGTACAGGGATTGCTTCTTAGCTTTCTGCAACCACAATGATTCACTGTGAACTCATCCAGCTCTGGCTGATGTTCAGATATCATTGATTAATTTAGGGTAAGAAAGTTCACACGTTAATATTAGCTCTCCAGTTGCATTTTTTCTTTCATTTTTACACAAAAAGGAAAAATATTCCAATGCTCCAGTGATTCTCTTTTCTACCATTTGACCAGGACCCAAATGATGGAGTTATGCAATAACCTCTGGGCTTATTGCTGACGCTTGTAGCTATTCATGAGAGGAATTATTTCATCTACTTACCCACCACTAATTATTACTTAGTGGTAAATGCATATCAACAGAAACTCTTGTACCTGTGCTCTTTCCAGCTGTATGAATAACTGCCTAATTTCTGCTTAGTGACATTTCAGTATTTTATTCCCTGAAACCTATCTATCCATTTGCCTTTAATTTAAAAGTCTTTATTTAAAGAGATCAAGGGGAGAAAAATCACCCTTTGAATTCCACAAAAAAATAAAATTGCATGTGGCTGTTCCAAAAGTATATTATTTAAAAATAAAACTACTGTAGTAAAACTGAATTAGGAAAGATCGCTACTTGAAAGAGAGTTAAATGTACTTAAAATTTTTCAGGAGCTGTGGCTCTCTGAAAAGGCTACTTTCTCAGGTTCATACCAGGCTGATGTAGAGATTGTTACCTTCTTTATGCTACTAATATACCTAATGGAATGAGAAATATGAATATTGTTCTAACATGTGACATTAAAAATTTTTAGGTTTTTATAAATTGCTTATCAATATAATGTGATGTGATGGTAGGGCTTTTAACAGAATAAATATAGCTCTAAATTCATGGGGGTTGTTCTCCTACTATTCTATATGCAGTTTTAGTTATTCATAATAATAGGGTATTTACAAAATTAATAGGATATCTACAAATCATTTACTACATCTAAGTGAAAATGTATTAGAATCATGATGAAACTAATGGTAGAAATGTACTCCTAAAATATATATATATGGCAACATATTAATTTTAATTGCTTATTAGTTTTATGGCTAGAGAGTTAATAAGAGCTCAGTAGTAGCTGCTTTTGTGGTGCTGAATAAAAAATGGTACAGCCTAGATAACTGTTCATATAAATTAATAGAAGAAAATGGTGAATATTTAACAGAGCAGTTGAAATTAAAGTTGTTTGAAAAGACATGACTATGAGATCAAAAAACCCATATTATTGAATGCCTGGCCTCCTGAAGTAATTTTTGTCCAATTCAGTATATTTCTGCTACTTTTGCTATATGACAATGCAACTGAAATCCCAGCACAAATATTCTAATCTCTCAAAAGGCAACAGTATCAAATTCTTCAGAGTTTATTAAATCCTACTACTCATTTATACTAATGTGCAAGTGTTATCTTTGTGACCATGCACTAAGTAAGTACAGAACAAGCATGACATTGCAATTAAGAACTTAACCTCCTACTTCATCCACAGATGCTGAAAGGCAGGCAATTTATTCTCGAACTGATTTTCACTTGAAAAGGAGGAGTGGAAGAATACACAAGCCTGGAGAATAATGACAGCTGCACTCTTTGGGAGTGGGAGATTCTTAGGGGAAATGAACTAAAAGGAAAGACAGGCAGAAAGTGGAGTAAAGGCAGAGAACAGGAGCAAAGATTAGAAGGACCGGAGTAAAATAAAGTTGAAGCTGGCAGAAACCACAGTGAGGAATTATGTTGTTATAAAAAGCACATCACCACAGGCCAAAGCAGTACATTCAAGGTTACGTTTCCCAAAATCTAGGTGAATAATTTACCTGTTTGTCTCTGACTGGCTCCACAGTCCTGCAGTCCTCTAGAAAGACTACATAAAAGATGGATGGATGTACTAAACGGATCCCATTCTTCTCACAGTGTCTCAATCTGATTTTTAAATTTCACAAGAAATTATCAATTTATGAGGAAATGAATGAAAGTTTCTGCTCTCAGCTGTTTGTTCATTCACGCTCAGTTGCGTGGCACAAATATCAGATTGATGTGCACCATTAATTATTCCTACACTTTGCAGGACTCAATAAGTGACTGTTTTCACTTCACTTGAAAAGTGAAGTACTGTATCAAATGGAAGCAATGACTTCCCCACCATATGGAATGTGAGTTAAAATATATATTAAATTAAAATATATGGTAACACTACATAAACCAACCTAAGGAACCATTTGAAAATGGAAAAAGATAGACTGAAAGCTCTCTTCTCACGTCAGCATTCTTTATAACGCAAACAGTATCAGAGTGCCTCCTGGACATATTTCTGTAAAGCGGCTACCAATACATAGCAAGACCAAAGCTGCACAACAAACAAGAGTCAATGAGAAGAGCAAAGTCCAGTTGTCTAAAAATCTGAATGCCTGGGGCATCCATCAGACTGCACAGCCCCCCAGAATAAGTTACACTGCACTCGTTCTTTCCTCAAAGACAGTTGCTTAAAATTTTGACAAATTCTTGCAAGGGGAAACACATTAAGAGAAAGTAGCCCTGGATTTGGAGGTTTTACTGGAGATGCAGTTTTTGGCTACAAATTTCCAGTATAAATCACATCACTTCTCTATGAGTCTGATGCCTTAATTGCTAAGGCCACTCATCCTATTTCCCTGACAGCATCTGAGGCATTATAAGTGATCTGGTACTGCTTTAGTCACATCAAGTAAGTAATAAATTACCCATGACAGTCAGCAGATCTCAGGATGTCTTATTCCTCAATCTCCAGCACATTCCTGGGACAAAAAAAAGCATGTTGGTAGACTCCCAGAAAAGCAGGATGATCTTTTTGTTGCTCTTTTCTAATGGCGCCCTTTTAAACAAGGTCACTTTGCTGAATCAAGCATAAAGCCACTGTGCCTGGCTGGAAGACAATCTGAGTGCCTGACAGTTCTGCATGAAGTACAGTACATGACCAACACATGCAGCCAGTGCACAGATCATAGGCAAAACAGCAAACTCAGGAGAAATTTGTTGAGCATGCAGGCACTCTGTGGCCCACTGGCAGCAGGAGGAATTCGAGCTCTTAATCAAATTTTAAGTTATTTGTATGAGAACACACTTTGTATTATGCCTCACCAAAGATTTTACTAATTAAACAAGTGGGCATTTCTAAATGATATTTAAATTTATGCTTTAAGAGGAAACATCTTTAAATACACTTTATACATTTTTAGATAGACTTTGTGTCTTTGAAAAGAAATAGAACTCTGCGAATATTACAAAACAAGCATAAACAGCCACATAAAAGGACAAATTTTAGTATACTAAAAATTACTATGTACAGCAGAATTGTTTAGAATTGTTCTCCAGTGTTCCAAATACCAAACAGGGACTGTAAACACCTCTGTTGCTGCCTCTTTGAAAATATGCTACATCAGTCTTGTTATTAACATTCAGGAGCTGCCTTGGGACTTAATCCAAAGTTTCGTCTCAAAGAATCCCATACAAAGTTATGAGTAAAATAAGCATGTATCATGGAAGTTCCTTTTCAGCCTCACAGAATTTCCCACTAGAGTCTTACCATTCCAAACATATGGAAATTAAGAGTGAACACAACCAGCAACATAGAATATTACAAACAAAATATGGCATGCAGCATTTTTTCATTCTTAAATGTAGTACTGATATCAGAGTAACATACAGCCACAAAGTAAACCTAATCCTCTTCATTTTTCTCAGCTTTTCAATCTGTAAAAAATCTTATTCAGTATTCAACTGAATAGAAAAAAAGAATTAATGCCCCTGTCCTGTTAAGCACATTATATTTTTGATAGTTACCAGTTACAGAGGATGCACTTCAGTGCTTACTAGGAGTAAATCATGCTCACTGCTAAAAGCAGCTTGTAAACAAACTCAAAATGCATTGGTTATATATTCCGAATTTCAAGTTTGAAGGCACCATTTCAGAATTTACATCAGCCTCTTGCCTTGATCTGTCAGAAAGCTCTGATTACTGGATACCTTGCTGTCCTTCCTCAGAAAGCATGCTAGGATGGATACAGTACATCTTCAGGAATAACAACAAATTCAGGTACCAGTAATAAAATACCTTTAATCTCTAATTTATTTTCTGTCTTTAATTTCCCAGCATATGATTGATGATTCAGAGCAGATCCACTGCAACATGGATTGAAAAAGGCAGTCTGCCTGTCTAATTGGAAAAAATACTTTACTTTCAGAAGTTGTTACCATAGGACAGAGAAAATAGCTATCCAGCAATTATGCATCAACAGTTCCTGTCATATGTCCTTAGTATTGCTGTCTTCCACCCACTTCTTTTACTCAACTCACGGATGGATGAGACACCTGTAAAGCACATTTTGTGTGTGGACCACTGTTGAAAGATTTCTCTCTGCCACCTTTGCAAAGAAGAGTCTGTGACAATCACAGTGACAGCTGAACATATATTAATTTTTTGAAAAAAAACCCCAACAACTTCAATGTTGTCAAAGTGATAGTTTATCAAATTAGTGCTTTCAATAACAGTTTTGCACCTTTAAGACTCATTCACGTAAATCTTCTTTCAGTTTTTACATGTGAGAAGGGCAAAGTTTCTAATCACACAAAAAACTTGCAACGACTTTTGCTTGACCTTTTAACTTAAGAAGCATAACTATTTCTGACCCTCTGAATGTAGGAACAGCTAAGTAAGAACACTGCAGAGACTGCAGTAAATGCTAGAGGGCTGATTGTATTCTACCTGACGGTGCTTCCACACCCAGTGCCTCCACTCCTCGTTGTGGTGTAGCACATGGGCATCTCACTCTTCCCCTTCTCAGGTAGAGTTGTGGTGTGGCAGAGGTTTACCCTCACCAAATGCATTTAAAAAATAGATGCCTTCAGAATACACGTGAAACCTCTTAACAGGAATATTCAGTGCTATCACAGCTACTTGACTGCATATTAATTCATGATGAAAAGAAGGTAGACATTTATTGAAAAAAAAAATTGAAAAAAATTGCAAAAGTAAAGAGCAAAAGAAACTAGAAAAATGTTCAAGTGTATTTAAAGCTCCAAAAATAAAAGTGGCATAAAATTCAGAAATCAGAGGGCTTACATGTCCTATAAACATGATTTCCAATGTGTGTAGACATTTTATTTCCTTTAAAACAAAAACTCTACATGGCTCCACCGTGAATTTTAAGTGTACAACAAAACCTGACCTCCATCTTCTGCAACTAAAAATGGACAGAACACACAAAACACTGATTTCATCTCCATTAAAATGCATTCATATACATTTAGGTGTATGGATGTAAACAGTACTTCAGAAGTGATTAGGAACACAAAAGCAAACACATTAAAAAGAATTGCAGAATAAGGGTATTTTGTTTCATGAAAAGAGTTTAAATAATGCAAGATTATGCACTTCAGGTTTTCATTTTATAGCTGGCTGCTTTTTTAAAATGTCCTTTTAGGTTGTTCTCAGTTGCTTTACCTATGAATCCAGTAAAATCATTCCATTATCTAAGCACATAAAAGTGTTTTTATTTTTATTATTATTATTATTGAGTTCTAAGTACTTATACTTAACAGATATGATCTAAAAGAAATGGGTTATTTTCTATGTATCATGTGACTGTAATAATAGACATTTTAAGTGGCTGAAGCACATAGGAAGGCAGAAAAGTAAACATAAAGATCAATAAAGATTTTTAGCTAGTGGTCAAAGAAATTTCTCACAGGTCCAGAAAACAAAAACTATATTGCATTTACTAACATCTTATCTCAGGAATCATTTCAGTGGAGTAAATGATACCTAATTATACATGCATAGACATAGTAGACATAAGTCTACTTAATACATTAGCTCCAATGACACCACAGAATGAGAGTCTGCAGTTCTGACAGTTGGTATCCTGGCTTGATCTGATCCCTGTGAAACTGTCTGTTGATCCACAGGTTCCATCTGACCCTGGGTTTCCTCACTGGGTCTGATCCTGACCAGTGGATTGACTTCCCAGTTTGACCTGGGACCTGCCTCTTCACCGCAGACTTGCCTGATGCCCTGGGCTGGGGCTGGTGCCCCCTGTGTTTCTGCCCTTCACGGGGAGCCACCACTGCACCTTGCTGCATCAGGACACTTCATGGCCTTCAGATACCTCCTCCTCCCCAGATGAAGAGGCTGAGGCTGCCCAACTTGATTGACACCCATGACAATCGTGCATTGGCCCAGTAGTCACTGTAATGCACATCTTCCCAGTCTCCATCCCGGTAGGGTTGCTTTCTTGCCAGCCTGATTGACAGCCAGGGAGATCGGATGGGCCATGTAGCCAAAGATAGAGTCTAGGGCTGACAGCTCTGAAATGGTTCCATTTGACGATGCAGCAACTTGGACATGTTTGTCAGTAACTCTGAATGCAAGCAGAAAGGGCAAAAATTCCTCAAAGCAATATTTGAAGAAATTTTAAAGAAATGTCCTGTTCTGCAAGACGCTTTGGTAAAAATTGGATCTCCTTTAAAAAAAAAACAAACCTGTCTCTATGCATATTCTGAATATGCTGAGTCTGGAAATAAAAATAGCTGTTTGATGTTTTGTGATCTCATTTGCCCTGCAACAGCATCACAGCTAGAAGCCTGAACTAAATTTTTGTGCATCTTCAAGAGGATTTTTTTCCTACACCTAATCACTTACATCTGCTGTCAGAGAATGGATGAATAACAGAGAGTTTGTTGCACAGCTGTCACTGATGCTCTAATTTGGCTTCTAGTAATGGTGAGGATGAACAAGATGGAAAGGAGTCAGCTTGACTCCTGGAGCTCACACTGGGTCACTAAGAAAAAATTGCAGGAAGAAAATTATGTATAGTATCTTTGATCCAATAAAGAGCTTAGCCTCGAGGTCAACATTAAACATATGTGGAACTTACCTGCCTTGTAACTTTGCATGTTTTATATATCAATTTGAGAAGGAAGAAAAACATACAGAGGTTATGCATTTTCTGTATAATAGCATTTAAAAAATAAATGTACTCTTAGAAAATACAAAGTTAAACTGCACATGAACGCAGTTGCCTATTGGTTTGGAATTATCCTACTGACTACATATCAGCTTTGAAAAATTTCCATTTCTTGTATATAGAAGCGACATCAAACAAATTCAACCCTCCAGACAGGTATGCTCTGGGTTTAATGTTTTGAATTCAGCTCAGAAACCAGTAGATGGTTCCTCAAAGGTTACCTCAAACACTAGATTGTATTTTTGGTTTTCAAAGCACTGATCTTATTTTGAGAGTCTAAAAATTATAAGGTCAGGTAAAACAACATCTTCTCAATTACAATATAAATTTTTCCCTGCCAGTGATGCTAATTTGCCATCAACCAAATACTGGTTTGAATTTAGAACACCTTTTCCTTCCACAGCTGGAATTTTTTTGAAGCCGTTACATAAGAAATCAAAATATTCCTCAGGACCAACCAGGAGGGAAAAGCGAGCACTGCCAAGATGCTGACTGCGGTTATAGCACCTTGCTGACAACTGTCTCCTATGCACATTTACCAGGACATACCAAAAAAGCCAGGTGACACCAGCAATAGTATTTTTGATTGAACGAAATAATCAAGACATATCCCAGGCTTTAAGAGATAGTGTGGATACTCTTAGAATGTAGTAGAAATAAATCACAGCTTGCAGCTGCAAAGGACACTCATTTATGTAGGTAATTTTTCATTTCTTCTCTAATTAGCTAAGATCACACACTAAGCATCTAGCTGAGTATTTTCCTTCTCAAAATGCTTGGCATGGGATGGGGGATATGAGTGGGATGGAAACATGGGACTCAGGGAGATGGTCTAGCATCCCATTATGAGAAGTTCAGTTAGTTAATAGCCTATGTTATGCCCTACTTTATGCATTAATTGCTTGTTAATCACAGAAATCTACTTCCTGTGCTATGTCTAATGATCCCACTACCTGGGTCAGGAGCTCCACAGTATTGCAGAAGTGCTGAGAGCTTTATGTTGGAGGTGTAGGGTAATAAAATCTCTCTTAAATTTGTCTGCCCTGGTTTCAAAGCATCCCTGCAGTAGCTGGAAGAAATCTGCAGTAATTTAAGGACATTCTCTTGAGCATTCTCTTCAGCAGTCTGAAATCCAGGATGTCACTTTTCACACCCTCTAGACAATCCCTTCTGTTTCATAGCATGACCCAGCTGCTCTTTGTGCAAGTTTATTTCACTGCAAGAATATTTTAAAGATGCTGCTTATTTATTTTTTTAGAAAAATATAAATATTTAGGTAGTGAGAAAAATACCTGCAAAATCCCCACTGTAACTAGAAAGTACCTAAGAAGCCACTGTAAGAAAATCTAAGTGATTCAACAAATGTTTTAAATGGAAAAATTAACATTAGAGTAAAAATTCCTATTGGGAGGCCTTCTTAAAGTCTTGCTCTATGAATAATAGTGGGATACTATCAGTAATTGTAAGGAACATTAACCACAAGGAACCTAATCATTAGCAGAAGAACATGAGTGCTGGGTTTTTCAGTTATTCAAATCAGAAACTGATTACTCCCAAAGTTTCTGAGCAATTTACTCTAATACTAAGGACATTTGCATAACAGTCAAATTTTTTAAAAAGTCAATGCCTTTCAAGATGCAATCTCCCCTTTTACAAATGCTGTTTTTACACACTCTGTTCTTAATGAGGGCACATTGTTTCATCTCAGCAGAAATGCCATGATAAACGTAATGAGATAGAGCTTTTCTGATAGAGAGGAGAGCAAAAATAAATAGTTTGGACATACTTATATTTTTGTCAAATAAAAGTGTCACGGAGAAACTGTATGAGAAATGATTAATTCTTTTAAACCACAGCTGGAATGACAGTTTAAATCATTATACTTGTCAAGCTATACTAAAAAAAGAGACATTAAAACGACTTCTTAATTTGTTCTACAGAGTAAGATAAGTAAAAGAAGCTGAAGAAGTTGATTTTACTAGAGCATTATATTTGGAAACAGTCATATAGTTATAAATGATAATTTTCCAAAAAACAGAGGCCAAAAAACAATTCTTTTACAACAAGGAACATCAGTTAATTTAAGCAAAATTGCTGCTATCTCATTGCAAGATTCCTTTCATGTCCAGGTGACATATATAGTCTTTGGAAAAGCATTTCCAACAGACAGAAGAAAAAAACCTACTACACTTATGTTAAAAGAATCATTACTATGGGTAGGCCTAAAAACCTATGTCAAAAAGCCTAATCATGTTGAACAGCTCCACTCACTCTCCTGCACTCACTTCAGTCTTCTGCCTGCATCCAGATCCAAAACAACTGAGGATTGGTAGGAGCTGGTCAGAAGGCATGTACATGTATTAGGGCAGATGAGGAAAACTGCATTAAAAGAAACACTTTAAAAAATTTCTTTTGCTTCTACTTGAAGCAAATTCAATAATATATTTCTACTATAGTCCCAACTCCTTTTGCAAACAATGTGGTTCCAAGGCTATTACTTGAATCAATGGATTATACCCAATACTAGAATTTTACAAGAAATTGCTTAACTTTTAGCAAACCCCTAAGTGTCTTATTGTTCTCAATCAAGACGACTTAGGAGTACCCATTTAGAAGCAGTTTCTTTGCTTCTTTAAGGTTTTCCCCATCTTCTACTTTGTTTTCAGTTCCACATGTGGTTCTAGAACAGAATATTTCATAAAGAATCAGTTTTAAATGGGTCCCCTGGTTTTAGTAGGAATTTTTGCTGTAGTTCAGTTAAAGATTCTACATGCTTAATGTTTTGCTAGGAACACTTACAAAATTCCTTAGGCATAAATGACATCATATGTTAATGAGTATACTTCAATGCAAATTTAGTTTATGTATGTAAGAAGATGAAAATCTGTAGCCATAGTTTGTTATAAAGGTAACATTTTCTGATTTCTGCTTATTTTTGCTATCGTAACCTTTAAAAGTATAGGAAAATCTGTATATTTTTGACAGCTTAATTAAATATTGGTTATGCTCAGAATAACGAAATCTAAAGTTCACATCTAAGCTTTCATTTGAACTTTATGATGAATTTAGACCAAAAAAAGTGCAAGTTTCCTTCTCATAGAAGGAAAAACTGACAATGTGTGAGAAGACACTGTACAAACTACATGAATCAGCTGTTAGGGTAAGAAATCCCTGGTAGGAACATTTTTATAGAGCCATTTGGAGTACCCTCGCTGCAAGGAGAGGTGCATTTTTGATAGGCATAAATAAAATTTTGAATTGAATGAAAAGTGGAATATAAAACTGTATAAATGTGTTGGGATGCAATGGGACACGTGGACTAATATTTTCACAGCATCAAACTAAGTAAATCAATACATCCACCTTTCTTAAGAGTTTTGGTTTTTGTGTTTGTCATTCTTTCTCTATTTACCCTATAGCAGCAATGAGAGAATGCTGCATATATCAGAATGGTAAGTGGCCTCAGTATGCCGATTTAAATGCCCTGTTTCTCAAGTTTGTTACATAAAGCCATTTCCCCCCCTTTTCTGAAGATCAAAAAGAAATTCATGTTGTATCACATCAAAAGAGACTGATGAAGGAATGAAGTGAACTTGGAGTTTTCCTCTAATTACAAAGTATACAAGCTGTAATCTTACTAAATAATTCATGTCTAAGAGTGATAATCACAACGTGAAATGACCTAATATCTATTATTCACAATCCTGATTTATCTTAGTAAGCATTGTTTGCTTACTGAAAACTTGCTTATTTATTTATTGAAGAAACTCTTAAATGTAATCTGTGTGCGTTTTTTTTCTGTAAAACTGCATTTTTCCTATCTATCTGTTTCAGCTCTCAAACACTTTCTAGACCTTAGTCCATGGTTTTTTCAATCATATGCACATTCATTACTCCCGTACAGGAAACAGTATTGGAAGTGCCCCAGACCATCCTGGAACATTTCAATGTTGGAGCAGCAAGTCAAGTCTAATTTTAGCCAAAAAAAAAAAAAAAAAAAACCAACAAAAAACCTAAAAATAGAAATTAGAGCAAAAAGTGTGTTTTTGAGAAAGACAGACAGGACTGGATGGCTTCTGTCCTTCCATTTGTATGCCTTCATTGCAGTGCTTGGACAGAAGAGTTGTAGGCCAGACCCACTCGCTGTGTTCTTGAAGACAAGATAGCTGCTACCCTTAACAAGGGTATGAAAATCCATGAACCTCTCTTCTTGAAGAAATTGGCTGATGAAAATTATGCTTCTTCAAATGCAGGAATTTTCTCATCCATTCAAAAGTTGTGTTGAATGGAGGGAAAAAAAATGATGCATGTAGGAGCTTTCATTAGAAAGCTGCCCATGTGATGCATTTGTGCTGGCACTAAGATGCAGCTGCCAAAGACTGTTTTTGCTACTGAAAGAAGTTTCTTGAAATTATGTATATTAATATAGATGTTAAGTATACTCAGAATTTCCTTAGGACTGTGTAACATCCCCCAAACTCTATCAGTAAGTCATAGGTTGCAAAATGTTATTCCAAAGGAATAAAAGAACAGAAATAGGTAAAGGTAAATTTAATTAAAATAAGCCTACCTATCCGTAAATTTATGGGGGTATGGGGAGACGGTGGTTTTTTGTATTGCAGTTTAAAATTGAAGAGACAACTGTCATGGATACATTCAGCTAGCAACACAATATGGAGGCAAAACTTCCACAGTGTACTTGTCAGCACATTTATTATATATATAGCAAATTCCAGAAACAATAACCACCCATGGTCTCTTCACTGTGCAAAGCTTTTCCATTCCTTTTGTGAGCACGTTTTTAAACAGACTGCAGTGACAGGAGGTGCTCAGCATCCTTCTCCTTTCTCTCTGAATTCGTGCTAGGCGCCCACCAACATCCTTTGCATTTAAATAACACAACTGCAGGTCTCACTCACTCCTGACTGAACACTCAACACAATTTCCTTTGCCTTTTCAGCAGTCACTGCACTGGCAGCAGAAAAGAAAATCAGATATTTGAAAGACCATTTTCTTCTTCATCCAGATCATTGCTGTTTATTCAGCATAGTCAGTGTTCTGCAGTTCATGTGGATGGATAAACAGGAATGGCCCACGGCAACATATGAGAGCTACAAATAGGATCAAGACATATTTTTATGATTGCTGGGCTCATATCATTTTCACGGTACAGATTTGAGAGGCTGTTTTATCTGCTTAGTACTGTGTGCTCTGGACATTGATTTTTACATTGAAGCATTCAGAAACACAGGTTAACCAGCCTTTGGGCATTTATCATTGACAACAGTTTGTGTGACAGGCAACTTATTGATCTGTTAATTGAATAATCATTGCCCCATCTTTATCACATGTGTCCTGATAGAACCACTTTCACTCTGTGACCCAAATTCCTGCTTTGAAAATCTCAGAATCTGCAAAGAAAACAAGAATCCCACAAAAAACCCCCAGCAGTAAAAAAGCTGCAGAAATGCATGAATACTCTTCAACAGAAGCTTTATATATTACATAAACTGACCTAGAAACACAGCAAAAGCCATTGCTTTAAGTATGAAATCCCTGCTGTACAAAGAATCATCAGAATCATCGTAAATTATGATGAGACTTCCTTCCTGACTTTTTCTATAGAGGTGAGTTCCATTTCAGGGCCAGTGCAGTGACATTCTATACACCTGTGGAAGAGAACTTTGACAACAAGACTTAAAAATTATAACCAGATCTGGCTTTATGCTGATGTTGCTAACCTAAATGTTTTGTTATTTCTCTCAAAGTACGGAAAGGTTTTTATATCTGAATTGTTTGTTTGGGTTGTGGCAGAATAGCTGACCTTTTCATTTTGCTCCTCTTCTTTTCTCTTGCTCTACCTGCCTCCCCAGTGAACTATTTCATAAAATTCGTCCCTTAAAAAATGAGGGCAAGATTGTGTCTGCTTGTGATCTCTTACTAGCAAACCGGGAGGATCACTACCAACCTTTGACACCTCACTTCATCCCTACCCAAGGAAGGAGCAACTGGTTTTGACTGTTACCTGAAGCTGATGGAAAACTTTATAATTCCTTAATCACTTTCAAAATCTTCTGAATTGAAAATGCCAATGTAATGCATAATTCATGCCAGTGAACTTCCAGATTCTCTGATTTCTAAACTGTAATTCAGTTCTGGCAGAGCTAGAGGGTTTAAATACTTTCTTATTCTACTTCCCTCCTCTCACCATTTTCTTCTGCTCAAAATATTAAAATGTGAAGAGAGAGCTGATACTAAAAGGAAGAGTCATATTGAATTCAAACCAAACAAATCAAAAAGAAATGTCTGCATGTATGCACATTTGACACAGATTCTCAGGATGAAAATCAGCTTAGTTCTATAAATTTATGCCGGGATATAGAGATAGGTGATACAAGGCGATGGACCTCTCTTCCTGTCTATACTCTCTGTTATTACAGGTACATTAGAAATTTTCAAAGTGAAGAATTTTAGAATTTTTAATCAGCAGTTAAAGTCATCAGATGGTACCAGAAAGTACAATCCTACTAACTGTCTGGACAGATGTAGTCAGTCAGTTTTGGAGAAGGGAGTATTACTAAAGTAAGGCAGTATGAAGAGGACTTTCTCTCTGTAATCCATTTCCACTTGGAGCTAATTCAAGAAAAGGGGCAGATCTGTGTGGACTGGTCATTGTTGTCCAGCTGAAAACCTATAAGGACAAAATTTCTGTGTGCCGTTCTGAGTACATGCAGTCTAGGATGGGGAGGCATAGTAAAAGGGTGCTACTCCGTGAAAAAAAACATCCCAGATGCATCAGAGTTAGTATGAAACATGTTTCTCTTCAGTTTTCCAGTTTATGGTGTTGTAACCAGGAAGCTGTCCCCAGTCACCAGTGACAACAGGGGAATACATCCTTCTCTGAGTCTGTCTTTGGAGAGGCATCTCTTTTTCATTTGTGTGCCACCTGAAGGCCAGGGTCCCTGGTCTGTTCCTCACTGAAGGACTTCAGGTTAAGCAAGGTGAGCATACATTCCTCAACATGCATAAGCAAAAATAAGTCAGGATTTTAAACTAACTATTCATTAGACTATCTAAGAGTCACACGGATTTCAGTGAGATGGGATTAGGCCCTAGATAGGTATGATTTGGGGAAAGAAATTCTACGTAAGCAAACATGGTTATGTTTCTGTGTCAAAACAGTAACAGAAAAACTATCAAATTCAGAAAATTGGCTTATTACAATTGGAGAGACGGAATCCAGTAGATTCCATCCAAAAGAGAAATGGATTAATTTATCAAGCACACTAACAAAAGAAAACAGTGATATGAGTCTTATATAGTATCAGTATATACAACTTTTTTCCAAAAATTTAAATGAAGACATTTTATATTCAGTACTAAAGTTTTAGACAACCCTATTTATCTTCTAAAATACAACTGGGATGAATATATGAACTGTGAGATGAGATTATTTACATTGTAAGTGTTCAATTGCCCCCATGTCAGTACAGAGAGAATTAAATCTACAGACTTCCTCTAGCACTGAAACGCTTTTCATTATGACATTGGAAATGATAACCATGGGTTGTTGTTCAGGAAGCTCAGCTTACAGTCTATGAACAAAGTCTACAAACTACTTAGATAACTTGCATCTAACTGAAAATGAAGTCACTGAAAGAGCTTCAGTTCTTTTTATTGTAGGGGGAAGTGGGAAATTCAAGCTCCACAGAAGACTGCAAAAATTAGTCACTCCAGATGGAGTATATTACATTCCTAATTAAAAAGCACATACAGTACTTCATGATTTTAGTGCTCTTAAACAATCTCACTGGCCATAAACATTATGCTAATGTCTGTTGTGGGGAAAACCACTTCTGGTGGTGACAGTATGTGTTTGGGTGGATAGCAAAAGCACCACTTCATGAAATAGTTTTCTTTTCATACTTACAGTTCTCCTATTTCTTTGGTTTCCAGAGAAATCTAAAGCATCTGCAGAGATGCTGCTAGATATGAATTAAGATACGAAACAATATCATGCACATCAAAGTAATTCACCTATTTTAAGGTGAACTTGAAAGCAAAAAAGACTGTGAATCACACAAAAGTGAATCACACGCTTCCTTTGATTTTATTGCTTAAAAGCAGAAGCACGTGATGCTTGGCGAACCCAAAGAAGAATAGCATAGAACATATAAAAATCTCTCTTTAAAATGCATTTCCGTGGTGATGTATACTACTTTAAATTTTGTCTTCTTAACAGAGACAATATCTCAGCCAAAAATTGCCATTCACCTAATTTCTTTTAAATGTACAATGATATGAATCAGCAGTAACAATAAAATTGATTGGCTTGTTCAGCTCAATTGAGGATCCAGAGAGTGATGAATATTCTTTCTTGCCTGGCTTCAGTTCTGGTTTACACCTTTTGTCAAATGCTAAAATGTATCAGATTTCAAGACAAATTTTGTGAGTAAAATGAATTTAGACTTGTCTGTCATGCTATCACTTCTCCAGTTAAAAGCTCGTGCATGTCCTGTCATGCAGGAGAATTGACTCTATAAAGTGTTCTGCTGTACACAAGGACTTAAAGCCACCATTTAATATCAAGAATTTCAATCAATTGAAACGCAAACTGTGTAATTCTAAATGTAAGAATACTAACAAATATGATGTTTAACTATGGTTAACAAATATGTTGCTATTTTAATTATGGTTAAATAGACTTTTAAAATCAAATACATTAACTCATTTTCTTAAAAGGCAAACTGCAGGAAGCATGATGCACTTACTGTTGGAAACATTTTGGCATTGCTAAGTGCTAAGAAGTCAGACAACCACCCAAAGGAGCAGGCTGAAACAAAATTTGCGTCCTTTAATAATCCAGAATTGTTTTATTTAAGAAAATTTCTCACTGACCTGAGTGTAAGAAGCTAATTTTGCCTTGAGAGCAATAGATTAGACTGCTAAAGGGTGGCAGTGCATGTGTAGTGTAGTATGTGGGGGAAAAGCATAAGAAGATTGGACCAAACAGATGTGAAGCATTAGAGAACAGCCTAAACCAGATCTGCAAAGAATAGAGGTTGCAAATTTTTAGTTAGGAAGTTGGCCATGATACTGGGCGGGAGAAAAAGGTCCTTGATGGAACTGTGGGCTGATGTAAGAGTTTGAGCCAAGATACCAGCTTAGAAGAAGTGACAGAAGAGTTGGCAGCTACTACTCTCTGTTTTTGCCTCCAGAATTTAGAACTAAATCCAGGACTCCTTAGCCTTACCATTCTTTTGGCATTGCTAAACACTTGTCAAATCCATGGGCAAAACATTTGTTCACCAACAATGATCTGTCAGTTCAAGCACAGAATTCACCACTGTGCCTCTTGCCTTCTCTTCACGGATCAAGTATCACCAGGGACATTCAGGACTGCAGACAAGCAAGGCTGGGAGGAAGGACACCCCAGCCCCATCCCTGGTTCCTAGAAAATAACACATGCTGTCCTAGAAGATTATCCTTAAGTTTGAAAAGTCAAGGTCTCAGAAGTAGGGTGGTTCATGCAACCCTAATTTAGCAGTTTAAGCAATGCAGAAGTCATTAACTGCAAGATCATAGACTAAATTTATCCATAAGGCATCCTAATCAGGGCAGAAAGTAGACCTGCTCTAAGGATGAATCAAAGATGTGTGCTGAAGGAGCCTGCTTACAAGACTTTTACTTGTTTCAGAGTTTGGAAAGAAAGAAGTAATTAAACACAATACAAAAGATGGTCTCAAGACTTTAGACAGCAAACTTACTCTGGGGAACTGGATCCTACCTTTGTTTTCTCTGAGTATTCATGGTCACCCACACAGGTCAGTCCCCAGAAGTTTCCAGCAGGTTAGTGGATCTGAAGTTAGCAGACTTGACTTCAAGACAATCTTTAGACAGCTTTTGAACTACACATACAGATCGATCCAGTCTATATGCCTTAGGACCTGCATCTGTATCATAGAATTATTATAATCGTTGTCTCCATACACAAAGTTCCACAGTGAATTAGCTGCACCACTATGGTAATACAAGAGAACATCTGAATAAATTTCCAATTCTCCCTTCAGAGAGTGTTTGAACAATGTGTAGTCAACAAGGAATGGCACTGCACACTGTTCAACATGCGCAAAATATTGAATTAAGGTTGTAAGGGCAACATTTATTCTGACATATCCTACATTGTGAGTTCTGGTCTCTGCAATCTTAATGTTCTTTTAATATTGTTTCTCAAGATAATGCTTTTATAAAAATGCAGTCTAAGTACCCATCCATATAATAATATTTTATTACTTTGTCAACGTCAAAGTCAAACAAGATACTAGGATTTCTGAAGCAGTTAGCTAGTAGTTTTTAAAGTGAAATATACATAGCTCTCTTGAGTATCTTTAAGGCAGAAACTTCATACTCATATAAAATTTCATTAAGTCATCATGGAAACATCTATGAATACAGATTGAAATTAAAAAAGAAAAGGAGACTATCACTTATATCACCCTCATATTTTAGAAATATGATTATGTCTCCTATTGTACACAGGTGGTATAACCTATTCATTCATCCTATGATGTTCTCTTTATCTGCATTAGGCTCAAATATGAATACATACATTTTCTATGACTCTCATCATGCATTAATTGATTTAAATGAAAACAAAGTTTAAAATATTTACATACAGCTCCATTAGAAAATTTTACTTGTAGTCCTGTTTCAATGCAGCTATGCCAGTGATGATCATATAAAAATGAAGGGATGAAACAGCTTTTGCATTTCTTGCAGTACCATTAACATACCGGAGAAGTAATAACTTTAAAGGCTTCTGGCTGGTTCATCAACAGCTGTACTTAATTTGCCTTGCTGCTAATTTGCAGTGCTTAAAAACGTATCAAATGACACTTCTAATCGACAGCGTACTCTGTGATTATAAATTGATTAAACTCTATGATCTCTCACTGCCTTGTAAATACTTCTGTCACCTTTTCCAACAGAAATTAGTCAGAATTATTTCCTATGGATGTATACTGTGTTGTTCTATTGAGCAGTTTCAACTCCTAAAGTCAGCTGCAATTGTCAGTTTATTTTCATTATCTAGGCAGTAGAGGAGTTACTTTGTTAATGTTTCTATATTTACTAAAGCAGAGAGTATGAATAAGGCTGGCCTAAAAGGAGCAAATACAGATGCCTATTTTGTTAACAAATGCTTCTTGAAGTTCTGTACCAATGTAATAATACTCCTAGGCTTCCAGTTGCCTGTTCACTGAACCTGAGGCAAGCTATCGCAAGTGAAAGCATCTGCAGACATCTCAAAAACCATCTGGGACAGAGTCTTTCCAGACAGTTATTTGAATGCCAGACTCATCTGGATAACTTTCACCTTATTCAGAGATGATTAAGTCTGGCCCCTTGGTGACCTTTGACAACAAGTATCATGGAACAGTTGAGTTTGGAAGGGACCTCTGGAGAGCATCTAGTTCAACCCCTGCACAGGTCGGGGTTGGCTGGAGTCCACTCAGACTTTTAATGTCTCCAAGGAGGGAGACTCCTTGTGCCAGTGCTCACAGTAAAAAAGCCTTACTTACGTTTAAGTGGAATTTCAAATGGTTCTCAATGGAGAGTTATGGGTCTCAATACTTTCAAGAACAAAGAATGCCTCGGGCCACTTGTCTGTTGCTTCAACTCAGGAAAGCGTGTAGCTATGTCCTTTGCTTTAAACTTACTGGGTTTTTTAATTACCAGAAGTTTAACAGAAGGTGGGCTTTTCAAAAATCTCAAGAGATATCTATCCCCATTTTTAGGTATATAGCATCTTCAAAGGAATCCAGCTCCTACCAACTTTTAAAACAAAAACATCTACCTTTATGTGGTGCAGGTTGATTTAATATGTAGCTGGATGATATAAGTATGCTTCTCCTTAATTAATGGATTCAAGCATTTAAATCAAGAAGACTTATTCAGGAAGAAATGCTCATTTCTGAACACAGTTTTTGGAATATCACTTTTGTAATACAAATCTGAGAATAAGCAGATTGAAGGTCAGGAATGTAATTATGGTCACCATAAATAAATCACGAAGAATATTAATTTGAAGCAAAGGATGCTGATTTCTCATTTAATTTTAAAACTCCCTATTTGGCCATTATCTCTAAAATTTTTCTTTCATTTCAAAGAAAATGCATCAAAAAATCCCTTTGTAAAAATAATTTTGAAAATAGATATTTTGGGCTTTTTTTCTTGCTGCTGTACCTCTATTTCTGCAATTATTTTTCCTTATATATGTGTGCTTTCCCATGATACAATAGGTATTCCAGTTTAGGAAAAATAATCCAAAAAGAAAATTAAACAGTTGACTCAAAACCAATCTCAGCTTGTAAAACATTTCAAATCACTACAGTTGTAGTGAACTTTCAGGCAGAACATGGGTAAAATTCTTTATAACTACTCTAAAATGCTAGGAAATTGTAATCTATACTGCAACAACTACTGCAGAAGGAAAGATAGAATACACAGACGATTCACAATATCTCTTACTTTATTTTAGATTTGTGTGTACCCTATCTGCCTTCCTTTCTACACAACTGCTATCAAAATAGAGGTCACAAATATTTGCATTGTAATGGAGGGCTTGAAACATTTAGAGAGTGGTAAAATGCAGAATAACTGGAACAAGACTTCCTCTATCCCAGCCATTACACCTCTGCCTTCCCTTTTCCCTCCCTCAGGGGTCCACCTGGACTGAGATGACTGATGACTGTATGCTAATTATTTGGTTATTCACTGGGCATACAAACATTCATTCCCTCTGCCCTCCACCGTAAATCCGTTCTGCAATTATAAAATGAAATATTTCATTTTCTGTGTTAATATTTGTGGGTTTTGGGTTTTTTTCCCTAGTTAAAACTGTCCTTTTAGGGCTGTTTTTGCAATAATCCAGCCCAAAATCTCACTGCACAAGAGACTGTAAGACTGTACAAGATATTACAGTTCTTGTGGAAATATTGCTTTTCGACTTATCAGCAGGAATGCTTCATCAGCTTAGCAAATCTGTACTCTTACAATATCTCTTGTAAAACCTCAATTTTTCAGGATTCTCTAGTATTTGAAGCTAGAAAAAAAATCCAGAATGTCTGTTCTCGTGTTTTAATTCTTTTGGATATCCCAGAATGGATCCCAGGGGACATCTTATGCCAGCTTTCTGACAGTCACTTGGCACAGCAGTAAACTCTCATTGGTTTCTGAATAAAACATGTGCCTATCCTGTAGTTTTCAAGCACTCCCCATTATGTCAAGTACTTCAAATTTAATGGAGACTGTTAACTACACTTTGCCTGTTTGCCAGGGCTTCAGCTAGTTAAGATTTTAATTAAATTTTTAGGATGAATTTATTTATTTTTTTATACTCCAGTGGAAGTCACCCTTTAGAAATCCCCTTTTCTGAAAGCAGCATTGTTTAGAGTCTGTATGGGGCTGAGGAAGATAGGGTGACTGCCTTCTAATAACACAACACAGGAAAAACCAACACCCAAGGCTGAATGGAAAGAGCAAGCAGATAGATGGGAAAGAGAAATGGGGACCGGAACAAAAAAAAAAGTCTTGATTTTCTTTTTGAGACTGTGCCCATAGATACCAGGTCTGTAGCCAAATATTCAAGACTTACAATTACCAGCTTAACTATAAAACAATAAGAAGATTTTTTGAACTGCAATTCACAATAATTTTATTATAACTGCAAAGCAGAATGTCCCTCAAGGTCTCTTGACCTTTGGCAACACCTCAGAAATCCAGTTCTTCTTAACAAGAGTTACTGGACATCACCAATGGAACTATGAAAGCACATGGAGTGATCTGAAATGAATGCAAATGACTGACTCAAAGCATAGGAGAGACAGGATTTAGGATGTTTAATTCATTCTTACAGACTTCTTAAGTTTTTTAAGCCTTTACACAGTAAACTCCTCACAAAGGTGTATGAACCTTGATGTGGTTTGTGTTAGTTTGTTGGATTTCTTTGAAGGAGGAAATGCAGGTGGAGAAGGACAGAGTGAATGGCCCTTGCTAGGACAAAGAGAAGGGGTGCTTGACTGATGCTGGCAGCAGTAGAATACAGAGGACAGACATTGTGAAGGTTGGTTGGAGTAAAGACAGTGAAAGTGGAGGTCATATAAGTTGACAGCATCTTTCTTCATACCAGCAAGCAGTTATCTCAGCTAAAGGAAATATCTAAACCCTTAGACTCTCAGCAATCCAATACAACTTCATTAAATAATCAAATGGCAGCAAAAAATGAAGTGTTAACTAAGCACACAACATTCAAAATCTGGTTTTGAATTGTTTTGTTTGTTTTCTTCTTAAAAAATTGGATGCACACATATACTCGTGTAAACAGAGAATAAGAGTTAGGGAAATATCTTTAGAATGGAGCTAATTTCTCCATTCTGCAAGCTGGAAAGTTATTGCCTAGATTGCTCTCATTCTCTGAAGTTCCTTTTGTCCTTAGACCTGCACAATCATGCTCAGACCTTTTCAGACCGTACTCAAATCCTGTTTTATAGCAATCTGTTTGGTCAGACTCTGAAGGAGACAGTCTCTTCCTCAGTTCTGTGTTTACATTGTTCCACATCACTATGATCTGAGAGTATCAGACAACTGGACAAGGCCCCCTATTCCCAGAATTCCTTACTCTAGGTCTAGGCTCAAAAGACCGTCTCAGATATGCAGAAGACTTAGCCAAAGATAATGGAAAAGAGTTAATACAAGGAAACAAAGGTCCCAGTATTCAGTGAATCATTAAATTAGTCACATTGTACAGGGTGAATTAGATTACTTACACTGCTATGCATTGAGAGTAACCTAACAAAGAATTAAGACTATTTTAATACTGATCTTAAATAAAGTATAAAACCACATTTCCTCAGCTCATATATCACTGCTAGTCCTGGACAGAACAAAAGATTTTCTTACTATGGATTATTTCAAGGTTGAATGTTTTCACTATTTTTCAACAAGAGGAGGTTTTACTTGCATGTGACTTTAATTCTCATTTCCTACAAATGAAAACACGAAAAACAGAGTGCAAAACACCCACATAGACAAAAATAATGAGGTTATCCAGAGTGGGACATATCCTGGACTTTGAAGCACCATCCTAAAAGGAAAAAGAGTGTGCTTCAGTCTACTGCTCTGAATGAAGCAAGGCCCCAGATGTAAGCCTTGAGCCTCAGTGTGATAGAAACCATTAGGAGCTATTTACTCTCTGTGAAGGTTCCTCCCCAGTCCATTCTTACCTTAATTTACAGAAGTGCCATCCTTTATCTGGGACATGGTCCTAAGGGGAAGATTCTCAGTTAATGTTTTTATCACTGGTTTAGGTTAAATTGAAGCAAAATTAAATCCAAGCAAAACCCTCATTTTGTTTCTGGTCCTTTTTCATTACTACCAACAACTGAAAAACAAGTCTGCACATTCCAGCCCCCATAGAGATACTCTTCTACAGATAGAGATCAAAACAGATTGCTCCCTGCTTGAAGTCCATGGAACCAGGCAAAGAGTTGTAACTCAGTCATAATTCCCTTCCTGACCTACTCCCTGGGTATTAGAGCAGTGCATAACCCACTTTCAGGCCATATAAATTCAGCACATCATTGTTAATAATTGCTATGGGCCTTTGTGATTTCTTCTGTCATTTTATAAATATGAGCAAACCCACAGCTCTGATAACTGAATCAGCATTTATGACTTTGATGCTATTTCCAGTATAATATGTACCATGGCCTCTTGGTACTGCGTCGATCCTACAAAGTGCAGCAGTATTTCTTTTTCCTTGTTGTGCATGTATAAAATACTGGAGAGCTGGCTTTCAGCAAGCATAAAGGTTATTCAGACACTGAAAGGCACTTTCTGAAAGAAGGTTATTTGAAACATTCTTTAATGTGAAGATTGATATCAATAAAATGAGAATTTTTAGTAAATTTCAAGGGATGTAAACCTAAAGTTAAGTCTTTCAATATTTTCAGTTTCACTAAAAATTCACCTCCAGAAATTATTAGAAAGTAACACTAGTCTAAATTTTGCAGTTTTCTTCAATAAGTATTTGGATTTCAAACTGCTGCAAAATAAATGTTTTCTAATAGAAAGGTGCCAGTGAATTACTAGAGGGCCCACTGGCTACTACTTCTTTTGTCAGTGCTACTTTTTTACAGTGCTTAAAAAAATTATATTAATAGATTTCTGTTTAGTTTTCTAGATGACTCAAGAAAATAAGAAAGGAAGGAGAAAGGACTGGTGCTATTCGAACACCGTGATCCAAACAGATATGTCCCATTACAATTAAATATAGGATAATATATGTGAAAAATGAACAATTCAGCTATTTTTATAGAACAAATGTCTCAAAAACCAGGTCTCTCCTAGGTGACTTGCAGGTTATTGTAAAGTGAGCTGCCTCAGTGTAAACTCTTCCTACAGTGTCTTTCTAGATGAGCAAGTAAATTCTTTACAGTGTTACGAAAAGTGTCATAATAAAATATAATAAAAGTATTAAATAAAAGTAGGAAAGCATTTGTGTCTCTGCACACAGCACTAGCAAAGACCAGTGATAGAACGCATTTTTTGAATGGCCCCAGGAAAACAAGTAAACATTTAGAAAGAGCAGAAGAGAAGCCTGGAATTATTAAGAGCTTACAAAACATACCTGTGATATCAGGCTGATCAGGCTTAACTATTCTCTTTATTTAAGAGGCTAAAACATGACTCAAGCACAGTACATAGTTATTTGCACATGAAAAAGCCATTACAGGAAAGACTTAACAAGACTCAATGGCTACAGAAAAAATCAGAGAAATCCAGCCTGGAAATAAAGCTGAATTACATATAAGCAACTTTTAAAACACTCTATTGCAGGCGGTCCTAAACCTATTTGCATGGCTCCTCTCAGACAAGATTGTGCATCTTACTAAAAGATGTGCTCAGCAAGCTTTCACAGTGCTCTCCAAATCTGAAATAGGTTACTACATGAGTATCTGTAACCTTACCATTTAAGGAATATTTATGTTTCACAGACTGTTTCAATTTGTTAATTCCTCTAAGCAATAAGGATGTATAAAAGCATAAATATCAGTTGGCTAACAGGAGAGCATTGATTTTTCCCCATCTTGAGATGTCTTGTTAAAATTTCTGACGAATAAGAACCCTAAGCAGTATAGTATACTTTCACTACTTAGACGGATAGAACACATAAACTCTATGAAAAAATATTAGTTATACAGTAGAAAAAGAAGAAATTTTTTTTAATTGCCTAGAGGGTTGGCCATGTTATTATTGTTCATCTGCTCTCCAGTGTACAATCTGCTCTAACTCCCAGCAGCAGCATCTCTGAAAGAAAGTTGTTCCTCAGGTAGTGATCGGAACTTCCTGACAACAGTGATTACTGTTTCATCTCCAGCTTCATATTATTTCAGGTCCCTCACATTGTTCTTTAAAGGAAAATTCTGAAGTGCGTTATCAGTCAAAAAATTCTTTTTTCCTTCTTCAAGATCTTACTGGATGCTTTCTTTTCCCAGCATTGAAGTTTCCCCAGCTGCAAGACTTTGGGTTTTCCTCCATCCTGTACCCGGCAACTCCCCTCACTTGTGATACTTAAGTCCTTTTGAAGTTAATACTCAAGACTTCTTTTTCTTTCCCTTTATTTTATGAAGGCATTTCTCAGAGCATATCTAACAGACAGAGAAACAATCTGAATGGAAGTGGACAGAGTTCAGTGAGGAGATGTGGGCTTAGGCTTTGCCTCCAGACAGAAGGACTTGGTGTCTGGGAGCAGGTTGGGTAAGAGAAATATCTTCTGTCATTGAAGCTGCTTCAGTACTGAGGTGAGTGCTTTAGCTGCAGAGTTATTTTAGTTTGGGCAGGGAATCAGGGAATACCTATTTTGACTACAGAGTTTTTGGCAGACTGGCTTATTACTTGCAGTCTGACACCAGAATTTGATTTTTTTTTTTTACAGGAACCAATTGAAAGTGCTAGGGCATATACGGAGAGAGGTGTCAAATGAACAACTGTTTTAAAACTGTCAGAGGCTCATAAATTATGGAGCAGGGTATCACTGAGGACCTGAATAGTAACATCTCAAGTTGTATTATTGATTCTGCACTTCCCCAACTTGGAAAAAACCCCTAAAACAAGTAGCAGCTGCCGTGGCTGGGTTTGTCTGCACACACAGTCTCCCTAGCTAAGCTCCCAATGGCATGTTAAAATGAGTGCAGGTTATCTGCATTGATATTCAAGCATTTTTGTCATGTATAATGGTTTTGAAGTCAGATTTGACAACAGTTATGACATGCTATGCAAATAATGTCAAGCCTACTTCCACTGACTGTAGAGGAAAAGGCTTAACCTGAAACTGTTTATACTGAGCTTCCCTATTGAACAAAAGCTAAACACACAATAAATAAATGTTCCTGTGAAAGGTGAACAACTGACGGTGAAGAAGTTTTAAGTAACATCTGTCAATAACAAAAGGACACACAAAAAGAAGCAAATAAAGCTCTAGATATAAACAGGGTTAAAAAATTCCATAAGGTAACAACAGAGACCTGTGTTGATGAAATGAGTAATTACTGACAATGACTCAGATGCTAATGATAGAGACTGTCTCTAAGGCATAGGAACACATCTAGGCCAAAATAACTTTCTGCTTCCTCTTATCACACCAAACTAGCAGTAAGAGATGTTCCTTAGTGATACTTCAGCAGAAAGTAGAAAATAAGAATCTGAGGGAGAAGAGCAATTTTGGATTGAAATAAAAACTTTCACATGGACTACAGAAGTTGTTCTGAGGAACATGTGGATTGGATCAGACTGTAAATTTTCTTTTGTTGATTTAAATCAATGTCTTAAAGAACATTCTGAATATTGCACAAGTAAGTTCATATTATTTGGCCTGGATATATTTGTGGTTTATATATGGGTAGGAAAGATCCTACAACCCAAGATCATGTTGTATAGGCCGACATCTCAAAGCCTGACTGAGTACTGAACAAGGATTAAAGAGGAACTGAAGAACCTATACAAGTGGACAGGTACTTGTGATATACACAGAACTAGTTTTCTTTTCTCTTGTTTATACAGTGACCAAGACTTTCAGTCTATCAAAAAAAACTTTAACATTCTGTGTGACAGAAGCTTAAAATCATCTCTGCTTATGAGGCATGGCAAAAGTACTCAAGCACATATGATTGTGTTTGTGAACAGTGTCTAGTGAGAAATCCTGCAAGTATTTTCAAATAGTTCATGATAAACACTTGAATCACTGTTAAGTATAAAGATCATTTGAGCTAAACATTTTATTTGGTTTGTTTTCAAGTACTCATTTTTGCTTGCCATCAGGAAAGAATAGAAACTTGGTTATACTTGGGTTTTCATTGTGAATTTAGACTGCTATTCCCTGAAGTTGTGAGCCACAATAGTTACTGTGTTAAAGCACAAGGTGTTTCTTCTTCGTGCAGCCTGTCATAACATTGTGATACTCTTCACCCCTTAGAAAAGGAAGGAGCAACTCTCTTACAATCTATAATCCATTATCAAAATCAATGATCCCAAGACCCCCAGAACACACATAACTGGCACTGTCCATGTCAATAGGTTGCCATTCATTACCTTTCTCTATCATTAAGATGAGCACCAAACATGCCCAGTCAGTGCAATCAGTCACCTGCCTTTCCCAAGTAAGTAATTATCTCACTGCAAATTTATTAAGAATGGGAGAGCTGCTGCAAAATGGAAGAGCTCTGTGAGTTATTTCAGTCTTGCCCATCCTTTTCTATCATAACTACTGACATATAAAAGTATTCAAAAGACAAATTCTGAAACTGGGAAGATGTGAATCAGAACTTCAGCAGAGAATTTTACATAGATCTTGTCATTTGCTTGGCCAACTGACTGTATAATGGTAGCAGAGTTTTAAAGCTAGAAAGCTTGACTGCTTTTCCTAGATTGCAGCCAGCCAAGATTTCCCTTTGGTATGTCTGTGTGCGAGGAATCTGAGTTTCAGAGTCTCACAAGCTCTTCAGAAGGCCCAGCACAGCAGAGCTTGGCGCTGAGATGAAGTGCTCTCTTAGCCCTAAAATGAAAGTCTCACTACAGCAGTGCTGTGCACAAGCTGTGCTCTCCACAGGCATCACTTTGCTGTCTTTGCACCCAGAGTGACATTGCTTGTCACCTGTGCAACTGTGGTGGCTCTCTGGTGGTTTGTCTACCTTGGGTAAGGACGTAAAAAAATGTTTGATGTCATAGTAGCAGTTCAGTGTAAGGAAGAAATCGATAACCACTGAACTGCTAGTTTATCTGCCTTCTGTAAATTTAGTAGATAGCATCACTGTAACATTCCTCATTTTCTATGGCATCCTAAATATGGTTGTATTACTTTCTAGATAATATAGATGGACATAAAACACTCACAGAGAATACAGTCAGGATAACCAATACAAAAATTGGTAGAAAATTGCTGATCAAAAGCCCTTCATGAAATATAACAACTTTGAATGTCTGATCAGGTAGCACATAGACAAAAAGGGAAAATCGGGAGCTTCAGGTTTAGATTTTAATGAGATCTACTTCAAAATTTTATTACAATTACTTTTTCAAGGAGTCTTTTATGGCACAACATTTTCCCAGTAGAATTAGAGCTTAATCAGCCATATTCCAGAAGATAGGCATTTTATGGAATATCTTCTTTAACAGATTTTAAAAATAATTGTAATTGGTGCTAATAACTGTAAGACACGATTTTTTTCCTTTAGAGTGATGGGCTCTTCCTATAATGTTAATATCTAAATGTACTATGTAAAACCAAAATGAAGAGAAGCAAAATATAGTGCAACAAACCTAAATAGAAAAAGACTAATTTTGACTTAATTAAATTGGGGCAGAGGGGAGAAAATCACATCTTCATGAGATTGGTTGTGAAAACAGATTTGCATGAAAGACCTATAATCTGATAATTAAGGGCTAAGTAAAGGACACTCTTTAGTTTTATACTGCTTCTCTAGGCTATATTGCCACAAATAATAAATATTTAGAAGGACAAAATATGTTTTTTTCCTGACTGAAAACACAAGGTTTGGTAGTGACTTTAATAGAAACGGTAGTTTAAGTTCAAAAGCTTCTGTTTCAAGTTCTCAAACAACCAACTGATACTTGCCAAAATGCATGGATTAAAGCACTTCACCAGGAAAATCCTCAATCCATTTCTTAAAACTTGTCATTAATCTATTTTCTACATGGATTTTAAATTGTGCCGGCTACAGTTCATGTCAAACTAAATTTGGATTTTACTTTCTAAATGTCAACAGAACTTTATGAGCTATTTCTTTTTCATATTAAGTGGTGTTTTGTGAGATATCCCTGCCAAACAGTACACTGTGGGCTGTTACAGGTGGGGGCTATTTCCATTCTTTTTGTTAGTGAGACTGTCCTGTGATCAAGAATTCTGGATCCATTTCTAGGAAGATGTTTTCAGCTGAGTATCTCAAAATACAGAGACAGAGGCTATACTTTGGTTGTGTGCTTTGGTGCAGTTGAGAAATCCAGAAAAAGATATTCCATCTAAAAACAGCAGGAACAAGAACATGAAAAGCACCCAAACTATCACATTTGTGTGGTTGTGTTGCCTCTGCCCAGTCCATGTCCCAGACTCCCGATGCTGGCTGTTATGGATGCATTTAATTGGTCCCTTAATATACTATCAAAATCATCATCAAATTGCTTTCTTCTTATCAGCCTTGAAGCAGATGAGAATTTACACAGAACCCAAACAATTCCCTTACAGGATAAGAATCTATAAGTTGAGATGAGGCAAAACAAAGAAAACCTGTAACACATCTTTGTACCACTGAAGGCTTTTACCATAGCTTGGTTCCTACAGCAGTAAACTTAGCCTTTTCACAAGCCCTCAATTCACTCTTGAAATTATTAGAGAGGGCTATTTTCTTCTTTTTTTTTTTTTCAATTTGAAAAGGAAGTTGCTCCTGGCCTGAAACCTTCCAAGCCAAGGTTCAGCTGAAAACATATTTTATGGTTGAGTTATTGCAAACCATTTAAATTAAGGATTTATAATGGAAATGCTGACACAACCTAAACTCTAGCTGTTTGAATGGCACCACTATAATTATATGAGAATTTAATGATTTCAGCTGCAGCTGAACTGACAAGCAGCATAACCAAATAAACACCAACATTTATACAGGCTATGAGTGAGAAAAAACACAGTAGCAGACCTGGGTAAACACGCTCATAGGAACCTGCTGGAAATTTTCATAGGAAAAAAATCAGGAATATTCCAGGCTATAAATAAATACCATCTTAATTTCCTTTAGAGTGAAAAAGAATAGAGTCACGATGCAATTACAGAGTCCTCCTCTCCCTTTATATAAAAAGCATGTGAGACCATCCGGAGAAACACAGGATGTGTTAAACTACAGACTGACGAGTGACTCATCAATAAGATAAAAATAGATTTAAACTGAGAAACGAGCTGAGAGAAATGGTCTTAGCAGTGAGTAGCAGGCAGGGGAGAAGGGAAAGATTATGAAAGCTAAAGAAGGAATTGGGAAATACTATTCCAGAACATGCATTTCATTTCTAGCATCCTTTTCTATATCATATCTTAACTAGAGTTAAAAAAATTTGCTTAGTGAATATTGTGCACTCGGCACTTTGCAAAAGCAAAGTTCATACAGAGACTCGTGTCCAAATACCAGTATTTTTCTACTCTCAGATAAAGCTGTTTCTAATAAAAACCAAGTTTCTGATATTGGGTATTTACATTTCAGTTACATAGTTCTTAATTTGCCAGGTACCACTTTTGTACTGTATTCCTCTCCAAATTCACAATCCCACTTCACACCTTCAGGGTAGCACTGAGCATGTGTAACAGTTTCTAAAGCAAACTTCCCAGGAGTCTGCTCATTTAACAACACCTTCTTGAAGAATACAGTACATCTATTCATATTTCATTAAGTAACTATTTTTTCTCCCTGTTTCATTTTTTTGAAATTTTAATTCTCACCAAAGGGCTTCATCTGACCCTAACAAGAATATGTGTGCTGTCATACCAGGTTTTCATCAGATATCCTGATCCTCTTAGATCAATGAGAAATTATACATTTATTAATGATATCCCAGAGACTTACATGGTTTTGTTGAACCCTTCAGACCAGAGAGCTGTATCATCGATTTCAGTGACTGTAGCATTAAACCCATATGTTTTTTATTTACACTATTTTGAACATGGAGAGAAAAAGGCATAAAGAATTAACAGACAACAAACTAAGAGGAACCCCTACTCTTATTTGACCCTCAATAAAAAAAATCATATTCTTCTGCCCCATTTAAAAAGAAACTATAATTTTAATGGCCATATCCAGAATAATTTAAGAGTCTAAAGCTGAAATGTAAGCAAAACCTAGGTACAAGGGCAGAAAAGCCTGCATGAGAAAAATATCTATACAAGCTGTCGCCTAACTCTGGAAATCCTTAAATTCTCTATTTCTTAATTAAAGCCCATCAAATCTACTCTTCTTAGGTTTTGCTTTTCAGTATATAACATAGAATCTCTTTAGTGACCACCTTGACTAGGTTAACATCTGCCTGATGCCTAAATTTAATCAGAATCCTGAAATTAAGTTTCTCTGCTATCATCATTGGTTCTAGCCTTTATTATGAGGACATTTGTTATATTTTGCTATGTGAAGTACAGAATAATACATAGAAAAAAATCCCGGAACAGGTCTGGAAAGTAGGATTTCATTACCAGTCCAACAGATTTAAACTTTCAGGCCATAGAGGCTCCTCTTGCTTCAGCTCACTGGTGCAGTGCATCTTGAATTCTACCCTACTCAGTGGCTTTGGGCTCAAAAAATGTGACTGACAGAAGAATAGAAATTTCTGATCATTTATCTCCTGATTTCTTGGGGACTAATCTAAATCTGAATATCTGAGTGAAAACTAGATCTGATACTGTGAAATTGCAGTGGTTTTAACAGTGAAGACTGTTCAATACTAAATTCCTGGAAGTGCAAACATCACTCAGAAATTGTACAGGGGATAAATGATTTATAAGGGTAAAGGGCTAACAGTTGTCATTTGGTTAAACATGCAGATAATTAATGGATTAGTATCATCGCTTCAAAATTAAAAGATAATGGCATTTTCATCAGGACTTCGCTGGCAGGGATCCAACAGTAGGATAAATAGCAGATAACAGGAGAAAATTAATTACTGAATATGATGAAAAAGTGCAATACTCCTCCTTTTGTTTCATTTTTATTTCAATCTTAAGCAGAAAGGAAGCTCTCCAAAAATAGGAAGATAAACATTAATTCATATATGCTCTTTTGAGCATGCCAATTAATTTCTCATCCCTGTTTTTCGAACACTTCTGATATAATGGTAAGCTTGTTTAACAAACTAAAAAAAGAAATCCAACAAACTATTTTAGTGAGTCAAATGACAACTAACATTAGTATCTGGTTTTAGCCAGAGTGTTCTTGCTATTGTTGTGCATTCAGACTTCATAGCTATCCTAAGGGGACTTTTAACCACACTAGCACTGCAGGGGAGCCAACATGAAAATCAGATGGGTAATTATCTAAGTCAAAATTTGCCTTGAATACTAATCCTAATACAGTTTCCTAAGAAAATTTTATTTCCTAATTGTCTTTATCAATTTTTCAAGATATAAAAATTCATATACAAACAGATCAGGGAAGAAAAATTGAAGAGACATAACTACTTCAAATTCTGCTTTTGTTTAAATTGAATATAAATAGGGAAATAAAACACTTTTGAGTGCATTTCCATTTATTTCCAAATATAGGATTATGTAACCTTTTACTTATTAAGCATTTTCTGTCTCCACTTCCATGATTATTGTGTGAAATGAATCTACAAGTACCAGTACTAATTGATACATATTTATGGACTTGGACTTGATGATCCTGATGAGTCCCTTCAAATTCAGCATATTCTATGATTGTTTTATTATGATGAAAATGAACAAAAGCTCATCTCATATGATAAACAGTAGATGAGATATAATGTGTTGCAATAATTTGATAGCATAGAGCAGACTTGCTTTCCTTGATATCCTTCTAAATTATCCTTCCTTTACACAAAAGAAGATACATTTTCTATATAAAATACTGTCCTAATCTATTGTAGGAAAAAGTAACAGCAGCAGGACTTAAAATTGCTCAAAACCATTTTCATTAAAAGAAGAATTTTTTAAATTGCTTCCCAAATCATAGAATATATTTCACAGGAATTTTTTAATTAAATAGTAATATTTGCAATACTCTATGCTAAATATTTCATATACTAAATATTTATAAATATTCAATGCTTAATATTTACCTAGTATTTAATATTTAATTAGATTATTTTAGGTTCAAGTCCGCTGAGTATGCAGAAGTTTCTGTAATTTTTTTTACCAGGGTAAATATTTAATTTGGTTTCTTTTTTTTTACTTTCTTGGATTCTAAGGCTTAAAATGGAAAATAGGCATCTCTACCAAAATCATAAACGTAAAAATTTACTTATCTCTTTTTTTTCATTTAGTTTAATTTTAGGACGGTAAGGAGAAAGTGCCAGCTATCTATATTTTCACCAGAAATGCTTCTTTTATAGCTAGAATTCTGCTACAAAGAATGCCTAACGTTGCTGAAGTTCAAATAGATAAGGTCTTCAGCACCCTTTAGCTGGATTCAGTAACTCAGTTTTTGGTGGGTTTTTGGCCTCTAAGACCTGATACACTAAGTGTGTCCTCAGCACACCTATTCAGTCCGGTGTGCTGTAACACAGTGTGAAGAGGAGTCTCCTTTTACCTTACGATCAGCACAGCCATTTGGGATGCTTGCCAAAAGTGTCCAGGCTCTGGCTGACACCAGCCCACAAGATGGAGTCACACGGTCTCATGGCGAGAGTGCTCGTGCTGGGGCACCGATCCCCTCCCAGTCCCTGGCACAAGGAATAAGTAACATAAATTATTTCAGCATTGGCTGAAGTGACTATTGGAAATGAGGTCTGATCTCTGATGAGTGCCCGAAATACTTCACTATGTATTCTCTCTGGCCCAATGAATTTAATTACTCTGTTCAAAGCTGAGCATGATGTACAAAGGGAGCCCTGTGCCAAATGTGGCTGGAATTTGCTGTTTGCTACACCCTGCAATCTGTGTGCTCACGTCCCTTCAAGCACATATGTGACTGCATCACTGTTATTCTCCAATCTCTACGTTTCTCCTGACATGGAACTCTTGGATAGTTCTGTTCTTCAGATGCTGAAAGGGATGTTCTTCCTGTGTTTTGAAGCCACTGACTTTTTACTTAGATTTATCTCCAGTGTTTTAAACCACCTTTGCACTTTATGCACTTGAGGTTCCTTTATTTTCTGTGGCCTGCAGGGAGGGGTAGTTTAATAAACCAATTCCATATCAAATGTGATTTTAAAGAGAAGAGGAAAAAGAAGAGAGAAGATGAAAGTAGTAGTAATAAGATCACAAAGCTGCATAAACCAGCTGTATGTGCTGCTAATGTGTTCTATTATTTTTATCACTTCAGATTCCCAAGATGCCCATCTGCTTTTGTTGACTAGTTTCTGTTGCATTTCCTGAAAACTGTTTGTTCTGAGAAGCCTGAGTGTGAATGACAGTCTTATATATTAATTCAAGGAAATTAGGATAAGTGAGTACAATGCAGGGTCTCAAGTGTGTTGGCTAAGCAATGCCAAAGAACAGATTTAAAATGTAGGGCAGTTTATAGTTCTCATGATGCACAGCAGCAAAGCACTCATTAGAATTCTAGCAATGTTTCTGCTTATTTTCAAGAAGTATGTTAAGCTGTAAAATGAATGACAGATAAGCTTTGCATCTTGGGAAATGTGTGATTAAATTACAGCAATTTAAGATATACACAAGAAGAGTTATCATTTTGACATGCTGTTTGCTAAAAAATCCTCTCCTATTTACTCTACAGTGCTTTAGATGTTTAGTCTGAAATATATGCCTGTGTCCTTTATCCAAAACCACATGATTCCTGTTGGAAAACATGGTGCCATTATTCCCTACTTCACTTGTTTTTCAACATCGCCTCTGCAAAACTGCATCAATTGCCTTTTATAGTGACATAAGACTTAATGTTGTTCAGAAGGGTGTCGTTTCTGAAAGCATGAATATAATGACAAAAGCATAATGCAAACATTTTAAAGGTGGTTCCAAGAACAGCGAGCCTTTCCAGTGAGGATTCTTTACTGTCAGAAACCACCCCTGAGCTCATGCTACTGCCTCCCATTACTATGGCACAGACCTTCTTAGCTTTGCTGTCCACTTTCTCAGAGCTTGTAGGAATTACAAAAATCTTTTACTGTACCTGCAACTTTGAAGGTAAAAAAGTGGATAAAAATTAGAGATTTGCTTTTGGGGGGATACCAGAACAATTGCTGAAGCCTTGTTTCCTTAGGCAACCACCTTGAAAAAAAAAAGGAAAAAAAATCACAGTGATGTGGAACCAAATCTTACTTACAAAGAACACCATCAATGTGAGAACTTTGTGGATCTGTTACTTCAGAAAGAATATCAGTGAATGCGTGTCTTTGTGCAAACCCCATGCAATTAAAATTATAGCCATACTGATTAACATAAATTTTACAGCTAAAAGCTTGTTGAGTTGGTCTATAGCATTGATTAATAGAGAGTTGACTTAGTTTTCTTTCCACATTCTTGTGTGTGTCCTTTTATCCCTCCCTCTTAATGCTTTTTTCCCAATTGTTCTTTAAATATAAAATCCAGAGACCAGTCCTGCATTTCTGGTCTGACTTTCAGCTGCTGGCTCTTTTACTTCTCCTGCCTCCTTCCTGTCTGCACATAAGAGCATGAGTGATGGACAGAGAAGACATTTATTGCTTATGCTGCAAATAAACCCTTAGTGACCAAGAAGATAATTATTTTCTAATACTTTAAGACCTATGAGAATGACAGGAAGGCAAAAATGATCACCTTGTTCAGAAACCACCCAAATCTAAATGTCAGGCTAGCAGATGAGTAAAACACATAAAGCATGATGAGTGATCATCTTCTGGTTTTAGACAAAACACAAACTTCCACTACAGCAGAGGTTTTTATATAGCTCTCTGATGTAATCAGACTTAACTTTTGTGAACTTCTATAAGTTGTTCCATTTAGTAATTTCTTGGAATGTCTGTTATTTAGTCTATCTCTACTTCTGGAACTCTCTTCCCCACTGCTGAAACAGTGAACCCTTTCTAAGTAACTTTTGGTATCAATTTCTTCGTAACAGATCTATCCTAAATGTGAAAGTTCTAGGAATAAAAAATAATATATTGTCTCAGTAAAATAAGATCTCATCCCTACTTAAACATTTCCATATACTGGAGAAATAGAAAAATCTCCTTCCAGCACTGAAACTAGTATTGTGACCCTTGCATAAGGCCTAAGAGATCAGGAGAGGCAAAGAGTTTTCTTCTCAGAATTAGTTCAGTGATGAAAGAAGAAAATAGGTAGACAGTGTATTTCAAGAAGTTGTCCAATAATTTAATTTTACTTTTGTCTGATAGAATTAGTCTTAAGTGCTTTAGGAAAGCTCAAACTGGGCTCTTGAACAGTATGGGCATTTCTGTAATTGTGGTGAGGAATCCTTTACTCCATATCCCAGAATGACACAGCTCATGCCCTCAGGCCTCATTTCAGCTTCCTCTCAGTGACAACTACGCAGTCTTAGAATGTGAATATGGTATACCTTAGCTTTTTTTGTTTGTTTTGAGAAAATTTAGGGAGCCAAATTTAATTTTTCTTCATCAGCTGCATCAGAAACGAAACCATGGTGTGTCATCATCCAGGACAGTTGGTCTACATAAGACATTACAGACCAGGCTGTGGCTTACAGGAATGTCTTTTCAAGGGAGACATCACAGTTCAGACCTATGTTCCTGAAAGAGATTATCCTGAAGTAAAGGTGGCATACAGAAAAATGTAAAATGTGTTTCTTTCCACACTCACACCCACCTCTCCCCTGTTTTTCCCTGAAAATATGTTTACATACTAGAGAAACAGAGAAATGAGAAGAGAAAACTACTGGACCTTTAACGCCCATGTTGTAACATCTGTTCAATTAGAGTTATATTTTTATACATTTTTGGCACTAAATAACCAGTTAAGGAATGTGTTGTTTCCATATCCAAAACTAAATTGAGGAGTACTTTATAATAGATTATCCTTCCAGTGTCTAAAACCTGTTAGTGACATAAAGGTAGAATGTTTTAATTAAGAGATTACCTTAACAGTGCAATTAACATATGCCTCATAAAACATGTATGGAAAAACAATTTAGAGCTTCTGCACTATTGTAATTACAAATTTTCAGAAGTCCCTAAATGCTTATTTACATAATAGAACATAATGGCTCTTGAGTGGTCATTCATATCTCCCTCATAAATACCATCCATGCTTAGAAGCTCTTTATAACATGCTTTTGTATAGATGTCCCAATATGCACGTGAAAACCTTGCTTTTATGATGTCATTTATGATATCATCAGTTAATTTGGTTGTTTATTTTGATATTTTCTTAATTTTCTCATTTCTGAACAGAAACACAGCAGTTATTTTATTTTCTAGGTTTACATTTTGCACAGGTACCCCAGTCACTTGTTAGGACCTCTAAAACTTAGAAGGAGGCATGGATTATATGGAAATAATATACACCTGACCTGGTGTGATATGTCAGAAGTAGTTTCAGCTTTTTGTGAGACAGTTATGCAAAATATAAAATAAAAATGGCTGTAACTGTACTGAGTTGATTAAAAGATGCAAAACAAAACTAGGAGGAAGTACTTTTTAAACAAGTCCTACTTAGTAAAATATAATTTCAGACAGGTCAGGATAGTGTTGAGCATTTTTGTGGAGAATTTCTTCTGAAATAAGATGGCAAGGACACATTTGTTTAGGAGCCTACCTAGGGGATGAAATAGACTGGAATTTTGACCTGTTGGAAGATGGGGGTCTAATTCAGTGTGTACTTGAGTAAGAACATAGAGGAGAATGCAGGACCTAAGATACTTAGCCTGTACACATAAAACTTATGCTAAATATATAATCTTACATATGAAAAAAAGATCCAGCTTCCTCTCAAAAAAAACCTTGAAAATACTGAAGAGCACAATATTATTAGCTGCCAGTCAGGACAGTTTTACATAGTGGACAGTATTAGATTTTCATAAATGGCTAATATTTTACGTGATTATAAATCAAATAACTGTGTCGTCATAATATATCTCCAATTAGGATTTTCTTTATCTTCTTCAGCTTCCCTATATTGATTATAAGATTGTTTAATGATCTAATCACCCAGAGCCATGATAATTTACTAAAATGTGGCTAAAGAATGTAACTACAAGGTGAAGGTGACTACCAAAGTCTTAAGTTGCTGGTGCCCTCTTGAAAAGAATGTCAGCACTTGCTCAGAGCTGTGCTTCCAGTAAGAAGCTCCATTCAACAACAGATGACCTGCATTTCTTCGACTAGTAACTGGTCAAATAGCTGGCATTAGTACACAGGGACCTCATGGGCCACAACTGGACTGAGGATTTGCAAAACATAGCAGTGCACTGAAAAGCTTTTTAGTCTTGCCAGGATACGAGTAACATTCTAAGAAACATCAGAGAGGCAGATAAAAGCTAGAAGCAGAACACCTGACCTTTCTGAAGAGAAATCACGCCCATGACGTCAGATGAACACTTAAAACACCAATATCTATTTAACAAAATATAAATGTGAGGTAATTTTCCATTTATAGTCATGTTCTATGATAAAGAGAAGGAGCCTTATTAGAATGATTTGTTATCAGCTTCTGACTTCAGAACTCAATTCGTTCAATCACAGTTTAAAGTGTCATCTACAAGAGCCTGCACTGGACAAATTGGTAGGAATAATACAGTAATTACTTTGAAAGACTGAACAGCAATATCAGGATTTATGACATTGTCAGGAAGGCTAGTCATCAGTAAGCTCGTGAGTTGCTGTCTGAAACAATTGCAATAAGCTTTTTTTGCATCCTGAATCTATTACTGATTACACCTTCTGAAGCTGTGCTGCTGGGACCTCTACATGCAGAGGTTCTGTGTATGAAAGTGAGAGAGATCTAACTGCACATGGAATCATATTTTTTTCTGAGCATCAAAGGAGAAAAGACCTTACCAAGGCTGACTGAACCAGAAGGATTACCAACTGCTATTTGCCGTACTCTGACTCAGAGCATTAACGAGTTAGACTCACTAAGCCATGGATATGAATTCTTCTGTACTTTGACTCAATCGACTTCACAAAAATCACATCAGGAAATGTAGTTTTCTCTTAAGTTTTGTTTGTCTGGGTCAGTAAAATATTATTAGCCTGTTGGGGTAGTATTGAAAGTATTGGAAAATGGAAAATACTGCAAGAAAACATGCAGTGCCTTTCAAAATACTATATAACATCATCAACAAAACAAAGAAGTTTAGACACAGATTAAGAGGGAATAATGAAAGGTAAACAGTGCTGGCAAAAATGGAGATCTGAAATAAGCAGAAAGTTCTAGTGAAACTTACTCAAGAATTCACCTGTTTTAACACATATTCTTTTAAAACAAAACACTAATGAGACCTGTAGCCAAATACATGTTTAACTACTGCAAAAATGTTTATATATTTAAATTGAATCAGTGAGATTCAATTTGTGAGAAAGTTCATATACATGAAAAAACATCCTGCCATCACTTTGTGAGACATATAATAATTTTCTCAAAGCTAACAAACATTTATCCTGTATTAGAAATATAAATAATTAAATTATAATTTAAAAATTCAAAGAACTAACAATCAAAAATTTCAAGCTGCTATAACATTTATCTGTGTGTTTTCAAATTGAGTTATTTTGCTTTTACATTCTGTTCCTAACCACTGCACCAGGAATATCAGTACATCTATAGTGCCAGCAAAATGATGAAATTCCTATCACAGATCGCTTTTTCTGGTTGTAGAAATGGGTTTCAAAATGCTGTTCAATAACTGCTGTCAACAAATTGCCAGATAAAATAAAATAGTTGATAGACATTGTATCAATAAATGGTTACAGATTTTGAAGATCTAAAAATTAACTATAGTTCATGGAGACCATTTAGTGTAAGCTTTTAATTGCCATATGTTTCCACCAGCAGATTTCACTTTGAAAACAGATTTCTTCATCATATTGTTTTCACAGTGACAATCAACAGTGTTGAACATTTTAATATATTCAACCACTCATATTGAAAATATCTACAATCATTAAAATCAAGTTTCATGTTTGTGAGCAATGAAATTCATACTCAGTCTCTATTTCCAGTTCAGGAACTGATTCTGATTTCAGAGATCATATTCTGCATTTCCTTAGTAGTTATAAATGTAATCTGATCCCAAATATGATAATCCCTTTAAATTCCCTGGAAGCAATCTGTTCCTCTTACTCTCCACAGAAAGAGGAACAAGCCAGCTGTTTGAAGTATGCTTAACACTAAACCTCTGTGGAAGAGAAATATTCAGTTTTGTGGCAAGTTTTGAGGTTTTCCCTTTGCTTTTGATCTGCATTAGTGGAAGGCAATAAATTTTAATAAAGTATCAAAGGTGTGATAAAATATCTAAAAAGAACTGAGCTATCAAATTTGCCTCTTTTTTCTCCCCTTTTCTTTGCTCTCCACTCTTTTTCCATTTTTTCAAACATGTAAAGCTACCAGAAAGTTCAGGATTAAAAAAAAAAAATGTAAATTTTTCCTTCATGTAAATTTTACTGAAGTCATTGTACTTCTGTGAAATATCACATTCAATAAACCCACGTTTCAAAGCAATATCACTTAAACAGAAGGATTCCAGCTATCTCGTTTCACTGCTATGCATGTCATCTCACACAAGGGTGTTATGGCTTATTGCAGAGAGCATTATGGCAAAAATGTGGGGTGCACAAAAATTCCAGAGTAAAGAGTTCTCCACTGGCACACGTTTCCTCTAATGCCTTTCACGATGCTGCACACAGGACCACGTGCAGCTCTGAAGTGACAAAAAATGTCCAACTCATCATTCAGCTGCTATGTAGAAACTTTTGCAAAATAGCATCTGTGTTTACACAGCAGGCGTTCCCAGTACATCTGTAGATCCCGCACGTGGCAGCGATCTCTCCGCAGTCGGGTCCTCCTCTGCGCGAGCACTGCATCTGCCAGACCAAGTGCAAATAAAATTAAGTCATATTTGGCTGCAGGTACTTTGTGAACTTTCAAAATGCTACTAACTCTCTAACATGATCTTGAGATGGCAAACGTTAACAAAACTCTTCTCTCAGTTATGAAATTCCAAGATCCAAACCAAGGATATTCATAATTTTTCCCCGAGCCAGCACAGCTTCCTAAGTCTTATGCAGAAAATGGAACCCATATATTCAAAATTCTATATTATCTAAAAGTATAATACAATGTAGATCTTCTTCTTGAACCACACAACACAGATACATACATGCTTTACACTTTCACTTCCTCTGTTAAACATGATGCTGAAGAAAGAATAAACATCTCTGCACTAAAAGAATTAATTCAGCTCCTGTTACCTTCTCAACATTTTGAGAACCAGACTTCAGCTTTTCTGAATCCATAGCTTGTCTTCTGCCATTTCAATTTTGAAAGTGACTCTGATTTGCAGATCTGACTTTGTTCCATGTTCCAGGTGCTCTTTTCTTCAGTCATCTTTTTTTATTTAGCCTAAAATCTTACCTCTAGACATGTTAGGTACAGATACACTAAACTACTGCCCCTTGCTCTAATTTTTGGCTGCTATCTGATCTTCCTTTTGACCGTCATATTTTTTAGTCTCCATTGTTTTTGATGTTTGCTCATTTATACTGCAATAACAGCTTCTGTCCTGACCTCATGCACACCTCATTTCTAAGCCTGATCTTGCACCTCTCTCATTCCTAATTTGGTCTTAACACCAGTAAAAGAACAGAAATTATTACCTTGCACTAGAATATTATTCTAAGTAATCTTTCTCCCTAATTGTTGAGACTGCGTCAGGGTAAACAATGCTTCTATTTTCCTCTTTTCTTTAAAGAGTATCATATATTCTTTGCAGATCTCAAAAAGAGCTACGACTACAAATTAGCTCAGAGATTTCAGTGCTAGCTATTGGATTTTTCTTAATGCTCAGACTGCATTCTGTTATTTCAGTGCTTACAACAAGGGATGTATATTACATTCAGCTCTCTCCTTCTGCACTACAAATCATGCTCTGTCTGTCTCATGACTATCAGTTTAAAAGTTAGATTGCAAAATTCTCTTTTATTTTCCAGCTAAACATATATTTAAATATTGCATGAACCTGGCCCCTTTCCAGCACACATTTTATTAAAGCCAGCTGTGAAGTAATTATTGAACAGGCTAAAAATGGCTTTTGAGAGGAGAACAATGTGACTTTTGTCCAATTTTGATTCTCACACTGAGCTTTGACTAAATACTACATTCCAAGAACTCACTCTCTTATGAAATGGAGTCTGAACAACTTCAGAAACATAATTTCTGAGAAATGTGGGAATCTAGGTCAAGGACTGACTGTAGCAGAATTTGCTAACATAAAGGAGTATGTTTTTCCTAAATAAAAAATGTGTTTTCAAGCACCAGTGAAGACAAAATAATGAAGAAAGCACAAGCAAAACAAATCATTTAGAGAATAAAAACATTCGATGTAATATTCAAACTATATTGCATATATAAGTTCTTTTTACAGAAGTAAAAGGCTTTGTTTCTTTGGGATTTGTAATCTAGTGACATTCTGACAGAGATCTTGCATATTTCTCATGAATTTCCAAACATTTATATTTTTTGGGCACATTTGGATGTATATTTTCATACCATATGAACTTCTCACATGCATTTGTATAAACATGAGACATTTTTTTAAAGCATAAATGGTAAATAATTCTCTTCAGGAGGAGCATGGCCTAATTTTGAGTTCTTTATGATTACTCATATATTTTCTAAAAAATAAAATTCATACCTCTAGCAAAAAGATTCTAATTGGTTCTGCATTTGCATTCCTATGGATAAAAGTATTTAAAATCCTACAGATATCTACTGCTGGCTACATGCAACCCAGACACTGCCTGTTACAAAGTGATTAGAAATTAATATAATATCCCATGTATTCACAGCTTGAGATCTGTAATATGTAAAGAATGATCATTCTTAAAGGGGCCATGCTGGTGAATGCTGTTTAATTAATGCCCAAGGGAAAGAGAAAAAAAGGAGAAGGAGAAGTACTGCAGCTGAATTTATTCTGAATTTGTAGTGATGTTAAACATTGCATGCCAGGTTTAATGGCATGTATTCATCTAGCTAACACCGTGTCTTACTGAGAGCAAATGGTGTTGTCTGCCTTCAGGAGATGAGGATTTTGAAGTGAATTTGGGAGTGCAGAGTAGATTTCTATTTTATTTTCTCTACTGATTTATGCCAGGCCTGCCACCACAAGCACACAAGCTGCTCCTTGTATGCAGGTCAACTCTGTGCACAAGATACACAGAATTCTTGTTTGTCTGTAGCAACGTCTTTAGGTGTGTGAGGAGAAGGATGCTGTGCCTCAGCAATCTGACAAGTCATACCCATCATTTATATGGAGACTGACACTTCCCTGTTTATTCCTAACTGCTACTGGTATGTGTGAGAAGATGAAATTATGTGTGGTATGAAGACATTACATGCAGCAGATACATTTAGAAAGAGCAAATACCTGAGTAAATTAAAGTCAAAGACTGGAATATCCCAAACAAACAATTTTGTATTGTAGGAGGAGATTTTAACATCACTACAGAGGTTAAATTTTTCAAAAAAAACAAACAAGCAAACAAAGAATGCTACTATACCATGAAATTGTGCACTGGTACAGGAGAAAACACCTTCTTACACATGCCACAAGAATACTACCAACTGCAGCAGTCCCAGGTCAGGCTCTGTTTGGACTGAAAGTTGTAGCTGAAGGAGCACAAGGTCAGGACAAGAACAGGGTTAGATCCTACCTATCCAGCTCTGGCTGCTGTTTGGTAAATCAACATAAAAGAAGCCCCAGCTAAAACTGACAGGCTTAGTTGTAAGCCAGTCCTCAAGCAGTAGGCACTTTAGGAGAAACAGTCTAGACACATGTCAATAAAATAAACCCAAAAGATCAGGAAACACAGTGTCCCTTAGAGCTGCTTCTGTCCTTAACACAACAGAAACGGCTATGAAGGCTGGACTTCTTTGCTTGTTATTTTTTCAAAGCTCAACTGCTAATTAAGACTTGGAGAGAACATGAATAACAAAGGCCTTTTTGTCTGAGAGCTTATTTCATTGAAATAGAAATCTGGAAAAACATAAAATACGTATTTCTGTTTGCATCAGTGAAAATTTCCATGCTGTCAGTACAGTGATATTATCTCAATTTGCACATGCAAAAAAAGTAGCTCACACTAAATGTCAGACTGAAGTGTTATTTAATCTTTATCATTTAACTGTGAACAACATAAACGCATAAATACCTGCAGACGGGAGAGCACCAGGGACAAAACAATGCGGGAGAATGAGCACAACCCACCTAACTCGGATCAGGGCACGAAGCTGCCAAGGCTTATCCAGCTCTGCCCAGCACCTCAGCCATGGCACCGGCCACAGGGCAGGGCCTTGGCCCTTCCCATCTAAATTTTTACTGCAATTTTCCCGGCTGCAAACCCACACGGCAGGAAGTCCCTGGCCCTACACAGCCCCAGGCTGGGCCCTGTGCTGCCAGCCTGGTTCTGGGGGAGCCTGCACTGACTGTCCCTGCAGCCACCTAGGAGAGGGCAGACACAGCTCCAGGGGAGCAGCCAGGGACCATGGATGGCAGGGCAGTGAGGACAGGGATGGCCTGAGGCTGAAGGCAAGGTGGCAGGAGCCATTGCAGCCTTGGGGTCAGCCCTGTGCATCACCCCACGGCCATCAGCAGGACAGTGCTGCCCACACAGGCTCCAGGCCCAGAGATGAGGGACACACGATGTGATACACATGACAATGCTGTGGACAACGAGACATGAGGTGGGAAGCCCTTCAAGCACCTTGAGGGAGATGTCCCTCCTCAGCTGACACCCTCTACATGGATGTCTGGGCTGCGATACCCACTTAGGCACTTAGCAGAGCAGTGGACACCTCTGGAGGACACACTTCCTGCTGACATACGACTCTTCCAGTCAGTCTGTGGGCAGCTCCAGGCAGCTCAGCATGGAGCAAGCCTCGATGGCTTGGATGAGGTGTGTGGCTTTTCACCAGCTGCAGTGGCTGATCTTATTTTCAGGTTGCCTTCCACATCCATGTTTGTAGGCAGCATGCCAAGGAGATTTTTCTTTTATTTGTAGTTTAAAAATGGTTGCATCTGACCACCATTCAGTCTTAAGAAATGCTGCAGTGTTGGTCTTGGTCCTCCTCTCTGTTTGGGTACATTACAACAATTGTAGTTAAGTTTGTTTTCCATCTTGAGATTGTATTTACACAAGAGCTAAAGGAAGTTCACTCATTTGGATTCTTCTAAACTAGTTTCAGATTTCTGCTCCAGGAGTAACACAAGGATAGCACCTGGTAACGCTCAGCTTCAGGCAAATTATCTGAGTCAGAGCATCAGATAAAATACCTGCATGCATCTTCACCAAAGCTCCCTCCCACAGACTGCAGCCTGCACTGAGCTCCCCGTTACTGCGGATTCGCTCATTGTCTTCATAAGCTGCACTTGTATCTCGGCTGCAGTATAAAAATATCCTCCAAGTCAGCTTTCAGAAACCATCTGCTTCCTCCACTGGAGAAGTAGTACTTGGGACCAGGATTCTTGAGAGCAGCTATTTTCACTCTGTGATGACTACATCAGTTAACAGGCTGCTGTAGCCATCTTGCCCTTATTAAAAAAGGTAGACTTTTTGTCCCATTTCTCATTCAACAAAAAGGCCAATCGATAGACCCTGACATCTGTGGTGTGGCAGAGTCATGTGTTTCATTCAAACTCTAAAGCTGATGGTCACTTGAATGAATCGAAGAATGCTCTTTGTGGCAGGAGGAAAAGGATTCCAGACCATGTCACTTCAACACATTTGAAGCCTGAATCATCTTAGGGCTGATGATTAACTGACAATTAACTCTGATATCATCAATTTATATTGGCCATTCATATCTAGCAGTTTCTCTCATCTACCAATAACAAAATAATGTCCCTGTAGCACCTGAAGAAAGGGAGACTTATCACCGTAAGCAGGAAAAAAATGTTTTCAGAGCCACTTAGAAAATAGAGCAGATATCTACATTTAATTTCTGAAAGTCTCATCTGTGATGTCACCCTCAAACTATTGTAACATAGTAGCAATAATATATGCAAGCATAAAGTACAATCAAACCTTTTCTATAATCTTATTGAATATTTTCTGAACTAAATATTGTTCTGTGTTAGAAATAAATACCTTTTCAGCTTTTTTTTTTTGAGGAAGGTTTCCTCCTTTGTTCACCAGGATACGCACTGTCTTGCATAGAGATACTGCATCAGGAAATGGCAAAGCCTCACTGAAGTCCTGCTTTTTCGTTTTCAGTAAGGCTTGATGGAATGGGGAGAAAGAAAAAGAACATAATAGAAACAGTATGTATTTTCTCCGTGGGGCCTGAATAAAATAATGCAATGCTTGAAATTTCATAGTTTTTTTAAAAACTCTTCATGAAAAAGCAACACGACATCTGTGATATTCTACTTAGTCTAAGAAAATTATGAATATTTTTCTTAAAAGAGGCCATTATATTTCTAAGAGTCTTGCTACAATTCCTAATGCAGCAGTGACTGACCATTCATGAGAAGAAGGAAACCATTCCAAATCTGCAGAATCTTTTTCCCTATGCAACCACTATGTTCTCTAGGCTGAAAAAGAAATAGGACAAGCAACTATACCACTGAGACTCAGAGTCAGGCTCTCTGACTCAAAATCCTTATTAGGAAGCATAGGCTAATAGCACTTCCTAGAGACCTTGGGAGGTGAGCTAGGATTTGTACAATAGCTGTGTATAGGTAATGTGCCCTGTTCACCCTCAGTCAAACCAATCAGTATCTCAAAAGAACAATATCGTGATTGTGGGTTATATGTGTAGCCTTTAAAATGCTACATTTTTTGCTTTTCTGCATTCTTCTGAGGCATATATGTCACTTTCTTGTTGGTTCATTGACTTTCAGGGCCAAAAATACAGGAATCTGAGATGGCATAACACAACCAAGTATGGTACAACAGACATCTGTGCTGCAAAACTCTATTTTTTGAGATAAAAACGGTTTAATAATTGAAATATTTTTCTTTAAAGTTCCAAAAGAAAAGGATCTCATTTTCAGTGCATAAAATTTATCTTTACATTAAAAAAAAATTAAAAATCAGGATAATAAAGGTAGTTTTTAAAGGATGAAATAGCATTTGGCTTTGACCATCTAATAATAAAGTTCATTAAAAGGGCAGATAATGATTTAAAGTATTGGTATAAGTTCAACTGCCATTTTTTTAAGTCTTCCCAAAGAGATAGGTTATAAATAGATATTATTGTCACTAGGAGGTTTTGTGAATGTGCAACTACATTCTTACCTGCTAATATCTTACTAACCTGTTTAGGGGAAGCATATCTTGACCAGATGAGAAGAATTTCTGAGAATTCTAGGATAAAAGGATCCAGTATTTTTACTCTTGTTAGAAAGAAGCAGTTTAAGTGACTCTTCTCGAACAAAATCACTCAGAAAGGGAACATACAGGGCAGAAATTATTTTTTATTAACTTCTATGTTTTCCTTTTATCACTGTTTCTGCTGTAAGAATGTCGATGCAGTTGATTTCTGGAAAAGGGGCAGTTTGACTGATTAAACCAGGATGCTGCACTTTAAATATTCAACTGGTTACCATGGCAACTGTTTTACTTTGACACACAGCTTATCTTGTTTTAAGGAGTGCAGCCTGTTGTTATGGCAATTTGGAACACCACTATTTTTTCCCACACACATAAAATAAAACAGTACTTTACATGGGTTCAATAATTAAAAATCTAAGCCTGATTCAGTATCTTGTAGGATGCTGTAGTTTATGAAATTTAACAAATGAAACTTGACCGAACAGAGAAAGAAACAAGCAAAGTTCATGAAGATATAAGGATAAAGGATTATTATTTTTATCCATGAAAGGAAAAGTAGATTGTAGAGGCATTTTTAATGATGAAAATTCACTGTTTTGTGCTTCCCTGAAGAAATACATTATTTTGTCTTGGTGATTTCTTCAGAAGCAAAATCTAAATAAATGGATACAAAAGAACCAATGCAAATTACCCCCCCTCCAAGCTCTTAGCATTGCAAGCAGAATGAATATTCTAACTGAAATTTCAAAAGCAATAAAACTAAATGATGAGAGTTCTGACCTAAAATAAATATACTTCAAAAAAGAATCATTTTTAAGAACCTAAATGTACACACTGCTCCCTACCGATACACACACTTTGCATGACATGCTAAGTAATCATGCACAAGCCTGTGTGTTTTAAATAAGAATGAAATCTATATGCCTTTTCCTAAAGGTATATTGAATGAGTCCCTACACTTTAATCTTCAGAAAAACTCAATTCATTTTTAAGCAAGAGTTGGGATGGTCCTATGAGTAGAGGATAGACCTGAGGGATATCCAGCCACCCGGAACTTTAAAAAAAAAGAAAATCAGGAAGAAACTTTTGATCCAGTTGTCCAGCCTCTAAAGAAGTACTAGAAAACATCTTTGCACTAAGCAAGCTTAGTTAGGATCTACCCGATGCACTTAAAGTTCGAAAGTGCAGTGGGGTTTTTTTTAGTCTTTTTAAGTTATAATACATATGGATATTTCATTATCTACAAGATTTGTATTGAGGTAGTTGCTCGAGATTCTCAACATCCCTATCACTATTTCATTTTTTACTATGAAAAATAAATTACTTAGTATATAAGACCTATCAACTTAACTTTGAATTTCCTCTTTTATTTTGTCTATAAATAAGCAAACAAACTTTCGTGGGTGTGGTATCTCCAAAGATTTTTACAAACAATGTTCTACACAAAAAATATAGGTAGAAATTACATACATGATGAACTCACTCCCTGAATATCCATTTTGGGAAAAAAGTATGAAAAGAGGGATTTTAGATCAAATATGCATGTTGTGCCTCAGGTCTCTCTCTTTGTCTGTACAATGGCATCAAAGTTGCTTTGAGTTTTCAATTAGTTTCTTTAAAACACTGTTATTGTCTTGCTGTAGTATTTTCTCTCCTTTCTTCTATGCCTTTTTTTCCCTCCTCTGATAATTACAAGTTTAACAACAATTAGTCCCAGTCTTGTTCCACCTCCAGTGGTGTCTATGAATTTAATTTCTCTCTGAGCTTGTATCTTTGAGAGCTTCATTCCCTCCAGCATTTTGCCTCCTGATTCCTGTTTCTCAGTTTTTTCAATCTTACCCATGATACATGAGGACAGATGTGATTTCAGACATTCCTTTCTCTTCCTTTAAGAAAATCTTACTGCTGCTTTTTTTATGGAGAACATTAATTTGATAAGTCTTTTCCTGTGCTGCCATATATCCACAGAAAGGATGGGGAAAAAACTGTCTGAAGCAGAACAACATTAGGCTGGACATAAGCTTACGATATAAAACACATATGGCTGGCAATGAGAAAGGTAGCAGAGGCAGCTAAATGTCTTTTGACTCTTATTTTATGGGTGACTGCAGATGTATGAGGGGCAGATGTTTTCCATTTTGCCTAAGGCAACACAAATCTGTGAGCTGGCAGTGAACTACACTAAAGAATAAAACAGTGATCAGCTCATACAAGATATCAACTCTTAACTATCTGGTGTTTTTCAGCAATGTCCAGTATTAGCTATTAGTTCCTTCTACAGGCCTGGGAAGGAGAGGGTTGCTGTTTACCACTCTTTTCAGGTGGACAGCAGAAACCCAGACTCAGTGGTGAGCCAGCTCCAGAGGTACCTTTGAGCAGCCACTCTGTGACTTGCCCAGGGCCTTGCAGAGGAGGAGTGGCAAAGGGTGGGACTGTCAGCCAGGAGCTGCCTGGCCTCTACCCACCAGCAGGCCCCCAGGTGACAAGCTCTTCGAGAGATGGTTTTCCTGGCCTTCCTGTCAGTGGAAATTCAGCATTAAAAAGCTGGTTTGAATTATAGACATGCAGCACCTTCCAGTAGTTATGTGAACAGACAGGAATGCAGTTTATATTGAACATCTGAGAATTTCATCTTATTGTTAAATATATTAAACAGCAGCTTCTCAGTTTCAGATTATTTCTTTAAGCTACTTGGATGTCAGCCTCATGCATTCCTAATTGGAAGATTTCAGCAATATGACTATTTTCTCTGAAATTAGATTTGCTTATTACTTATGTTTCTTGATTGCTATCACTGCCTTTCCACTTTTGTTTTCTGGTTTTTTTTAGTCCTGTTCTTTTCTCTTTTCATGCCCTGTCTTTTCTGTATTTCTTTGGTTTTCATTTTTTCATTTAAAAAAATTGGGAATTTAACACTCCAAAGATAAGATTATTAAAATGCCATTTTAAGTAAGATGGTAATAGGAGATTAACAAGTGATAACAGTGAAGCAACAAATCTTACTAATTGGTTCAATAAACAGTCAATTTCTGCTAAATTTGAGAATAATCTCTACCCAGCCTACGTATGATTTCTCTGTACATCCATCAGTTGTATGATGAAATCAGTAGATTTAATTTATATCTTAATTTTTTTTCTCATTTGGCTCTAACAAGGACATACAGTCAAACAATAGCTGCACTTTTTGCTCAAGCTAAGCAAAAGAAAAGAAAAAGCAGAAGCTTTCCAATAGAAAAAACAATTCTTTAGTCATGAATCTTTCTTATGCCCACATCTTTAGATCACTACAACTGACTACAACTTTCCATTTATAGATTATTGTTACCATTATCACATTCTCTAACAATGTCACAAATGCTTAACTTACTATTACATCTGGATGCCCCCAGCAATTTCACTGAATAAAATCCAATTGCAGAAGGAATGCTGGTGAACATGATAGAGAGATGCAGAAAATTGAAATGGCATTTCAAAATTCTGCTAGATCCTTTCTACTCAGGCCAGTCCAATTACTCAGCTTGTTCTCATTACCTCCTTTGATATAAGTATTTGATGGTTTGCTGCTGTGCACATTATCACATATGGAGCTGGCAGCAGTTTGCAGTTGCTTTATGAAGAATTATTTCCAGAAGGAGGGAAAAAACCAAGCCTGTGCAGACTTAAGTTGGACACCATAGGAGTTTGGTCCTAAGTCTCACTTTTGTAGTTTGCTGTGTGGGCATGGAAAAGTAAATTTGACAAAATCATCAAACTGTCAAGTTTCTTTTTCAAGGACAGGAGGCCATCATTGCTGTTACTCACTCTGAGTCAGCAATAATAGCAGCGAGACTTGGGATCAATCTAGAAAAGTATTTCCAATAATAGCCTCACTTGTTTATTGAGCAGACTATTTTTTTTAATAGCAGGACGTTAGAGATGGTTCAGCTTGCAAACAGTATGTGGGCCAGAACTAGTGAAGTAAGCGGGAACAGCTTTGAACTGCGCTAGAAACCTGCACCGTCAGCTGAACACGATGCGGAAATCTTTGGAGCAACAGTGCAGTGTGCCTGCAGCTTCATCTGTACCTGTACTGTAGAACAGAGTGATTCTCTGGGGCCACTTGACTTCTGTGTCTCTGGTGCTAACATAATGCTTCTTCTTATTGATTTCTACTCCCCTCCTTACCAGCATCCCTTAGCACAGCTTCCTAATATCTTCCAAAGGATGTTAATATCTTTACTCAGTCATTCTCAGTTTCCTTCATGCTCCATAATCGTCTGCAGGATGTGGTAGAAAAGGTTGCAGAGCTGGTAGCCTGGAGGATTCTGTGTGCATGTAGAATCAAAGGGATGCCAAAGCACCAAAAAAAGCAAGAAATCAAGAGTCTTCTTTCCCCTGAAGAAATCAAGGTTTGGAAATTTTGCAGCCTGGAAGGAGTTGCACAAGATTAGCTTGGTAAAGTTTGTATATGTGGTTCAGAAAGGAGAAAATAAAAGATGAAAATAATTTTGAAATTGCTTTTTCCTTTTATTGAATTTGATATATTAGCATTCAGAGTTTTATCAAAAAATAAACACTTGCCCAAATCCATTGTTAGAGGAACTGATTTCACAAGAAAGCCCTCCTTTAAAAAGCTAGTCAGTTGCCAGTGGGAAACTTGACAGCATTGATAGAGCTGAAAATTCATGGAAAGACAAAAAGAGGTCAAACTCAAGAATAGAAGAGATATTCTATCCTTTTACTGGCCAGCAGTGACTGTGCACGTCCTTCCTTCTCCCTCTGTTTATCTGAACATGTACACCAGTTTTGGGTTTTGGGATTGCCTGTGTTTGGACAGTTTTTTTCCTCCCCATCAGAGCCAAAATGGGAAAGACCTGATGGAAGAAGCTGCCCTTCTGAAAAGTACCATGGAGGTGTATAGTTAGATGTAATTTATATATTTAAAGGTTTAACAGAGTTAGGAAATGAGAATGCATAACCATCAGGTATTTTGCTTATATAACTTCAGATTTACCTTCTTTTTTTTGTGAGCAAAGTTTGAGGTGGGAAAGAGACTGAGAAAATTCAACTCAATCCTATGAGAAAGTGGGGAGAATTTACTCTGTTCAAGGGTGAGAAAGTTTGTGAAGCCACACTGACAAGACACTGGTGCCTGGCATGCTAAACTGGAGTTGTAGCTTTTGGCCTTAAAGTTTGTCTGGCTTTAGCCATCTGCATGTGTTCAAATGAATGAAACTATGGTCCATTTAAACTTAATCTTGTCCACCTCTGAAAAGAATACCTCTACTGGTTTGCATGGCCTGGTTTTTGGTAGCAGGGGGGCTACAGAAATGGCTTCAGTCAGAAGACGCCAGAAGCTTTCCCCATGTCTGGCAGAGCCAGTCCCTGGTGACTCCAGGACAGACCTGCCACTGGCCAAGGCTGGGCCGGTTAGAAATGGTAGTTACATGTCTGCGATAACATATTTAAGAAGGCAAAAACCAGATGTAACTGCAGCCAGAGAAGAGTGAATATGTGGGAGAGGAACAACTCTTCACACACCTAGGTCAGTGAAGAAGGAAGGGGAGGAGTGCTCCAGGTTCTGGAGCTGAGACAGAGGGAGGCGTGGGGGCAAGGTGTTTGTAAGGTCTTATTTTACTTCTCATTATCATTCTCTGATTTTGTTAGTAATATAGTCAATTAATATCTCCACTTTGAGTTTTGCCCTTGACAGTATTTGGTGAGTGATCTCTCCCATGTCCAGCTAAGGAGGGGAGTGATAGAGCAGCTTTGCTGGGTGTCTGGCGTCTGGCCAGGGTCAGCCCACTATAATACCATTGTCCAAGGAGTTTAATATATGTCAGTAATAGTTATGAGAATACAGAATTTAACGCATTAAATACAAAGCAAAGCTTGACAAAGCAAGCTTGAAGCACCAGGAAAAATCAGTGGGTAAGAGGTATAGTCAATGCTGAAATTATTTCCAGTCTGCAGAGAAATCATCAGAGAGGAACATGGGCCCACAAAAAACCAAACCAAAACAAAAAAAACCCAACAAAACCAACCAAACAAACCCAACTGTTTCTCTTTCCATGTATAAATTATTTGTCAAGCTTCAAAGTTTATCAGCACACAAAAATAGAAATAATCTTTATGATAAAATCAGATGGGGAAAGGAAGAAAGAGAAATTCTCTTGACGTATTAACATCTGAAGTGCAAACTCCAGATTAAACATTTACAGTCACTGACATTTATTCCCTTAGTATCTCTAGTCTTTTAAAGATGTTACTATCTTCCTTTCCCATCCTTCTTCTCCCCTTGTCTCTGCCAGAGCTTACCTCCACAGGAGTGATGCAGAATGCCTTTTATCTCCTCACCAACACCTCTCAAATTCAATTGCTTAGCCTTACATTGCAGAAAAGGCAAACTTCAAGAGAGCTGCAAGACTGCATACTTCAGCAGCCAAGAATGGTCTGGGTGCTTAATTTTGCAAACTCTTCTGTGGAAAGAAAAACATTAAATAAAAAGTAAAAATGGGGTTGGGTGTATTTTAGAACTTACATAACTTTAGGAAGATTCATTGGAATATGTCTTCCAGTGCCCTAATTTCTCATTTTCCAGTTACACCTGATTAATAACAGGCCTTGTTCTATCCACAGTCAAGTCTTTAGCAAAATTTTCACAAAACCTACTAGAAGCAAAATTACAAGATTATTTCATTTAAGGAAAAATTTGTATAAAAATAATACTTCCTTTCATATTTGAGCTACTCTTTACCACCTACATCTTTTAGTAAATTTATCCTTTAAAGAATGCAGTGCAGTTTGGTGGTATGTTGTAAGATAATTCCTTTGAAGGGTTATTGACATTAGGTTTTGTGCACAACCACAAAGAAAATCCTAAATGACTTTACTCTCCTGCTGCTCCATCTCTGCCACTCTTATTATGGGAAATTTCATGGCAGTCTGAGCTCTGAAGGCTTTGGTTACCTCTATTTCCATGTTGGTATTGTCAGATTGGGATTTGACACCTCAATTAATATTTGCAAAAGTAATTATATATTTGCAGGGTTGATTTTTTTTCTCGTATACTGCGGACTGAGTTTGTTCATGGCACCATTTTGAGAAAGAATATTCAAGTAGGAGATTCACAGATGTTATTTTATTTCATGTTTTCTTTCTTCAGCATTATAAAGTGTCTGAACCTATTTTGTCTTAAATATGAACAAAAGAGCCCCTCTATACCTGAAATTATACTGTGCTAAAACTTTTTTCCATGCTCACTTTTGAAAATTCAACATGGAATTTTAGGTAGGTCTCTCTCCTTTGCAACTGTGCTTTACACAGTGCAGTGCTGCCTCAAGGCACATAAATTAATGCAGAACGAGTCAGCACAGACATGAGAACTAATGTATGATAAATTACACTGGCTTTTATTTTGAGGTAACATAGCAATAATGCCTCGGATACTCAAGCCACCAGGGATGCTACCCATGACACAGCATTCTGATATATGGATATATGTTTAGTTCCTTCAGATTAGATTCCCAGCCTTAGGGAAATAAATGAATGTTGTTAAAAGGATTAAAAAATATTGCATATAGTTTTTGTTTTCTCAGTGCTGTCTCAATCATTTCTTGAAACAAATGAAAGAAATTTAATACAGTAACCTTGATACAAGTTTAAGTAGGATATATCTGGGAGTTCTTTAATGATTATTTGTTTCAAGCAATGGAGGCATCTCTTCTAAAAAATGAAAAATTGAGCATAATGAGCTAGTCAAAAGCTGAGCTAAGAATGCACAGTGGGGATATCTCTAGGTTTTGTTGGATTTGTGTTCTCTTGGAATATTTGTAATTGTTCCAGTGGGAGTAGAGCAAGGCAAATGCTCTGCTCCCAAGAGTTTCAGTTGGACATACCCTTAGAATGGATGATGGACATTTCATTGTCTTCCATGTTTCAGCATTAGGATGCACAAATACAAATTAACTGAAATTTATTTGTATTGCTTTCAGAAAGAATGGAAGCATAGCTGCAACATATATAAGCTTCTGTCTGTCTATTAACTAACTCAGTGAGGTAATTTAAGTATATCAGCCCTCTAAAATTGTCCTGACCGGATTAGTTCTTTTGGAAGAAAAAAAATCAGAGTTAAAATGAAAAATACAGTCCTCCCATAGCCAGAACATTAGCATTAAAAATCAGGAACTCTGGTCACTGAATCAAATATGTAATTTATCCTAGCCAGAAATATGAAATTTATTCTTGGTTTTCAACTCAATAGAATAAATGTTGCAACTTAAATTGCTTTACTACGTTTACTTCACAAACCCTTGTGCCTATAACTTCAGACTAGTAAAGAGTTTCTGAAAGAATAAAGTGGTAGTGATAATAACAAAAAAATGGTTTTCAACTCAATATAAGGTATTCATTAGTTTTTATTAGTTTAAAATGTTAGAGACCTCTTTCTGATGTGTTTTTCAAATATATTTCAGAATTTTTCTCAAAGACATTTGTGGTGTTTTTTCACCAAGTTTGAAATACATGTCTACACTTATGACACCTGTTTACAATGAGAATAGATTTATTAAATTTGCATATGTCAAAAATAACTGGAATGAGTAAATATCCTAATCTGATGTGTTCGTAACTTCTACTGAAACTGGATTTCTTGAAAATTTTCTTCAGGAAGTCAGGTAACACTGAGATTTTTCTTCTAAATCACAAGCAGAGCATTCCAGCAAAGGAGAATTCAGATGTTCAAATAAAGGTAAATAAGAAAGGGACATGGCTGTCAAAGTCTGGGGGGACATCCTCAAGTGTCTCAAATGGCAGCCCACATACTGCCCTTTTGGTTAGACTTCTTCCAGCCATAGAAAATTGTATTTATTTAAAGTAATTTTTTTTCATTTAAAACTCACTTCTAATGGACTGCATTTCATCTTTTCACTGGTCTCTATGAATGCAATGTATTAGTCATGTATTTTTATGTTTTGCTTTGAAAGGTAGGTTTAATTCATTCTCATCTCCTTGGGAAAAAAAAGCTGTACAGTGTATACTGAGGTTTCTACTTTAAATATTCTGGAGGATATAAGCATGCCCTTTTTCTCAGAGTGCCTGTATAGTGTTAATCATAGTTAATTCATTTAACAGTAACCTGAATAGCCAAGTGTGTTTTTTTCTTCAAAAATTCTACCACAGTCCCATTATTAATTAATGCAGTATTTTCTGGTAATAGCTGTCACTTCCTTGACTCTACATCATATCACCTACCCTGGATTAGAATAATACAGCAATCTCTAATGAGAGTCATATCTGACAGAATGAAAATGTGCTTGGTTTTTTTCATATTCAGACTATTTTGAAGGATCCTTTGCCAAAATGTGATCTTCAAAAGAATTCAGAGACTTTTTTATTCAGAGTCAGAAAATCTTTTGTTCCACAACAAAATTTATCTGCTAGTTTTAATTCCTGTGAATTTTTGGGGGTTTCAGCCTCTCTTCCTGTTTGAACCTCAGGCAAAGGTAGCATCACTTGCAGTAGTCTTCGGCTGCATCCCCTTCAATCACGGGCACTTGTCCCTAGCTGCACGGCCAGAAGTTTAATAGCCTAGCTAAAGTCCTACGAATGATGCCTCAGGTTCCTGGTAACTCAGCAGAGAACAACCACAGCTGTAATTACAGCTAGAGAGATCACAAAAGGGTAAGGTGGCCTGCTGCAGCCACTGACACATGTTAAATTACAAACAGATGCTATGATATTCCTTTGAATTTTTTAAATGGTCAAACTAATATTCCATCCATCTTGCAAGCTATATTTTTGCCCCAGTAGAGAGGGTATTCTCCTAAAGAATTCCGTTTCCTCTAAAATGAAAGCCCCATTCCACTCAAATTCAGACTGGACAGAGCAGTCAAAAATATACAGAAGCAGAACAATTGCTGGCACTATTTTAAAGATAGTGTTGAATAAACTTAAGATACAAGATAAAACCCAAATATCCACACAGAATCAAAGTCTGACTGTGTTTGACCTCTATTTCCCCATCCTATGCCAACTAGCTTCTCTTATGAGATAAAAGGAATGCTGGGAATGGGATAACAGGAACATTGGCAGATCACATGCTCGAAGCCTGGTGTTGATCTGCAGACAGCAGCTGGAGGAGGAAACCTGCCTGACATCTTTTTCTCCTTCTCTGAATCCTCAGACAAACCTTCTGGGAGCCAGACTGTGGCCTAGGGCTATGAGGAGCAGGAACAAGCTGTCCTCTTCCTGAGAGTGGAAAAGGTGAACTGCTCAGCTTGTTGTGGGGAAATAGCAAAATCTTGCTCTTTCCTTTCACTTTGATGAATTCTTTTGTATATCAACATTTTAATTTTAAAAAGAAGTTTTTAAATTTGTACCTAAGCTCTGCACTGTGAATTACACACAGTGCTTGTTAGAGTGTGATGGGATTCTTGACACTTTATGCAACTGAGAAATCCCACTGACCCTTTGAAGGAAGCTACATGAACCAACAGATTTGGCAAGGATAGAGGGCAAAGAGGCTCAGCAGATGTCATAAGGACAGAGATGTATATGCTTTCAAAATCCATTTCCACTTAAATATGATCTAACAGATGCTAGAGCAGACTCTAATATACAGCTCTGCTCTCAGAGTAACCATCTCTGCCAGTGCACTAAAACTAGTCCTGCTGTGCATTGTGAATTATGTCAGTTCATGTTGGTGAAAAGTTTTATACTCTACATCCTTGGCAAAACCAACACAATTAAGCCTGAATGAGCTGCTGTACCATTCCCTATCCTTATCAATAGAGGTGTTTAATCTACTTAAACATGTCAGTGCCAAATACACTAAGGTAATTGCATTGTGGACCTAACAAAAGGGCATCATTTCACTTGCAGCATTTTTGTGACAAGTGATAATGTGCAACATGGAAAGAACCCAAGAGTTTCTAATAGCTAGGACTGAGTTTGCTGAGCTGCATTTAGGGGGGAGGGGGGGGGAGGTGAATCTGCAGTTGTAAACATTATTATTTTGTGTGACAAAAGAAATGCATACTCTTAAATGTAGTAAGCCTTACTGAGGTTTTCATTTTGTTGACTACATTAGTAGGAAGCTAGCAGAAGCAAGAAAGGCCTCCTAATGAGCAGAATTTAAAAGTCAAATACAATCTTCAGTTTTTCTCAAACAGCTTTGAACTAAGTTCCTTGGAGGGCTTGAGGACAAGCCACCATACTGGTCACCAGGTGACAGAGGAGAGCTCTACCCTGCTATGTTATACAAGGCATTGTCTCCTCTGTTTTTGACTGAAGGTGACATGCCAAGGAATGGGATGGGGGGCACCCCAGAGACCCCACTAACCACTCACTAGACCCCAGAAATCTGCTGCATTGGCAGACCGCTGACTCCCTCAGCAGAGCAGGCAATGCGCCAATCTGAAATTGTGCTGTCTCTGCACCAAGTTCTGCTTCTGCATAAGTGCTAGCAAGAGTTGCATCCATGAAACTGGAGAATAAATATAGAATTGGCTTTTAAAAGTGAAATTCAATAGCCAAGCAGCTGATATCATTATTGATTGGGAGCAGAACCCCCAAGACTTTAAATGCCACATGCAAAAATAAGTAATGTTTTAACTTTGCTGATTCTGGCCGAACTAGTTGCCACTACAGTGAAATAGATCATTCCATCAGTTGTGTGAAACCTGTCAAAGCTCAAAGTTAGATCCAGAATTAATGACCTGACCACTTTAAAGTCCAGCAGAGGCATTTCTGTATTCCAGAGAGCCTTTTAAATTGTCAGATTCAACACAAGGAAAATGAAATTCATGAAGAGTTGGTTGCTCTCTCCAACTTATCACAAGTCCTTCACTGCCATATTGAGGTAATATGAATCAGTGTTTCATATTTGTGACATATCAGGGAGGTTTGATTTGACAGGATGCAGGATACACATCTGCTACAATTACGTACTCCATTCAGCTGTAGTCAAATGGTTAATTGGAATACACAACTACTAAATTGTTCCTTTAGTGTTTTAACGTATTCTATTGAATTTGGTGTTAAGAACTATTCCAAGGGTCCATTGACAATGAGATTCTGTTAGTTCCCAGAGACTGAACAATTTTTTAATATATGGTAATAAAAACTATTTTTTAAACCTCTGTTGCAATTTCTCTTTGCCATCTCTGGTGGAAATAAAGGATCACCTCCTTCTCTGAGTCCCTACCATGTGTATCTTAGGCAGCTATGGAGTTCATAACCCTGAAGGGAAAAGTTTTAGCTGAGCTAAATATCTAGGCATGGTCACTCATTGTACATGCACCACTAGGAGACTTTTTCCGTACTGCGTGTGTCCTCCTTCACTTGTAATACTTAGTTTCTACGATTATTTTTATTGCAGGCCCTTGCTGCTGTGGTGGTGTTATTGGGTGAATGCCAGAATCCCATTTTGATTACTTGTATTTTATTTGTCGAGAGCATCTGATGCTTTGGGAGGGTATTTTTTATGAAGGTATGATCGCTATATCTAAATGTATACCTAGTTACACAATACATGATGTCCGGTAACGAACAGCACCGAGAGAAAGAAACAATAGTTACTATTATACAATACCTGTCTGCTCCATTTGACGACTGGACAATTAAGAAGGAATGATTTTCCCCATAAGCAATAGCAGTTTTGCCCTTGATAATACAATCTCCAGAGGCTGGGGATAAGGTTAACCCAACTCTACATGTAACATCCAGGAGAACAGAAGTAACTTTGAAGAAGGCCCTAAGCTTAAATTTAATTTTTTTTTTAAACTTGACTAAAAATGAGGTTGTACCCCAAAGGACACAAAATATGCTATAGGACACAATTAAAGAGGAAACATGCTGAGAATCACACACACAGATTTCTAATGTCAAATTCTTAAACACAAAACTCAACCTTCTGGAAAGAGGGGAATTAAATTTATGACTTCATGCAAGAAATTTTTCTTAAGTTCTTTTCTGATGATCCTTTAATTAGCTAGCCTGTTTATTATGCTTTTGGACTTGTAGTACCTTGGCTAATGGAGCTTTAAGCTCACTTTTCTTCTGATCATTTAGCTTTTACTAAATTGTTTGAGGTTTTATACAGTGATTGGTAAAGGAGGCCAGGATAAATGAAAAACAAAAGTACAAATATAAAGACAGAAAATTGCAGGAAGATGCTTGCATAATGGAGCACTGCCACAGCTCTCTGCAGTCATCTGTATTACAGAGATAATTGTGTGGATCAGAAATCCTTTGAACACCTGTATACCCATCAGGTTTTGAAAGCTGGTAATGGTTATATTGCGTGATCTTTAGAAAGAATAAAATGCTTTGTAGAACTCACAGAAAAGTTTCTGTTATTTTATTGTGTTGTATCTGAACTAAAAGAAAACCTACGAACAAAAGCCACACACCCACATACAAAATTTTGATTCCAGGATTGCCATCGAGATTAAATTCTATGAGGCAATAGCTGTCTACTCAAAACACAGCGTCGAGTCCCAAAAATCGTCAAGATGAAGGCATTTTGCATGAAGTCAATTTACCTGTCTAGCATACTGTACAAAAGGCTCGTGTAAGCAATAGAATTTTTGTGTTCATTGGGTGTTTCAAAAAAACTATTGTAGATAAATAAAATCAAATATTTTTAGATATGGTGAAAGCTCATCTAAGCTTTATTTGATTAAAACATGATTGGTTTTGACTCATTTTCTTTGAGTATAAAACCAAATCATCAAAATATATATGAAAATGAAAGTTCTATCAAAAAAGAGTTTTAGGATTGATGACTAGAATTGGCTAGTTAGCAGCTTAAATACATCTAAAGGGAGATGTACTTAAGATCCATGGAAATCCATCTACTACCACAGAAAAAGATTTGTACAATCAGCCAAAACATGTAAACAAAAAACTGATCTGGCAAACCCAGTTACTTGTTTCTAACAGAGTGTGTTGGAACCACAAAGTTGTTCTTCTCTGTCATTCATAAATTTTATGCAAATATCATAGAATGTTTAAATAAAAATATTCAAAAGGATCCTACGGTAGAAACACTCCTCTGAAAACTTATTCCACCATCCACTGTACAGGGGCACTAAGTAGAAAAGAAAGCTGAAACTGGAAAACATCCAGTTATGGAGGCAAGGGGATGAAACAACAAAGAGGAGAAAAAAATCACAGTTCCCTGTTCCTACCCTGATATCTCAGAACCCTGGTCAGGAGCAATATTTGGAATAAAGTCACAGGAGCCATGGGGCACCCTCACAAATCCTAGCTGGGATGCTAGGGCAGCTGAAAGAAATCTTTTTTGGTAAGTATGATGTTGACTTTAATTTTTTTGCAGTATTTTTTTCTATTATGCAAGCCTATGTTGTAAACACCATTTTAATTTAAATCTAGATTAGACTTGATGTTGCTGATCTAATTCAACAAAGCCATTTATCTTAGAAGCAGACTGAAAAAAGATATTATTGGAACAGGATTCCAAGAGTTACAGAGTAAGTCTCTGTTGAAACTGCACAAGATGATATAAAAGCTGATAATCAGAGGTTCAGGAAAATGTGGGCTCTTGATAGTCAGAAAAACTCTCTGGCATCATGACAAGGCAGAAGGTCCTTACAGATTTCATAGCAAAGACGACTGGACAGGCCTACAGCTGATGCGAATATTGCTGTAATAAAATGAGCCAAGACGCTCCATCACTGAAGACTCTGCGCCAGCTTCTTCAAAATCTTAAATTCAAAATACTATTTTCCTTGGCATAATCACAAAAGTTGGCAGAACAATAAGAAAACTTGCTAAATAGTTTTTAAAAATCTACTAGTACCCTTCAAATTAAATATCATAATTGATCTGGAAAAATTATTTGTAACTCCAGACATCCCCAAAGGACTGTGAATTTCTGAGAGATTCAAGATGAGACCCTGGCTCAAAACTATAAACCAGCTGCAAAACTATTTTTGAATGCTCATGTTCCCTTATGCAGAGTTTATTTTCCAATAAATACTCCCAGACTGACATCCAGAGCCACTTACACCTAGACAGGGATATGCACGCACCATTATTACAAGAGATTTATGTAAATGGTTTTTTTCCTCTTGTCTATTCAAAGACCACCTACTTGAATGAACAGTTATAAATACTCACGAGTTGTTCATAGGTCTCATTTTCTGAGATGGGCCTTTAGTTGCCAACAAGGTCACTCAGCTTTCTTGACTATTATTGGTTAATTTGATATCTTCAGTATGGTCTCTCTTATTAACCAATCTATTAATCTAACTGTTCTTTTCAGATAATGTAATACCTTCATATCCATTTCCCTTATCAGCTAAATTAATTTTGCTCCATTGAAGCAACCACATAAATCTTACACCGTAATATGAGATAAGGTATACATATGCAGCCATGAAAATTTAGGTATGGACTCATTTTCGATAATGTGACACATGATTTTGAGAAAACTCGGAAGACATGACTGCACCAGTGGAGTAGGTCTGCAGCACAAAGTAGCTGGTGCTGGCAATCTGACCTCAACGCTGTAACAATAACCCTGAACTTAATGCATGTTAGTGGTCAGAGAGCTTCCTTTCAGTTTCTATTCAACAGGAAGTAATCTATGTCATCTTCTCCAAAATCATCCCACAGTGTGAAGCAAAAATGAATAAATAGGGATGATCAGGTGTCTTGGGGCGACTTTACGATGTTGTATCCCCTATCACCTGCTCCGTCTCTGACCTGGGTTCATTTCAGATGTTCCTCCGACTTTGTCTCAAACCAGGACATCAGGAGATTCCCTTCTCCCTCCCTTCTGATGTAGATGCATCCTGACTTGCAGGAACTTTGCAGAGTTCTCTCAGTTCTTTACTTACAAATACGAAATAGCCATTTCAGTGTTACCAGAAGAACAACAGTTCTGTTCGGCCTCATAGGTGGAAAGGAAATTGCCACTGGTGTTCTGGAGCAATGGAATAATGGGGTGATTATATTGATAGTGGAAGCAGAGATTTAGCAGAGGCTGCAAAGACAAAAGACCACACAAGTTCAGTAGATCTCTGCGTACTTGCAAGTTAGCAGCCAAGAGATGACAAAAAGAGAACTTTCTGTTTGAAAAACAAGGTATTCAGAAAGTGACACTGACATTTGTTGGCTGCAGCACTAACAGAGGAGCTACCTGCAAGCTAATCACCACATGGGATAACAGATCACTGTGAAGCTGAGCTGTAATATTTTAAATGACCTCACAAAGCTGAGATTCACTTACTTGTCGTTACAACACGCAGCACAAAGACTGTTAGACTAAAGCAGTTATTGTGTCTCCTTGTGGAATCATGATTATTTGATAGACTGGTTTATTTGACATGAGTGGTTTTCAATTAAAAGAAACAATCACATTGACTGACATTAATTGCGCTTATGTTCTTCAGCTAATAATCTTCACATCCCACAGCAGCCTTTCTGGTTATTTTGCTTGACCTTGATATCAAACTAAGCATCCTACAGCTCCTCAGGTCATTCTTTTGCATTCTTAGCCACCATTGCAGCTTTTCCAACTTCTACTTAATAGCAATTTTGTCTTATTACAAAGTATATTAAATGCTGGCTTCAGCAGTTCAAAGGGCTCACCATCAAGCTGTAGTAATATTTTTCACCACTGACTTTCCCATAGGCAAGCAGTGCAGAATATTCAGAATAAACTGCATAGATGAAGTCTGGAACATGAAGTGAGAAAGGAAAAAGTGACCAGGTTGGTCCCCAAAAATTTAGGTTGAGACAGACAAGAGAAAAATATCTGCTTTTACAGATTTTCACTTCTCTTTCTAAGCACACAGGAAAACTGAAGTCAATAAGGCATCAAAATACTTTGGCAAATCTGTTTGTGAAAGATGCAATATTTATCTTTATATTTATCTTTAAATAAATATCCATTGTGGTCCACTAAAACAAGGAGGAAAAATCCTAAATCTTCATCTGTCTAAGTGGAAAGATTTTCCAATGGACTATGCATAACACAAATTTCACTTCTGAAACTTTTAACATTAACTCTTTGGCATTTTAGTGACATCTTTATAGAGACAAAGATTTTAAAGAGTTAAAAAAAAAATGCTTTCTAGCAAAAATGAAAAATGTCAGTACCTGTGGCTTAATTTAAGAGAAAGCAAAGGTTTCTAACTGTTTTCTCCAGGCATTTCAAAGTTATTTTCTAAATATGCAAAGGAGATACTCATGTGTAAATTGTTAACAGTGTAAGACATTGCAACAACAGCAGGGATACTTGATACTATGGAATTTACACCTCACAGTTATTTACAAGTGTAGGAAGGAAGTGGAGCTTTGAAATCCTGAGGGCTAAGGCCCTTTACATTGACTCGTCATATTAAAAAACTTTGTTTTCAAAAGAGGAACATTCCATAAATGCAGATGGAGAGCGAGAAGGCTTCTGTAACTGGACAGTATGCACAGCAAAGCTAAATCTCAACCATTCTTTTAAAATGCATGTACCTTTTTGTCATGCTTTTTTCCTCCTACATTGACAGCCATCCACATTGACTCAAGGCTGCTTTACCTCAAAGTACAGATTCTGAAAATCTGCGAGGAAAACTCAGTGAGAAGCCCCAATCACTGTTTCTTATAATCCATCCACTGCATACTTTCAGATGTTTTTTCTTTTGCAGAAGAACGAGCACCCTCAAGTTCCTTTTCCAAGCAGCTGATTAGACCCAAGCACTCAGCCTGGACCAGAGGGTGAACAGAGGGTGAAGGATCTTAAACACATAGCTAGTTTGCCTGTCCTTTTGCTACTGCTCTGGGATCTAAAGGGCCATTGCTGTCACAAAAACATCTGCATGGGACCTTTATGCAAGGATGGATTTTATTTGATCCTAAATAGACTTTAAAGGCAGTGAAATGCGTGTCACTGATCTGCACCCTGGGAATCTGTCCAGTAAAAACAGGCTGCCTATTTATTAGACACTGATTATGTGTCACACACATAGTCACCCAACCTTCAATTATATTAAATAACCTAAAAACAGAGTCTACTATGGTTCATCTGACTTTGCCTGGGAAGATAAGGATACAAAAGCTTGAATCAGATATAGCCACTCCTTTTAGGGGAATGGAACACATGCTATAAGAATATTTAAGTATCACGCTCAAGGAGCTACTTGTCTGGCAAATACAACTTCTCAAAGAGAAGGATTATTTTTCTCTATATTCTGATCAGAGTAATGGTTTTGTATTATGCCTTTTATTAATACAGATTTTCACACATTTGTACAACTAATATTTAAAAACTCCAAGCTGAAATCAAGGTGACAATAATTCCTTCCTCTTTAAAGAATCAAGGAGCATGTTCTCCCCCCATCCTATCCTCACCCTCCTAAGGCAGGCAGTTGTCCAGTGTCATGCGGCAGATTTCCCAAATTCACTTTCATCTGAAAATTTTTCCCCCAAAAGATTATGTTTCCAGCCCTCCCCTAAAGATGAGGTTGATTCAGTGTAGTGTCCTCCAACTCTCACTTCATCCAACTACTTCCAGGGCTCCAAAAATAAAATCTGATTCCAGAGCAGCTTGTGGAAATTCCTACTTGGGGCATGGAAATCATACTTTTCAGGAAGGATTAGACATATTTACAGATTGCTATTGTGTTTCCAATTAAATCACAGGGTTTTTTGTCTTTTACACTGGAATGTCCTGGCGCTATGCTAACTGGTATTAACAGCTAGACTGTGTCCTCTTGTCCATACAAAAAGAAATTAAGTCTGAGCACTTGGCTGTTCTGTATCATTTGAACAGCACTTCGCTGCCTTGTCATTACAGACAAAAACATTGTGATGACTCTTTTAATCTAGTAACAATAAAACTGTTTCCACTAACAGAATGAGTCAGAAGTCACTGTTTGATAACATACCAGCAGATACCAGTTCTTAGTGGTGACATGAAGTGACAGGATAAGGTCCATGATAGGCATGCGTGCACACATCTGTCAATATTAATAGATGTCATGGGGCAAAATGCCTGAAGAGCATAATTAAAATTTTGCCTTGAGTATATTTCAAATCATGCTTAAGAAGTCTTGATATTGCAGCCACCTGAAACCACTTTAGCTTCAGCAGCTTTTCTTTCAAGGTTTTTTTGGGGTGCTCAGCACATATCAGAGATACTTCATGCCATTCCGGCTTGCAGTCTTAAAAGACCATTTCTTTTTCCTTTGATAATTTTGCTTGCACATGTAGTAAAACTGTAGGAACTGTGTCAGAACATTACTCCTACAAAATGCCTGGCACAGAAAGGATAATTTGGAATGGATCAGAATTCAGGTCTAGTAAATGTTTCTTTAATCTAATGGTACTTTAAATAGCTGCAAACACCCAGTGAGGAACTCTCAGAAGGCACTGCCCCAATATGTGATTCAAATGCAAAGTTCCAATGAGCAGTCTCTTGATTTTGGACCTACATTAGACTCACTGGCAGTAAATATGTGCTGCTGTAAAGCAATTTTTTTTTAATTCACAGCTGTTTCTTCAGTAATTTTGCAATCTTGTACTACCATTATTTTATGTTAGGTGTGGATTATGTTTCAGCAATTACCAGATGCTCTTCAACATCCGACCTATTGTAGCTGCTACAGGGGTTTCTATTGTTCATGCAGAGGACAGAAATCCTCCTCAAAGACATCTGAGACCTCAGCTTTGTGAGTCTTGCCATGTTATTTCTTCATGCCTCAATGTTCCCATGTGAAAATCATTGTCAGGTTAATCTTGCCCTTAAAAGTGTGGCAAAGTGAAACAGCAGTAGAGAGTTTAAGGAAGGGGTAATATAGCAGCAGGGTTTTTCACAGAAAACATCAATAGAATAGTTTGGCTACCTTAGATTTTTCACCGAACTTCCTGTGATTTTTATCAGCTATGCTTTTTTCACAAATGACACCACAGGCTAGGGCTGTATTGCTAAAAAGCATTATTGGACATTGATATTTTAACTGTTGTTTTCTCACTTCCCACTCATGAAAATTGGTTAAGACACTGCAGGCATCTGATGGCAAGAATGGAAAATCTGGAGGTTTGATATACAATATTTATCCAGACACATTAGTTTCTTACTTAGACTGTGTTAATTTTTTTTTTTAAATGTCTCATGGTTTTGTGAAATGAGCTGCAGAGAATGGGAAATCCATGGAAATGTTTTAATTCAGAGTCATACTGCCCTTAGAAGGACTCAGAAGGGGCGTCAAGTAATGTTCCTGATACAGACTGACTTTGTTCAAATTGAAGTACAACATTTCCAAGGTTGGCTTATAAAATAACAACCGCACTAGAATTAAAAAAGGATGGATTTATTAATTTAATACTTTCCATAGCTTTCACTGTCACCTGATCTTTGACCTGAGTAAATGTGTTTTCAACCAAATGTAACATAAGTATGTCAGTTCTTTCAATAGGGTTAGCTAAGTCTGGAATGTGCTAGCAGATACATTAATGATCTTTAGTAAAACAAACCCATTTAATTCAGAATACCCACTTACCATATTTTACATGATCTCCTGCCAAGATGTAACTGGGACTGTCTTTAAATCAAACCAAGAGGAAAGGAAGTAGGTAATAGAAGACATTCAGCAATTATCACCCTTTTAACAGTCCTGGGGAATTAAGACCATGAGTTGTGTACACTGCAAAAATATCACACAGATATATGTTGTGCAGTTCCTTATTAAAAAATTCCCAAGCTATATCAGAACTTCTTTTTTAAAAGGATATTTATATTTCTTAGAAAACATAGCAATACATTTCTGCCATTAGCATCACAGATGTCCAGTGCTTCCCTTGTTCAGCAGCTTCAGTGGAAGTTGTGCCGAGGAGGAGTGCGCTCCATGTCAGGAATATTTATGTAGAGTGTTTAAGCATTGCACAGCCCTTCTACTGCAAGCTTCTCTGGCAGTGTTTCAGCATTAATCAACAGTACTTATACCCGAATGGAAAACTCAAAAGTAAAATGCCTTGTTAAATACAAATCATCAAATGGAAAAAAATAAAACAACCCCTACAAAGAAATTAACATCTTCAGAAAGAAAAATGAGAGTGAAGGTTGTCATTTTATTTCCCTTGAAATGATACTATAAATGATGGCTAAATTAAATGGACCTCAGTCCCTCATTATAAGAAAAATAATATTCCACTTAAAACACAACATATTTTGACAGTTCAGCACAGTAGTTTTTTAAAAAAACAACAAATACACTGCTTATTGATGCTATTCCACATAGATATGCAAAATTATCTTCATATTATAAAAGCAATATCGACCCTAAAGAGATTTTCCTTCTTCTTCACTTACAGAAGAGCAGAACTGCACTCAAAATTATTTGTCTACAGAGTCCAAAACAATATAGCATATTTGACTGCTGAGATGAGCATAACTTTTTCATATTTTTCTGTTCATTTTGTCATTTCAAGAGGTATATATGCAGGTCGCCAAAAATTCCCAGGATGGATGAACAGTTCACAAATGAAGAATCTCAAAAAACTTCTCATTGAAACGTACTCACATGACAATAAGGGGAAATAGAAGAATATTTCAGGTGGGAAGAAAATATAAGTGTAATAGGTTTTTACAGTAGTAAAGGAAAGATGTTCTAACCATTCTTCAAACTACTCAAGGGAGAATGCTTTCTGACAGTTCGAGGCTATGCTGCTTCACCAGTCTCCTGTTTGTGCCAGAATGAGTGATAAAGCCTAGAATTTTCCATTTATAACTTTCCTACAACAGTTCTGATTTCCCATTAGATCATTATAGTGAATAATATTTTTGATCCAGATATACTTTCTTAGAAATTAAAATCACTTATTTCCCCTACAGAACTGCTTGTTCTTAACCTGCCCAAGTGCGGAGCTTACTTAGATGCCATCTTCAGTTCAGTACATGATCCTGCAGAGTTTATGGCATTTTTGCTTTAAAGTAAAACATCCTTAGTTTAGGGGGTTTGTCTTGAAAATTGAATGAATTATGCTCTGAATATAACTTTGATTTCAAATGTTGCTGTCTAAAACCTGTTTACATCCACAGTTTTCCTCCTGACTCAACTCAGTTCAGCACTAAATAAGGCAGGACAGGGACAGATTCCATACTTATTTTTTTACATTAAACAAGGAATGCTGTAGGGTAGTTTTATTTAGTAAAAAAACACAGGGAAAGAGCACCCATTTGGCTTAGAAGCTGATATTATTATTTAATTCTGAAGAAATCCAGCAAAAGGATAGAAGTGCTCTGAGCAGAATAGGGAGGATTTTATGACACATTATCTGTAATCCATTGCCCACCTTCATCCTCTGGAATTTGATCTGGTGCATAAAGAAGACGCTAAACTTCTCTGCATTCCAAGGAAAGCACTTCAGATGAGAAATGCTGCTCCCATCATACCAGACATTATGGGACCAAATAATTTCAGTGTCCTGTATCTCAGCTACAGTTTTGGGAGGGTTCGGGGGCACAGATCTCAAGTGGACAGAGAGGCCTCCTTTGCCACCTGGCTTCTGACACCCAAGCTACAGAAAGTGCATGTGAGTGTCGTGTTTCTATCCATTTCCTTGTGCCTAGCACTCACTTCAGACACCCGGCCTGTGCTGGTGACTATGTGCATTACAAGCTGGTGCTTGTTTAAAGGCATGCCTAACTTAGGTTAAACATGCGCCTTGAATTAAGGCATGATTTATGCACCTCTGGCTACTGTACAGATGATACAAAAAGAAGGATTGCATTGATCTGCTTGAAATGCAGCTGCTACATGGTGTCATGGAAATACGTGTTAAAAGCTTTTGATACATTTTCTTTTAAACAGTCTCAGTTTCAAGACCTATAACTAATAGGATCACCACGAGACAAGCTTCTCAAACGTAATACTGTTCTGGAAACTATGGCTGCAACTGCTCTCAAGTAGAAGCTTGCAGAAATTTCCAGTTGCTAAAAGCTTTAAATAGATTGGGACTATCAACTGGTTCCATGTGTTTCTCCCAGACATATCAGCTTTTATGAAGACTTTTTTCCCAACTAGAAGAAATCTGCTTTTTGGAAGGGCCTGATAGGTTACTAGATTGTTCAAAAATTGGCTGAATTTCTGTTCCAGATTGGCTGAAGTCATAAACTATTTGGATTATTTCATTGGTAACTATTTCAGAGATGATCTGTTTCGTCCCAGCTGTAGTTGGCTTCCAGCTGAAGTTGGAAGATTGATCTAACCATTCAAAGCCGTTCACACTTTGACATAGCACATATAATGCTCTTCTGCTGGTGGGGCTTCCAAACAGTTTAGTGATTAACAAAAGTTAACAAAGTGAACTGTTAAAAAATTATAAAGGCAACAAGAATGTGCTGGTTTGAAAGTAATGGGAAATTGCCTCCAGGGATATGTTCACATTACATTTTCTCTTTTCTCTTTCCAACGCTGACCTAGAAAACTGAGGTTCTTGTGCAATTACAGTTTCAGGAGGTGAGGCTTTTGAGAAAACTCTAAATTTTGCAACACTAGTCATGCTGAGGTAAAGACCTACTTGACTCCAGTTAAGTATCATTGTTCCTGAGTACAAAGTAGAATGTGAAACAGCAACTTTTTGATTTAACCCAAACTCCTAACTTCCATTGTTTAAAACATTGCCTGCAAAAGAGTCCAGTAGAGTTTGCAGAAAGATTGAAAACACTTTTAAGGTGTGACTTGTCACCTGCATTTCTGATACAGAAATGGTAATAATATGTGGTATCCTGAAGGGAAGAGAGGACTTCACATGTATAATTTTCTACTTGTATGAAAATGCTCAGCTTGCATTAGTCCTCCAGAATCTCACATTAAAATTTCCTTTTTAGCCACAATAAATGATATGCTTTTACACAGTCTGGGAAGATTCTTTAGTTTGAAAGCTACTGTGGAAATTTGCCCCATTCAGGGGTCAAGGAGAATGGAAAAATCCATTTGAGGTTCGCAGCCTCTGGTTGCTGGCTCATGTGGATGCAGAGGCTGCTACGTGACTGACCGGACTGTGCACTGTCACTCGGGTGTTGCCAGCTTAGCCTTTAATAAGGCAGCTTTTAAATGGTTGTCTAAAGCTTAGATACCATGTTGATCTTTTGGCATGGGATGAGTATCAAATAATTTTAAATAGAAAAATTATTTTAAACCTCTTCTCACTAAGCATCAGCCTAGAAAATCTGTACAGTGAATTTTTAATAGAAGCTAGATTTGGGTTGACTGGTTTTAGTTATTAAAGCATGAAGGCTGCCACATGGGGAAACAGCCCCAACAATTATCATGATGCACACAGAAATGCCAGACTGCTTATGCTATTTACCTCATAGTTTCACAACATTTAAGGCCAGGGGAAAAAAAATTAATTCATCTTATTCAACATGTACTTCATAGGTCATTGCATTTCACTGAAACAAATTTTACTAATTTTCTTTAAACTGCCGCTTTTCAATCCTCCAAAGATTTTAAATTACAGTTGAAATGTTAAAAAACACAATGTTTCATGAACATAGCTTGACTCAAAAGAACACCAGGCCAGCTCAAAGCACAGCTTATCGACCCCTGACAACCCACTTTTACTTTTGATTAAGCCCTCCTTCTTGAGAGAAAGGTAAAGAACATTTAGGCAATTGCACATCATCCTGCATGACCTGGGCAGGCAGCCCACTGCAGCACAAGACTTCCATGCTGTCACAGGCACCAGCAATTTGTGCAAGTGTCTTTTGATAGAGCTTCTAAAGCTTTAGCGAGGTAATGACAGTTAAAGACAAAATACAGAAAAGCAAGTTGGGGAAATGATCCTAGAAGCCCTGCAAATTCCTGATCAAAAATATAACATTAAAGGATACAAAAGAAAATAATAATATATCTCTGGACATACCCTGATGTCAAGTTTAATTTTGCACACTTTGGTCAATTGGGAAAGAAACAAACCCCATATTTTTTCATATTGGTCAAACTTCACAATTGCAACCAGGTCATGCTGCAGAGAAACAAAACCTGATCTTTTTCTGGCAGCTAGTGACAATTTCCTTCTGTGCTGTGGACTGGAGAAGTCTGAGTGTTGCTGAGCATCAGATGGTAGCTGCATTCCTTCAGGGCTGTATCTAAGCTAAGAGGACAGCTCTCCCTTGCTTACCATTATGCCACAGTTAATGCGGGAGAAGGTTTCTGGTTTTCAGAATTCAAAGTGAAAGGATGGGGGGAGAGAGAGAAGCAAAGATCAGGATCAGCAAGAAGGGCTTCTTGTAGCTGTCACTGTGCTCTGCAGAAAGAAACCACATTGTCACTTTTCTGCTAGTTTGTTGCATATTCTAATTTTATTCTTTACTCTTTTCATTGTCATACAAAGAATTTGCTGGTTTTAGTGTGTTTTTCTCTATTTTTCTCTGAATATATATAATATAGTTGAAAATATAGCAGTGATCTTTCAGTTTTCTTTCTCAGGAAAAACTTACTTATTAACAACTTTTACTTCCTTTTAATGTCATTTTCTAAAAAATACAAAAAAGACCTGGTATCATGGAGGAGCACCCCATTAATACTAATTTGTTTTTAATGACTAGTCTGTTTTAAAGGTTATGCAATTATTAGAATGCTACTTTATTCTCTTGAAGTAGAGAGGGAAGACATTTTAACCATGGATAAAATTCAAAACTGGCACATTCAGCCCAGTAAGTTACTGCTGTATGATTCAATAATTTATGAAACATAAGGAGCGCAAAGAAGTGTTGCCAGGCTGCCCAAATTTTTCAGTCTGCATTTTGTGTTATGCTATACAAACTGCAGTCTGTCCAATTTCTGATTAGGATAATTTGCTATCATTCCCTAAGCCCATGTATAGAGCTTTATCAGAATGAATATTTAGTAGTTCGCTTACACGTATCACTTTCTGTATCAGAGTGAGCTTCCCGAGTTTAAGAAAATTTTCCTTTTTTTCTTTTTCCTGGAATAGTCTGAGGCAAAAATCCAGTGCCTCAGATAAGCAATTTGCTTGTTCACAGTTATACAGCATAGCCATGCCATTGCAATGACTTTAATGTGGCCATTACGGGACATTTCAGTAGCAGGGCACAAAAACATAGTTTTGTACAAGTGTCAACAGTGCTGAAAAATATATCAATCTCTCCTCGTTAGTAAGCATGAGACAGCGCAAACCTTAGCAAGATCTCGCCTGAATCATAGATTTTCATTAGTCATTCTATCATCAGAGGAATGGTTAAGCAACCCTGGCAATACAATACTTGTTTACTTGCATAAGAAAACAGCTAAATAAAATCTAAATAAAATGTGATCTCTTCTAAAAATGCAGTTTGGCTGCCTTAATAGCTGTCGAAAATTCTACTTGAAAAACATGAGCCATTTGAATAGCCTTTTGAAGCCTATTCTGCCTGCAGCTCTACCATTGGTGGTGCATGCACGAGATGGATTGTGTGCCACATTAGCAGAAACTTTACATCTCAGATTCAGACACCAATCTTGCCAAATCATCTGCAGCTTCCTCTTCCTAAGAATGAACAATGTATGCTATATCCCAAGCAATTCTTAGTAGTGTTCTCATGGCTGAGCAAATATCAAACAATATAACGTCTCTTGAAAAATTAAACAAATAAGCTATGTTCAGATCTCTTCTGAAAAAAGGATATTTTTTCTCTCCTAATCTTTAATATATTTTGACATACATCTAGTACTGTGTCCAGTCCTGGGCTCCCCTCTTCAAGAAGGACGCTGAGGTGCTGGAGCATGTCCAGAGAAGGGCAGTGGAGCTGGTGAAGCATCTAGAGAGTAAATCTTTTGGGAAGCAGCTGAAGGATCTGGAGTTGTTTAGCCTGAAGAAAAGGAGACTTAGGGAGGACCTTATCATTCTCTACAACTGCCTGAAATGAGGCTGTAACCAGGTGGGGCTCTGCCTTTTCTCTCAGGCAACAAGTGATAGCATGAGAGGACACAGCCTCAAGCTGCACCCGGGGATGTTTAGGTTGGTTGGACACCAGGAAGAATGTTTTTCACTGAAGGGATGGTTAGGCATTGGAATGGGCTGTCTGGGGAGGTGGTGGAGTCATCATCCCTGGAAGTATTCAGAAAACAACTGGACATGGCACTTAGTGCTCTGATTTGGTTGACATGATGGTGTTGAGTCAAAACTTGGGCTCAATGACCCTGGAGGTCTTTTCCAACCTTAATGATTCTGTATTTCTATGAAATATTTCAATTCATCTTTGTACCTCAAAAGAAAGAGTGTGTGTCATATTCCGGTGACCCCCACATGTTTTGGCAGTCCTCATGTAAAGCTCTTGTAGGAGCATGGCTAAATATGACATTTCAGCTCCCTTCATAGATTAGAGTCTGTTTTATGACTAGCACAAGAGAGAGTTCACTAGCTCTGCTGATGGTACACTGTGGAAATACACAAGCTTCACTACCTAAACCACTTACCATACCAAAGCTGGTTTTGGTTAGCCAGAGAAATCTTTACCTTGTGTTTAAAAAAACTTCTTACAAGGCAATTTTCATTTACTGCATTCCTACAGAAAACAGTTCTATTTCATGCCCACCAGAGAAAGTTTACAATGACCTAACATCCAATGGAACAAAATTTCTCCTTGTCCTTTGGGCTAGGCAGGACATGTGCAGCAGTTCCCAAAATCCCAAAACACATCTCAGGGCCCAGAAATATCCAAACAGAGCAGTTTTGCTTAACTTTGAAGCCCTGAGGTAGTACATACCTCTAGCAGATCCATTTTCATTTGGCTGCATCTGAAACCTGACAGGCTTAAATTCTCCTTCCTTTGGCAAAGTACAGGGTTCCTGAGGACAAGATTGCAAAACAGAAAAACAAGACAATCAAATGAAATTCTAGATAATACTTACAAGATTTAATTAAACTATTTGATTTTCTACATTTCCCAGTCATCTGCAACTTCAATGGCTGACAAATCTGCCACCTCATTTTTTGCCTTTAAAGTTCTCCCCATGTCCCTTCAGTACTTTCTCTCCATAATTTACATAGAACTTCTCTTCATCATGTTGTGGCATTTTCAAGGCTGCTACAATATTTTGCAAGTCATACATCAAAAGAAGCATTTGCTGTTTATACACTTTAGAAATGTTGCAGCCTATTAGCACACTTTTAGCTCCCATCCGGGAGGCCTCATGTGACAGCTGAACTGCACAGATGGAGATATGTCATAGTCCTTTGTTTAAATCACCTCTCCTCCTTTCGACCCGGTTGTGTCTCATGCTTTCCCACTAAAAGCTGTGGCTTTTTGACAGCAAAGATGTTGTGAATCACTAGCACAAGGTAGTGGAAAAAAAATGGGACAAGCTAGAGCCCAGAGCTCTACTCTGTTGTAGCCTAGAGCAACAACAGAAGCATACCGAAAATAAGAGGGTTTCTCTTATCAACAGAATGGGTTGATATCTCTAGTGAGACATCAGACTGAGCAGGAGAACTGTCTGGGGAGGGCAGGCAAGGTACCTAACCTGATGTTGACTGCATCCAGAAACTACAGCCCAAACATCCTCCGGAGTAAAACATTCACTTAACTGCTTGCTGTCCTCACCCTTGTGTACCTATACAACCGTGCACCTGCTCTGTGCACTTGCTCTTTCTGAACAGAGGCAAAGTGGATTGACACCATAAGACAGTCTGCTTTTAATAAGACACTTGTGTTGTTGTAATGCAGAAGCATTCCAATATTTGCAAGTGCATTGCAAAGCTGAGTGGTTCATAAAAACATCTGGGAAAAAAAAAAAAGAAAGAGTTGAGCCTCACAATTGTTTATTTTAAAATCAGGCGAGGTATAAAAGAATTAATGTTATCTTTTTTATTTGAAGTTGTGTTTAAATTTAGTCATGTATTTTGTTGTTACATAATACAAACAGCTGTAAAACTTGGTAAAAAAAAATTAGGGTCTTTACTTTTGTCCAAGTTTGTGCTAAGAGATTCAGACTTTGTCCTACTTATAAAGCCACTTCAGATAAGGGTAGCCTACTTGCATCTTATTACTTTTCCAAAATAGCACAAAGCAAAAAAAAAATCTTAAAAGGAAACAGACTGAGTGGGAAAAGGGAATCTCTTTCCTAGAAAATTATTCCAGATGCAGCCAGCAAAAAAAAAAAAAAAATACACAAACTAGGATTAAAAGCTTCCACTAAAATAACTATGGAATCTTATCTGGATTCTAGGATCTCTGCAGGTCCTCCATTTCTTCTCTCACTCCAGTAGTCTATTTGTGCTAGGCCTGGGGAAACAAAACAAAACAAAAAATCTGGTAAAACATTGTTAAAAACAGAAACTTCAGAAATTTTAAGTTCACATGGGAACTACCTGAAAGCTGACAGTCTGAAATTATTTCAAACAGCATTGAACAACTGCTACCAATAGGGTTTGTTTTCTCTTGCTTCAAGAAAGCTGTAGGAATAGCCAAAGTTGTCTTCTTCCACTTCTTCAATGCTGGGTCCTAATTACTGAAAGGACACCTAGGAAATACTCACATGTTGGGTTTAGTGCAGTAAGTCTCATTATCTTTTCACAGTGATCTGTTGATATTTTCAGTCCAAAGAGAGGGTGTGTTGCAGGAATCAGATGATCAGTGGATGCAAAAAAAATGTGGATTGTAGAAAACAAAGGGCCTGAGACTATAAGGGAAATAAATTAGTACCTCACCTAAGTTTTTCAGGGTATCAAAAAATTCCCAGCTCACATTCACTCACAACTGAAGGCATTTTTCTTCTTTATCCAGGCTAAATGTTTCCCTCCATGTGTATTAAGGCCTATTAATTGTTTTGTGTTTGAGCAAAACCTGATTAAATTGATTAATTTACTCTTCTTAATCAAGAAAACAGCCCCTCCCTTAAGAGTTTGACTACATACAAAAAAACCCCCTGAGCTTTCAGTAACAGGAGAGGGGGTTTTTAGGGTTTTTTTTCTGTTTTGTAACTTGAGAAAATGAGATTTATCTTAAAGAAAGTGAGAAGTTACATTTTAAAAGGAATTATAAAAGAAGGTTAAATAAAAGAATTTATGATGTAAAATTTCTATATTTTCTCTAATAAGTGGCTTAGGAAGTAATAAATTTCCAATCATGCAATCACACTGAAATCAACAGATGATTTACAACTCGATTCTTCTAAATAAACTTTAAAGTCCGCCTCTTTGCTAATGTTTTTATCACAGCTAAAACATGCAATTAAATGTTTGAATGCAAAAAAAGATTAAAAAACCTCTCAAGGACTCACTCATCATGGAAGCTGAGATTCTTTGGGGACATCCAACCCTACATACAGAAAACTTAACAGCTGATACCTTCATTTCCTTCCCAAATATTTCATCACAGACTATATTTTAATGCCATAATAAGTGCAATGCAGCAGAGATTCCACGTAGTTCCCAAAGATTCCATGTAGGTTTCCCCCCAAGCAATTTCCCCCCGATATCAAGCATTAGGCCTGCATAAGGGGAAATGCGTGAGGAGAACATGTATCTATGGAAATATCCATGTTCATTGCCAGGAGGTGCTATTACTCACTACAGTAAAAACAACCAGAGAAATTAAGGTCTGTATTAAGACAGATAAAGATGTAAGTCATCTCCAAAAATCACTAATCCAAACTCTTCAAACACTAAAGGTGCTTAAAGGGATTAGTGGCACCTTTAAACAAAAGAATCTTTTATCTGGGTGAGTCTGGAAAGGTCCCAGTACCTTCCAGTGCTCCTCAGTGTGCATTTGCAGCCTCCCACAACACCTGTGTCACTGAGCAGGCACCTGCTTTCCATCGCTGAGCACAGAAGGGATGAGGCCCCACAGAGTAACTCACGGTGCAGAGCAAACTGACCCTCGCTGGAGCCACCTAAGCTGCGCTGGCAGGGGCCATGGTTTAAGCAGCGCAGGGTGAGGAGCCTGTGGTGGAGGAGCAGCCCCTCACTCCAGCCCCAGCTGGCTCGGGTGCCGGTGTCTGTGCGTGACCTGAGACAACAACTGTGCCCACCACAGCTGGAGGGCAGCATGGGGAGATACACCAGCAGACGCACTGCTGGACCCTTCCCCTGGCAGAGAAGGTGGATGCCAGCAATTACCTGGGTGCCATGGGCTGAGAGAAGCTCCTTATCTCCAGAGCCAGAACCCAGGAAGGGTCAGGCTGTTGGGCTCAGAACTGGGTAATGGGCCAGCCGCATTTCAGAGGCTGCTGGGTGTTTGTGGGAGCCTCTCAAGGATGCACAGCCTCACTGCTCCTTCCTTGTGAGCTGGAAGGTATTAACAGGTTCCCTGCATTCGATATTACCTACATATTTTGTCTCCTTTCCTCTTACCCACTGTGTCTGAATTAGATGAGTAAACTCTGTCCTCTGTTATAGCAGGGTAAAATAAAGGAACTCCACAGAAGATAAGTTACTCCAGGTGGTATTTGAGGGTTAACGGAGTAAAATTTGCTTCTGTGCCTGCAGCTACTGCCATTCCTCTGCTTGAGTAATAGAGCCTTAAACATTTAAGTGATGGATGTTAGTGCATGCCAGCTGCAAACCAACAGAGCAGGCTGTAAACACATTTTACCCATTTCTCTCTTTGTTTTTTAATGTGCTCTTTTTCTCAGCCGAGATGCTCTCGCCTCTCCAGCACTGATTCACACTGACATGAGCGGGCCCAGCTAGCCAGGGCAGGGGAGGTACAGCCTCACATGACTCCCGGTGTTCAGCAAGTTTCAGTCACCAGGCTTACAGGAGCACTGTGGTCAGCACCCCAACTGCAGCATTTCAGCACTGCAAATTTTCTCCCCTCTTCCTTCAGTGGGAAGAAGCCATTCTTGTGTATCTGTAGGATTTTCTTGTTAAGGTGGCTGATGTGCAAACATATGTACCTTTACATACCTCCCAGAAGCAATTTCAAGAGATTCATGTTTCTACATCCCTTAGATCTGAGGCAGAAGCTGTCACATTTGTGCAAGCAATTTCTGGTTGAGATGCAGATACTTGTTTTTCACAGGATAGAACTTGAGCTATTTTGTGAAAAATCTGTTTTCTGCCCCATATTTGATGGGGCCATATTCGGTAAATGAGACTGTTTTCTGTGTAGATAAATGGTTTCATCAGCAAAAAAACTACACTGGGTATGCTTAAACTGGGAGCATGGAGAATCTGCGCACTTAAACGACAGCTCCAGCATACAGTAACTCAGGCTTGAGTGTTCTAGTCCTCCCCTGCATATCCTTCTTTCATTTATGGGTTGGGAAATCCATAAAACGGGTAAACAGTGTCCAGGCCCAGATGGTTCTGAGAAGCCCTCACAGGGAACTCAGCTGGGTCACTGTTCCAGGTGACAGGCAGAGGCAAAGCTGGTGAAGGACCCTAGAGACAAGAGATAAGGTGCTGTAAGGTGCTGATAAGGTAGGTTTGCTTTGTAGCTGTAGCACTGCCATCGCTTGTCAAGTCCCCAAAATGAGCTGAGTGAGGCTTGTTGGAGGCACACACATTGCTTTTTGGGTACACACATTGCTAAACAAGGGGTGCCCCAGGACAAGTCTGTATCTAGCTGAAACAGGGACAACAAAATGCAAATAAGACCCAATTTCATTAGGCTAGGTGAACTAAGCATTTATTAACAGTGAATTTTTAGACTACTCTGTAGGTGCATCTTCTTGTTCTTATATACATTCTTGGTGGTTTACTTTTCAACTCCAAAACTCACTTTCTGACTTCCAAAATCAAAAACCCATCTTAAATTTGACAACTGATTCAACTACTGTGCAGTGCAGTAGTTTCTTTCTCTCTTGCTCTTCCTGCCTGCAGTGTGGTGGGTTAGTTAAGTGCAGAGGTGTTTGCTCGTTGCATGTTCCCTCTCTGGGCCCCCACAGTAAAACACACATTAAAATGAATTCTAATGCATCATCGGTGCCATTTATTATTTCCCCTTCTTACATCTGCTCTTGAAGCTTTTCAGCTCTCTCTCTGCCCTGGAAGGTTCTGACTATCTGTAAATAAGGCTGGTAGCCTAGCAACATTGAGTGAATGCACTTCCCTTACTGAATAACACTGGGCGTAATCAAATCAGCTTCCTATGCTATCTGCAGCATTAACACTGTGAGTCGAAAACAATTACAAATATTTCATGTACATTTGCATTATTTTGAATTGGAAACATTTTTCAGATCCTTCAAAAGAAGCCTGTATCCACAAAGTGAAAAAGAAATGCTCAGCTTAGTAGCAAATAAACCATCTCCAGAACTGGGTACAATAATCAGACTGAAAGAATTTATTAACCTTACCCTTCAAGGAGACTAAAGAGAAGGCAAACACCCTATCTGAGAATTTGTACTCACCAGCACAGACAACCAGAGAATTTGGAGCTACCATAGGTATGTGACAGAGGGAGAAATGCCTTGTGCTATGGACATGGCATTCTCCCAGGCAGGAAATGAGCCCATGTCATAAAAATTGAGCAGCTACCTACAAAAAACCAGTCCATAGCACCATCTATAATCCTTAGGTCTGTCTTGCTCTAAAGGGGAAACTTGCACTGTCAAATTGCATTTACCACAGCATATTTCAGGGGTGGAAGCAAGGCACAGCCTTCTCCCTCTCCTGTCATGCTCACATGCATGTGAGGAGCAGCCCCATCCTGAAGGACAGATCTCCTGCTCTTTCCATCCCTTGCAGCAGTAGGTTATTTACCCTACTATGAAGAAGGGTGGCATGGGTATTTTTTAACAGAACAGTTAAACAAGTTAAAGCATGAAAAGCTGCTTAATTTTATATCAAAAATTATGTCAGAATAAATTCTTCAGTTTGTAGTACAATGTACAGACTTGCCATCTTCTTGGAAGCTGTATTTTGTGTGAGCAGAACTTTATATTTTCCAGCTGCTACATCTCTTCACTTCGGAACAAGGAAATCTTTATTCTGCACTTTTAATTGACCTTTTTAATCTAAACAAGTTTGACTGGGCAATGAGTGAATGAATGGTTCCAGCATAATGTTATCACAAGGCAGAATGGGTGATGCCAAGCACAAAAATAGCTCTGGCTTTTTCTCCTGTTTCTCTCCTCTCATCACTGATTAGCACAGACATTAGTAGACAGACAGCAAGAAATCTGTTTTTACTTCGATTTATAAGCTTGGGTACTTTTTTTTTTTTCATTATTGGCTGGAAAGATACCAAATTCTATAATAAAAGTAACCAACTGTAAGAAACAGATACTAAACCCTGTTAGGATGAGGTTCAAATAGAGAATTCCTGCTGATGTTCTTGAAAGCTTTATTTATACTAATAAAAAACTTTATGCAGCTTAAAATACAAATTTTTAATTCACATTGATATAAATATAACTGAATCAAAAGAGCCATTTCACTTTCTTTTCATGTTCAGTTCTGCCTAACCAGCTTATATTGCTGAAACCTGGCACAGAATGGGATTTAGAGCCAGAGAAAGAGCTTGGTTTGGTCTTTGACACCAGCTAAAAGCACACCTAAGTCTGCTTTCTTACCTTGGTACATAGACCAGCATGCATGGGAGTGAAGATCACAGTCTTGCAAGACAAATGCATTTATTTCCTGATATCTCATTCCAGGCTCTGAAATCTAACACTGCCTGCTCTAAGTAATTGTATTTGCCATCCTTTTATCCTCACAAGGTGGCAAAGCTTTCTGCTCAGTAAAATCATTGCTTGCCAGCCTGAGACAGAGACCTAGGATTCGGTGATGTGCATGCCCTGGGCTTGTTGCAGCCTGGGAGGTAAAAACTGATCCTGCTACTCTGGGTGAAATTGGAGTTTGGGAGCAATTTCTCAGAAACCCTGGGGGATCTAGCTGCCTGTTTTGCACCACAGTCTAACTCCTCTCACAATGATTACTTCTCTTGCTGTCAACCTTCCCTTCCTTGTTAACTGAGGAGAGACCTCAGCAGACTTACTATGGAAGGGACTGCAGCCAGGCATCTCCTAAACTAACAGGAAGAAGGTTCTGACCATAAAGAAACCTCTGGCAAAGAGAAAAAGTGGGTGTGTGTGTGTGAGAGAGAGAGGAGGTGATCAAAGATTAAACCAAACAAAGCGGCTTGAGATGTGCCAGAAGGATCAGGAATGGAAGGTGAGACACAGAGTGGGAGACTGGCAAGCAAAAGGATCAGGAGGTCTTCCAACAAAATGGAGGATGAAAGGACAGAACCCTAATGTGAGAGAATTAAGATGCTACCAAGACTTACAGACCAAGTTACAGAATGTCAATATATCAAAATGATGGAGTGGTAGATAATTGTCAACTGGAGTTGAAAAGGAGTGTAAATGCTGAGAGTGGGAGGAAAAACAAAAAATTAAGGAACTACATTTTTGATACATGCTCTGACTGTTTAAATTCATCACACCTATGCATTGCACGTCTTATTTGCTTTTGAGATTAAGGGGAAGGATTTCTCTTTAAAAATCTTAAATATACCTTTAAGCAACCCTTTTCCTACTAGAGAGAATATTTCTTGTTTTCTTTTTCTTTGTTGGCTTTCTTAAATAGGAGAGAACCATCACCTCCTAATGAGATTCTCTCCTTCCCCTAAATGCAGAGAGATGGAGCTGCTCGTAAAGAGCTAAAAGACTTGCCTGGAGAAGTAATAAAAATGTAGTGTGACATCTGATCTTGGATTTTAGGACAACATTTTTGAGTTAATCAAAGAATGAGGTTTATATTGTGGACAGATTGATTAACACACTGAAACTGCAAAACTGAGAACCCTGTTCTTGTCTACCTGGCTCTGTATTTTGGGTGGGCAGAGTTAACTGTATGTTTTGTTCACTAGTGTCTCAGACATTCTGTAATACATTTTAAAAATCAATTCAAGTACTGAAGGAAAATGGGCATACTTAAAAAGGGAACATTAGGCACATATCTGAGTCCACAGAGCCTGCCTATATAGAGGTTTGCCCAGCCCTTTGCAGGGCTATATAACGTTGTAATGCTTCCAGCTAAAAGGAAACTGAGCGTGCCAGATTGGTAATGAATGATTGGTGCTCTGCTGCCTTCAGATCCCCCCGGCCCCTCCTCATTTCTGCAAACAGTCATTATTTTCCGGAATGTCAGTTTGAAGCACATTTTTTCCTCAGTGTTGCAGTGCCCTCCAGTGCTCAGAGAAAATGTTTTGGCTTCCATTATCAGGAATCCAAAATACAGACACCATTTTATATCTAATTGTAAGACTGAACGCTTCACAGTGCTTCAGATGACTCTTTGGTTTCCAAAGTGTAAAGGCAGTAGCTATACCTAGCTGCCTCTTCCCAGTGGCCCCTGTCACCCTGATCCAGCCAGAGGAACTACTGTCAGAAAGCTGCCTCCTGGTTCAAAACATGCACCAGAAGATGGGTCTGTGAATCCACCTGCACCACAGCCACAAAAGCAGGCTGTGACTGTCTCTGTAACCTGGGTGTATGGCTGCTGCAGGGCTGTGGCCCCCAGCTTGCAATGGGTTTTCTTCTCCGGGGTATCTCTTTTGCTGCTTGAAACCCTTTCCACAGTAAACGAGATGCTTGAGGTGAATGATTATCACCTCAGTGAGGCCTATTTTGAAATGGGTTAGAATGCTCCTCTCAGCAAAAGTCCTAGCAGGTGCTTACTGGCTGTTGTTCAAGAATTCTTTTTGAAGCATTAAAGTTTTCCCAAACACTTAACGTTGTGGCCTATTTTAATGAAATATCCTTGTTTAAGGCACAGAGCGACTCTAAGTTGCTTTTTTGTGTGTGTGAGTTACATTTTTGCCATTGTATATCTCTAGTGCAGAGGTTTAAGAAACTACACCAAGTGCTTTCCTAAATACAAATGAGAGAATCTGCACATCCAGAACAGCTCAAAACAAACACCTGGTTAGATTCAAAAAGTTTAGGGTGGTATTTTCAACAGACTAAAGTAATTTGGTTTCAGGCTTCCAACAGATTACCTTAAGAGCTGATAACAAACAACAACAAAACAACAACAACAAAGAAATATATATATATACTCCAATAAATTCTGTTTAATGGGAGGAATCATCCCAGCATTCTCTTATCTATGCATTTTTTAGTCAAGAAGGCATCTTTTTAGAGAAGTTGCCAGGTGAACTAAGAGTTGTATAAATAGTGCAGAGAGAGCAATATCCCTCCCACATTTTTTCACTCTCTTCCAGATGTGAAGTACCCGACTGACCACTGCAAAGCTGACAAACATCCATCAGTTCAAACACTTGCGGGTCAAATATGCAGCAATCTGGTAAATCAGATCAGTCAAATAAGGAAAAAGGGTTGGGGGTGGGTTGTGTGCAGAGAACGAAGTATACACAAAGAAGAAAGAAGGTCAGAGATGAAAATAAGTTCTTGTTCTCATGGGAAAGAGAGGAAGGATAAAGGAGCCCCTCAAATGCCTTGAAATTTCAAGTTATGATTTTCAGTCTCCCTCTACCTTTTGGATTGGCAGTTTTGTACTATTATGACCAACTAATGTAATAGCATAGCCTTTCAGGGAAAGATTTAAAAATTGTTTTTCTCTCTGCAAATTATCTACCACAGAAATTAAAAGCAAAAATATGAAGTTGGGTATTGATAAGAAATGCTGGTAAGTTTTGGAATTCAGAGACCCTTTTTCCCACAATTTAAGTATGAATCTCATCCGAGAAAGAAGTACTTGTGCTTTCAAAGACCTTTTTTCAGAAGACTTTCTAAACACACTAGCAGAGATCCTAACAAAAAGGGGCATGTTGGTGTTCATACCTGATTAGGAGCAGATGCTTGAGAACCAGAATGGACAATATTTAGCTAGTAGTTACACTAGAAAGGCTCTCAAAACTTGTGCTTCATCTGTTTCTTGTTTATAAATCAAGAAAAGCTGCAGAATCTGACCTTTAACTGGGCCATCTGGATCTGCTTACTTTGCCCAAAATATTACCCTCTCCCATAGGTGTGTCCTCACCACAATGATTCCATGTACAGTGATGCCTAATCTTGACAGACTTGACAGAAGTTTACAGAATCTGCTCTGGTACGGTTTTGAAATACTGTTATCATCCAAATGACTTTATCTGCACATACTCTGGGAAGCAACAAGGTTCCTCACCAACTTAAAGCAAAGCCTGCTCTAATCCAAATCTGCAAGGGTAGGTTTAGATATATACAGCACTCCAGGCCCTCATTCAAAACTCTAGGTGAGGCACAAATAGACGTTGTACAGATCTCAGCAGGAAAGGCTGACCCAAAAATGCTGACCCATTATTCCAAAAGTTTCAAATGAGCTTGAATAGCAGTACTAATAAAGGGTATACTCATTCTGTCAGTAGCATATTGGGTAAGATAAAATCCATGGGCTACCAGGGCTGGCCCAGTGCAAGGCTATTCTCTCAAAATTTTGAGGTTAAATTGAGAAGCTAAAACATTTCCCAAAGCCATGGGCAATAAAGCTTCAGAAGCGTACATGAAGCATGTGCAAGCCTTAGAAATGCTTCTTAAAGGGAAATAAGGCTACAGCTACATTTGTGAATATTACCCTCAATAGTTAATGACCTTAACCAAACCATAAAATTTGTGCATAAATTGTTATCTGATCAGTTAGCTGATCAGTTGAAGTACACAGAAAAGTACTACCATTTTAAAAACCCTTATCACTGGCAAATGAATGCCAGTTAATGTGATTTGTATTTCTGCATGTGTCATTACTCTAGAACAGCTTTGACTTGCAAAAATAGAAATCCATAATATGAACAATTAATCTCTAATTGTAAATCCACATTAACATGCACTAAGTAAGAACAGACACTAATTGCATCAATAATGCAATGTAACAGCGATCATTTGATTTAGGACAAATTACTCCTATTCAGCAAAATTGCTTTTAGTACTCAGTTTGCCCTAGCTGTATGAGTCTAATATGGTCAACAGAATTGTTTTCATGGCCCTTCCGTATAAAATAGTGTGACTGCACACCTTATTACCCCGTGAAAGAAAACAGTTATTTTCCTTTTGCAAACATTCTTTTTGAATACCATTCTTTTTGATTATGTTATGTCCCAGACTGATCCTTGAAGGCTCAGTTCTGATTTCTCATGTTTATTATAATTAGATACATACCCGGACACCATGTTAGAGAGAGATTCTTGTGCTCACTTCATAAACAGCCAATAGAAGCAGAGGTTATTTCATTTATTCTTCAGGAAACCTTCCTGCCTTGTAATATCAATCATATTAGCAGATACTAAAAATACTTACAGAAAAGTTCTTTGCCCAAGTATTATTACAGCTTTGCACTGTTGATAGTGATAATGTGTATTGCTAAATTTACAAATGTCTGAAGTGTTTTCAGATTGGATTTAAGAGCTGCCATAGCAAGAATTTTAAATAAAAATCCTCAAGACTTTGAAAGATTTAGGAATTCTATTTTTTTTTAAGTTGAATAATAAACTATGGCCATAGATTCTGATCTTACAGTGTAACACGAAAGCTGCTACTGAATTTTTACTGTTGCAGTAACTGTAAATTATATTCATTGGACTCACATGTGCAAAGACAGTCTAATACTCCTAAAAATGAGGCCAGATATATTTCTTACACCTAACAAAACCAGTGGTTTTGTATCATTTCAATAAATGTCTCAACTGCATCCTCTGAAGTAGGGACCCAAGAAAAATCTATGTCCAGAGTTTGAAAGTGTTCTCTTCCACACATCTGACTGTTTTCACTCTCCAGAAATGGCTGTTGATACATTTTCAGAAAAGACTTGGTAGCTGCCAAATACTGAACCAGGGGAACACAGGGAAAACTGTCGGGTATCTTCCATACCCCCAAAGCTCCATGGTGGGACTGAGTAGCTTGTGCTCACTCAGCAATCAGAGACAGCACACTGCAGTCTGGAATGGCAAGGATGAGGCCAAATTTTCCCCACCTTATTGCACTTAGTTTTTTCTCAAGTCCACCATGGCAGTGGGCTGCTGCTGGTTTGGAACAGGAAATCTCTGCACTGCTTCACACTGCAGTGTAGGGAAAATTCTTGCTTTGCTGCACAGTCCTTAATGAGATGAGGCTGAAAATGGGAAAAATTAACAGCAAGGGATAGAAGTAAGAGATTCAGGAGTGTGTGAGGGTAAATGGAAGCCTTTGACAGAGGGAAATCAGGAGAAGTGGCCAGGAAGGGGAGAAGGTTCGACCCACCTTTTTGTCCTGGATGGTGAAATTACAGAATCCTTGTGTTGGATGTTTTGAGTTATGTTGGCTTTGCAAAACTGGCCCCCAGATCTGCAAAACTGATGTGCACACACAACCCATTTGAGTCTAGGGTCACTATTTGTCTTATTTGACTTGAAAAAAAGCTATAACCTTACACACAGATCTAATTTCCCCTTGTTCACAAACCCCTGATCATTGAATTCAAAGCTAATGAATACCTTGAGAGTAGTCTATCAGCTCTTACTAAAATGTTGCATTTCCCCAGAGTCAGTACAAATGACAATATTTCTAGAGGATATAAACTGTTTTAAAGGATGTGTTCTTAAGGGGTGCAAACATCAGACAAAGTCATGAATACACGTGCCCTTTGTAGCAAGGAACCTATGTGAGGATACTTTTATGAAATATGTTACTGCATAATTTGAAAATTATTGTTGGCCTTTAGGTGAAATATTACCTGTAGGGTAATTTCCAGCTGTACATCAAGTTTTATGACAATAATAACAATAATAGGTGGTGACGTTGAAACAGTATTTTGTGGCAAGACACCCTCATTTCAATTCAGCTGATAAGCAGTGGTTTTAGGTGTTTGTTTATAGGAGAATTTTTCCCATAACCATATTAAAAATCTAAATTTAACCATAAGTTCTAATATCCCTTTCCAGTGTATATGAAGTTATTTTTCTTGTTACTGTGCTGAAATAAACCAAGACTCATCAGCAGGGCCTTGCTGTTACCACTTTAAACGACCTTCCATCCTGATTCCACACCAAGCAAGCCCTGAATTATGGAAAGCATCATTTATTTTGTGTTTCTGTGCAGTGGCAGCTGAAGAATAGTATGCTGATACCCACTTTATCCTCTGAAGTTATTTGTGAATGATGACGGCCATTTTTCCAAGGGTTGAAAAAAGAAATAAAGGCACTAGATGGCAGCAAACATCTTAAAACCGGGTTTTTCCTGAAGTCTGGGTGGAATCAAGCAGCTGTAGGTAGACTTCCAGCTGTGAAATGCCTTTTGGAACTTCTTCCATGGTTCAGCTGTTGAAAAAGACTGTCTTGCCAAAAAGTCGGCGTTCTCTCTTCTGAAATGCAATTTAAAGTCAGAGCTTTTCTGGTGTCACTTTCTGGATGAAAATGAGAAAATGCCCTTTCTCAGCATCCCACCACTTCTCCCCCACCCAAACACCTGCACTTAATTTTGTATTAACTATATATAATTGCGTAGGGCTGAGTTCAGATGTTGTCTTTGCAAATGCTTAGCTGTAAACAGAGGAGGTAACTTGGGCTGTTGGTTATGCTGGAGTTCAGCTCTACTGTACTCAGTATCAGCGCACACTGCTCAGTGTCATCACACTTATTTAACACCCTATTTTCCCATCTGCAGCAGCTTTAGGCACACCGAGTAAACATGTCCATTTTTCATGACTGTCTTATCTGGCAGTGCAATTTCCCTGAGCAAGATGATGTCTACTGCTTTATTAACACACTGCTATTCAAGCTAACAAATACCTCTTATGCTGCTGTAGAGGGAGTTAACCATACACTTCCTACAGATTCTGGGAAGCCAGATGTTTCCTAAAGATTTGTTTTTCCTTTATTAGGAAAAAAAGGATAATAAAGGTTTTGTATGCCCCTTTGTAAAGTGTGCGTTCGCTGAACTGATTCATTAGGCAAACTTTTCAAGGGCTATTTTTATATCATGCAGCTGTAAACTAAGGACATGTAAGGTATAGGACTGAGCATTTGTAGCCCTTGAGATGTTTGAGAACTTTCCATTTGCTTGCTTCATGAGGATGGATTCTGTGTGGTAGTGTACAGGAAGGTATCGAAGCAGCACTGAAAGGTCATGCAAACTCCTAATTTCCACAGAAAGCTTTCTAATCCATACAGATTAACTTTAGATGTAGGACACACACCCTCTGCAGCCTACCACAGCACTACACTGCCCAAAGTGTACTCAGGAGAGGACTCAGGCCAGCTTTTGACAATGACAACAGGTAAATCTAAGGAAGTAAGGAAGTTTTTACAGGCTTCTGTGTCTGGCTGATTCTTATTTCAGCTCAGCCATATGACTTCTCTTCATGCAGAAACGGAGACCATTTAGCTGACTTACAAAGTCTGAAGATACTGCATGCCTACACAGGAGGAAAGAATGTATAGCAAGAGTAACACCTGAGGCAGGAGGTGAGGTGTGAGCCCAGTGGCTTATTTTCTTGCTTCACAGGAATATCATAATCCGTGTCACTGACACCTGAGACCTTTCCTTCTAATTAATGGCCAGAACCCTTTCTCCTAAATTTATTTTCCAGCCTTCCAACCACAGATTTTTTATTGGTTTTCAGTCTGCTTCTTAGAACTGCTCCCTTGGGTTAATCTTCCCCTGCTTCTGTTTTTTTGACCTGCTGTTGCTCTTAAAACATGAACCATTTTCCATCATTTTTCTTTCTTCTTCTCTGGAATCTTATCCATCTCTAAAATCTTTCCTTTGCCATTAAAAGAGGAGTCATGAAAACGGGAGGCTGTTTTAAAAGCATTCTAGCTAAAGTATTTCTTGCTCAAGTAACATTACTGAAAATACTAACCTACAAACAAACTAGATGATGCTTCATGTTATGTTCTGGCTTTATCCTAGGCCTTAGGAATATCTCCTGCAAGGAGCATAATGTCAAGCATTTAACAGATGCTTGAACAGTTACTCTGGATCTAAATTCAGAGGCAGTATCAATCAAAGTAGTATAAAATCTTTCAGCTCTTTCCTACAAGGCCATTTCTGGAATTGTTGGAAGCAATACTAGTCAGCTGTGGTGAATTTAATAAATATTTTGTCAGACCATGCAATTAAGTCTGGTGTTTATTATCCTGTAAACATTTATAGATGAGCACCCAGCAGTAGGCTGTATGCTTTCTCTTATCATTGAAACTCTGCATTGCACTGTACTAATGCAGCTTCAGGAAGCATTTTATTAGGAGGCCTTGAAGTAATTGTTAGGTTTAAATATGTAACTATTTAGATAAATTAAGAAATAACTCTTGGCGTGGCTTGTTTATTAACCATTAGGAATGAACTTCTTCAGATTTGTGAAAGGAAGAATCTCCTTTGTGTTCAGTATTACCAGACACAAAGATGTTTACTTCTCCTTCCCTAATCCTCTGACGTAAAAAGAAAAAAAGGAATTTTAAAAAAAATTTAAAAATACAACCTTGATTTTATCTGAAAATGCAGTGAAAGGTTGGAAACTGTTTGCCAAGTTAGAGCTTTTTCCCTTACAAGGAAATGCAGTTTTGGGAACAAATAGCATTCCAGTCTTTTCCCCAGTGGGCATTATGCCATTGTACTCGCAGACATTGTGTCATGGAAATGTGAAAGAAGGCCTCAAACAGCTAAGAAATGCATTGCCTAATTATAAATTTAATTTCTACTGTTTTAAAACTACTGTCCACACTTATTCAATAATAGAAAATGACACAGGCTGAGGCTTACTGCCTACAAATTTTTCTGCTCTACAGACTTAGTGAAAAGCCAAACTTTACATGAATGTAAAATCGTTAATAAAATTTATTCTTATTGAAATATTTTAATATTGGTAACAGCCTTTTTAAGCAAGCATTTCTGTAGGTGATTCCCATGCTGGCCAGAGTCAAACTTTTCAGTGTGAACAAGGAACACACCCAAAATTCAAAACAAAGCCTTTTTCCTTTTTATTTAAATGAAAATATTATTCTTTAGCAAGAATTTTAAAGAGGTTTCTCCTTTAGCAATCCCTGCTTTCACAACAGCTTTTAAAATACACATGAGAAAATTTATATCAGATGGCCATCTTTCTTTTCTGATTTTCAAGGTAACTGTTTTATTATTGGGGAACTTTTGTAATTAAAGGGGTTTTCAATTATTAATATTCTCAAATGAATCTTTCTTAGGAATTTACATTTTTCATGAAAAGTGTGATTTCTGCTTGGAGACCTTTTTACTCCTTGATGCTATCCAGTAACAACATGGTTTAAATCCACATGAGCATTTTGACAATTTATTGTTTTCTTGGGCAACACAGCTTTTAGTAAAACACAAGCTCTTTTATAGTTCTCCAACTTTCATCATGCATCATAAAACATCAGGTCAGCTTTAGACATTAAAAACTCTTTTTTGTGACCTAATTCAGGTTAGTTCTCAGCAATGCACTTGTGCTTTCTCCAGCCTGTTGCTGCTTGCGTGGTGGCGGGACTACACACAACACAAATTTCCATCAAAGTGGGATATACCTAACCTCAGTATCCTTCTGCTGTCTTGCTGACAACAAAGTATATTTGAGATAAGGCTGAAGGATGAATGGAAACCTGTACTGGCTCATGGAGAACTTCCACAACACTCAGTTGCTTGTGACTCTTCAGTATTATCCCTGTTTTCCAAGACCTGAGAGCCTACCTCAGAAAGAAAATACACCTTCAAGTGCCCTTGAAATTTCAGGTTCATTCACTGGTACCGCTGGGGTACCGAAAATTCTTAGCACAGTAATATTTGAAGAATAAAGAGAGTAGTTTGGTGAATTGTAGGCTACAGTTTGCTCCCAGGGCAGCTGTAAGAACACATCCAACGAAGGAGCTTCCAACAATTCGTTCGAGAACTCTTGGGGGCTGTTTATATTTTTGCTGTCCCAATAAAGGATGATCTGAGAAGTGTTTTTGACCATTAAATTCCTGTTGATCACATCACATATTCTTTTAAAGCTGAACTTTCTTATCTATGGATTCTGTACAGTGAATAGATACTGCAACGCACGATGATAGAAATGCACATACACAACGCTTTAGCAAGTGTTCAACCTGTTTCAAACAGGACTTCTTTGGAAAAGATTAAAGCCCCAGCAGGAAGTCCCTGCACCTTTACCACTCCAAAATAAGCAAAAACAGGGGTATTTTACTGGTAAGATGCACTTTAATTTATTTCAAATTATGCTATCAACATCACTGCACATTTTTCCTATTTACCCACACATAAATGCAGATATAAGTTAACCTTTCTTTAAAGCTTTGCCAAGAGCAGAGCAAGAATAGATGAAAGCCCGCAAAATCCCATGGTTATAGTTTACGTTTTCAGTGCCCTGCTTTATGTGGCACTCAGATCCTTTGTATGCTCAAGGGAAAAAGTGACACTGGTGTCCACTTCCATTGTTGGTACTATTTTGGGCTTAAAACCAGTGTGAACTGTAATTACAGCAGAGCTTCCTTAGGAGGGATGTGAATGATGAATATAGTTTCCTTGTCCTTAAGCTGAATATTCTCTTCAGTGTCATGGTGTTTTTGTCTATGTTAAGGACATGATATTTTTAGTTATTAGAGAAGCTCTGCATTTTTCCTCTTTAACCCACAGATTTAATTCCATGAAAAAAATGTCTCTCTGAGTGTCACGACATGTGGCAGGAGTAAGCTCTTAGCTTTTTTAATATTTACTGGTTTTTGAGTAAGTGGATTTGTCCACAATTTCTGTTTTATATGACAAGCTGATTTCCATTCCTGCTTAATATCTTGGCAAGTAAAAATTAAAATTCAATTCATGCTGATCTAATTCCATACAACAGCTTCAAGATTAAGTCCTCAGTGACAATAAGTAAAGCAGTTATGACTTAGCAAAAGTTATCCAAGTAACAACTACTAAAGATACCTTGAAACAGACAAAGTAAAAATATTTTTCATCCTTTTTAGCAATTTTCATGTCTGTCCTGAAGCCTGGCTTCTAACAGCTAAATTCATCTGATAAAGATGGATAACAAAATGATCAAATATCTCAATCCATTTTTCAGAGAAAAAAAAATATTTTACGATTTCTTCATCTCAGCTTCTGTTCCCAGTAAAAAACCCTAGATAAGAGAGCTCATGGAACAGTCCTCCTTACTCTTATTCTGGTAATTTACACTGACTAGAAAACACAAATTTCTAGGTGCAAAATTTTTATTCTAAATGGCTTGTGTTTAGTTTAAAAAACAAAGCAAACAAACAAACAAAAAACCCTCACATTAAGTTATTTTCTGTGCTAGAAAGCAGAAAATAAGATTAAAAAAAAGAAACTGAAAATTCCCTTGCCCTCAGAGGAAATTAATGCAAGTTTATGGATTGCCACCAGAAATACAAATTAAACTATTTTGGATAGAATAACAACTCTATTACAAATCCAGAACATCTTTTCAGATGGCTGTTCAGTGACTATTAGCAATTTCTGTACATACACACTCTTAAGAACAGTAAAGGACAGAAGCATTTATCAAGCCTCTACACCAATATAAGAATTACCACAGTTAGTTTGTAAATTGCCTTCCATACGTGACAGTTTGTGACTTGTTGTTCTGGCCACCACTGAGTACAATGAAAGCTTAAATTGCCACCACCATACCTGAATACCTTCTTTAGAGGCTGATTCTGTAAATTTTTATTTTCAAATTTGTCTTGCCAGTCATTGCTCACAGTCAATGATTAAGTTGTGTGACAACAACCATGACTCAACGACTAAAGATAGATGGTCTTGGGATCTTACAAACTAAATTTTCTCTCCCTTATGCATGCCCAAAGGGACTACATCAGCCCACAGAGATGAGATCCGAAATCTGTGCTCTGTATTAAGGTTGTGCCACACCCTGGGAACTGGCTGACAGAAAAATAGCAAACTCTTGGTGGCTGTATAAATTTATGTGTCTCTGGGAGGCAGGGTCATGGATTCAGCTCAACAGGGCACATATGCTGGATAAACAAGCAAACAAAAAAAGCTCTCTTGATTCATTCATTTTTAGCATTTCATTCTTGGTATAGTTTTTCCCAGAGCAGGACTCTATCAAAATAGTTTTTCCCTTTTTGCTAAGTCATTGCTGTTGTGAATTCCTTGGATGAGAAGCTTATCCATCACAGTGCAAACACCCCAAAATCCAGGATCCTCCAGCCTCATCATTTCCCATAGCTTCAAGAAAGCAGAGCAGTCAGGACTGACTACAACAGCTAATTTCACTGGGAAAATGCTCAGTTTGCCCCTCCGAATACCTGGAACTGATCCAAAGCAGTGATCACACCACATCAGAGTTTTCCCATTCCTCTCCTCAAGGGTGCCTTACCAGCATTTGAGGAGGCCTCTAAAGGTGATATATTTAGTAGGTATCAGTAATATTCTTCATTTACAAACAACTTGTATGCAGGTTCAACATTTGTAAATGCCTACATGATTTACCCCATTACGGTTTGTTTGCCAGGCAGTGTTCTGCCCCGAGAAGGCAGTATTATGAAAGCTTCACAAGCACACTGATGGAACAATACACTGTTTTCAAAGGCAGGTAAGCTTTTAAGATAAAATTCATAAGGAGGGGTTATTTTTTGCTTATTAATTTTCCTTACTTATATGTCAAAATTGGTTAATATTATAGATGGTCAAGTCAGTGGCTCTTTTGCTTTTTCTTCTCTGCTCAATCCACTGGTAGTGCTTTTTATTAGTTAAAAGATGAATTATATCAAATAAGAAAAATGGTTGCTCAGCAACTCAGACCACTACTGAGCCCAACAATGGTACATGGAGGAAAGTTCTTGAAGCTCTTATGTGCTAGCTGAAGGGAAAAGAACACTTATATTATTTAAATACTCCTGTCACGAGTGGCTATAAATAACAGTGAGACTTCTAAACAAAACGCACTGGGATTTTTTTAATTCTTCTTCCCAAAACAGGGAAAATCTTAATCAGTTCTGTTCTGGGGATGGCAGCTAAGGGGACAGAGGAGTGAATGAGACTAGATCAATTTCATATTAAATTTCTATGTTGTCTTTCACAGGTGTCTATTTCTATAGTCCAAACTGCTTTCAGGGTGTTTTCTCAGTGTCTAATTAATTCTCAGTGATCACGTAACAGTAGTAATGAAATAGAAAAGCCAGAGTGTGTGTGCATGTGTGGCTCTGATTTTTGTATGGATGTTAGTACTGGACCACGCCTCCTTCCTCTTCCTGCTCTTGCCAGCCACACATACCTAGGAAATGCCAGAATGGTGCTCATAATTAGGGCAGTAGTTAACAACCATCAGTGGTCCCAATTAATTTACCAACTGATTGGATATGCCTCAAAAAAAGTTGTACGTAATTATCGGTTTCATAACATTACCTTCCTGCTCACTTTCCAAGCAGATCTGCTGGTCTAGAACTGAAAGAGTTCTGTTCTGCAGTAACAGCACTCTGATCAAAGTCCTGCTTTAACACAGACCAGACACTGACCACGTGCCTGATTTCTGCCAGTTCCCAGACACTGCTGAGGAATCTAACCTCACCAAATTCCTATGAAGAAATATGATAAAGATTCCTTCTTATCTATCTTGCAAACACTGCAGAACACAAATGTAAGATTAATGGCTCTTTCACTCTAATAGTGGAAACCACGTGACTTGTCTTCTATAAAAGTTAATAGTTATCTCTATTATGTTCATGATCTAGAAAATTTTTTCTATCGTCAAAATGTTAAAAATCGGTTGGCTCTTTCTAAGTGCAGTTTTCACAGGAATGATTCTTGGTGTAAAAATCTGTAATGGGAAGAAGTCTACAAATACTAAGTATCTGAGTTAAAATTTAATATAAACATAGTGCCAGCATTCTGCATCTCTTTGAGGTGGAAAAATTTATTTCATAATCTATAATATCTGATTGTTGTATTATTCAACATGGGCAATTCAAAATGCAGTGCATTATTAGGCGGGACAGGTAGTCATTTTAATTTTCTATTCATTTGTAAACTAATTGGTGCCCAAGAGCTCACATTTGAGAATTCAAACAATGTGGTGTAGTTTTCTTCCTAAATTTGTTAAATGTTGCTACCGTGCCTTCACTGCTGTCTTCAGAATAATAGATGTTTCCATTCTCTGTTGTGCACTCAGGAAGCTGAGAAACATTTTGATACATCTTTGATTAAAGGCGCCTGTGGCTACAGAGCAAAACACCTTTAGCTGCCAATTTTAGTTTCTTCAGCTGAGAGATAAGCTAGCACATTATTGGCATTACGTAAATCTCAGTCTCAAACAAGATGTATCAAGTCATTTAAGGAATTTTGGGAAAGAAAAACATGTACTTTAAAATTACCTTTAAATTTCCTATAGATAACACTGGTATGCTTTGATTACTTCTTTAGAGGCCATCTTGTAATTTTTTGTATTTTCCCATTTCTCTAAAATGAGTGCATTTAAAAAGTTTTATTTTGAAGCAATTATAAAATATTTTCCAATATTTACAACTTTTGAATGGTGTTCAGTGTTGACAGTTTACTGTCAGCAACTAGAGAACTTCCACATAAGCCACAGGACTATCAATAGTAATTCATATTCACTCTTCTTCTGGAACCCACCTCTGTCCTCCAGTCAAAGGCTGCACTTGGACTGCTTGATGACATGGTCAAAGTCCAGGTGGAGCTTATTCTGAGACAATGTGTTTTTGAAAATATTTAGCTCAATTTCAATATACAACTTTTAAAATCCCTTTTAGCTACCAAAAGATATGAAATATTGAACGTGAAATTCACTGCACACTTCATAGGCAGACTGAAGATATTCAGGAATTAAGCATTTCAGTGATAACTGCTGATCTTTTGGAATCACGACTGACAGAGTATAGTATTGTTTGCCTTCAACATCCAAGTAAACTACAGAGGTGAAGTATGTACGACCCGTGTTGGAACAAGAAGAGTGTTCAGGGCACTTAAACAGCCTGTAGTAAATAGCTCAGATTCACTCAGAGCTGGTACCTTGCCTGGTCCTTCTGTGTGCTCTGTGCCCATGTCCTTCAGCCCTTGGATATAGTGCTAATACTGCATGTGGGGGCAATCTCTGCCTCTGAATGACTGGTTACGGGGTTCTTGGAAGAATGGGGAAGGGGCAGACCTAAATATGCTAAATATATTAAATTTGTCCTAATTTCTCCTCCACCATTTTTATAACAGCTTTGCCTTAAGCACCTGATTTTGTCACCAAGCTCTGAGACTTTCTTTTGAAAGTACTTGACAGTAGTGATTGCACCAAGTGTATGTTAATTTTAGGTCTTACAGGACTGGAGTCCTGCACAGCATATGAACTGTTGAGCCTGGATAAATGCATCCAGGTAATACCTCTACAGTGATGTTTCAAAGCCTGAAAAAAGTGGGACTGCTAGCAACTTTTGAAGCCTACTCTGTGGGCTATATGCATGGAGTTGTTATAATAAAACTTACCAATAAATCTATTAGGCCAGTATTTGGTAGAATGAACTTTTCCAAATGTTTGTTATTTCTTTTACAGACCTACACACAAAAAGATCAATTCATTTTTTAGAAGCCAGTTTCAAGCAAGGAATCCCATCCAGGATTTTTATTTCAGTACTATCTTAGTAAGTCAATAATATCCCAGGATAAACAGACTGTTACGAGGTAGTTATTGTTTGTGAATTCTACAGCATGTCATAATTTAACCAAAAAATGTCATGGCTTTATTCTTCTGCTCAGTTATGGAATGAGTGAAGGAAATGCAGTTCTTTTTAGAAAGAGATGGATGATTCTAACACTTATTGAATGAATGAATGAATGAAAAAGCAGTAAGAAGAAATTCTCTTTCTCAGATAGGCTTGTTTTCACGAAATGGGCTGAGAACATTAGCAATGCCGTTTATGGACACCTCTTGCGAAGCCCCTGCAGTGCTGTCAGCAGCCTGAATGGATATAGTGCCTGATGCCCTGCAGAAAGGCCAGACCTTTTTCTCAGGCCAGGGCACATTCTGCAGGATGGCTCAAAGCAAAAGCAAGAAGAAGAGATTTTGTGTACCCTCTGTGGCCCCCACCAGAACTTGTCGAATGCCCAGCTCTTTCTGTTGACAGGCTTTTTGTTGGCAAATTTGTTTTCCACTTCTTAAAAATAAAAGGTATAAGCAAATGACAGCTAGAAATGCTCCTCTGTGCCAATCCTGTAATGTTTTGTCTCATTATTATCCCTCCCTCTTGTTTAAATTTTTCTAGCAAATAGAAATGCCAGAAGTTAAAAAGAGATTTTGAGACCCACAACCCCAGCCACCACTGTAGATTTTTGTATGTATCAATGCAGCAAAAAAGACACAATTTTGAAAATTTACATCATTCACTGAATGCAAGCAGACTAAAGGTATTTTCTGAGGCAACTGAAAATGCTCGGGTGTTTTTCCCATTTCAATAATTTATGAAACTTCTTATACATAACAGATGTGTCCAGCCACACAGAGGAGAAGTTTGACTTGTGAAACACATTTGTATTTTGAACTTCACTTAATGCCCAATACTTTTACACACAGAACGTGACCTGTGCATGAAGAGTTGTCCATATTTTTCTTTTAAATGCAGTTTTGACTGGAGTTGTCAACACCACAAGCCATTATACATTTTGGTAGAACACAAAACGCCAAAGGAATTCCTGGGTTTGATGCAGACATTTCAAAGGGAAAAATGTCTATCTGGAGAGGGTACTCAGGGGTTGCAAGTTACAAGTTTTACATTGTTTTCTGTTCTGCACTGTTGGCTCTCTGCCCTGCTGACCGGGTTGCTGCCTTCACCCTTTGACATTTACCAAATGGTTGCTAAACTAGCTAAATATCTAAAAGGCTTCCAATTGGGCATCTTTAGAAGACCTTCACTCATACAAATGATAGAGATACACTTAGGGGACACCACTCAAAGTTGAACTTATTCACCAGCTGGAACTTAAATGTGTCAGATCAGGCAACTAATAAAACATTTCTGTGTTATGTTTGCTCCAATGAAGAGCCTTGCATTTGTATTAATTATTATTAATCCAACCTGAAATGAAGGAATTAAGTTTGTAATTGTAGGTTTATACCTGCAGAAGCCTTACAAATAATCCATGACGGTGTGGAAAATAGAAAGTATTGTTAATACACACATCAAAAAAGATCAAGATGGAACTGGCCCAAGGCAGCCCTCTAGCAAGATTATTTTGCATGACTGTAATGACTTTTCAGTCCCAAAACTTCACCTGCAATAACGGTGGCAGGGTCAGAGAAGTGCAGACATTTTGTATGATGTCACCTTTTCAGAATTACTCAATATACTGAGTACTTACCCAACCTGACCTCAGCACGATTAGCAGCACACATCACAGTTATTTTCCAATGCTGTAAATTTCTTTTCTATGGTTTTCTTTAAATCGGCTATTTGAAGGTAGAAATACAGAGGGCAAAAAAAAAAATAGATACCAGGTTTTAACAAACATTGAAAAATAAGTAAAGCTCAAAGGTAAGTCACAAAAGCCTTGAGCTTGTGGTGAGGATGCCAACACCCAGCAGTGACTAGACCAGAGTCCTACGCTGCCTGAGGCCTGAAGCCCAGGGCATTTAATACAGGAACAAATCCTTCCAGCTCTCATAGGGTCCCTGCACGGATCTAGAGACCATTAGAAAAGAATCTGCCACACTCAGCAGCTTTCCTGGGTGAGAAGAACAGGGACATTATGGAGCAGGAACAAGTCAAGGTGAACACCTAAAAAGTTATAGAACAAGAAGGATGGTACAAGCACAAAAGGGATTCTGCTCAAAAATTTTCCTGGCTGTGACTGAACCAAACGCTTTTAATAGCAAGGTGCACTGTAGACCATAATGGTACAGCTAAAGTAGTAGATAAGGGATTTTTTTTCAGCACACAAAGAAATAAACCAAATGCTTTTAATAGCAAGGTGCACTGTAGACCATAATGGTACAGCTAAAGTAGTAGATAAGGGATTTTTTTTTCAGCACACAAAGAAATAATTTCACACTTCTAATAGTGAATATGAATACTGGCCACCATTTTTTATTTTACATGGTGTCATACTACCCTATACCATTTATTCTTTAGACACAGGGTCCCAGATAATCAAATGGAGGGAACGCAAAGCAGGAACACGTTTCCATCTCTCCATGTTTTCATCTTCACTTGACGGGAGTTCTGAAGCTTTCTTCTGAGTCCAATAAAAATAGATCAGAGAATTTAGCTCCTATTCAGACAAATACTAAACTAATGAAAAATCAAAACCAAGCAGACAATCTGATGGGCTCATTCACAAGAAAAATAGCAATGAAATGAGTTGACTAATAATATTTGTCTCTGATCTGTATTTTCAAGGTGAACCTTTGATAGATGTTTGAAAAATCTCATTTTCATGCAACACAGGTCTGAAAATGACATTAATATGAAATTTCACAGCTTCTTTCAGGTGTTTATTTTTTTTTTCTACATTGGAATGGTCTGTTCCATCCTTCTATTTTGGCACATTCTTACGTGACTGTCAGGGAGGAATGTGAAGTTTCAAACCTTCATGAGGAGACATATCTGCTGACAAACCCTATTCCAAACTGTCCACTCCTACAGAATCTGAGACATGATGAAAATGACATAACTACCACTAATCCAACAAAATTATTTCTAATTTGTATGTCAGAGATAATAATTCAATGCCTTGAATTTTCTGGGTTTTTCCTGACTTGGTCTATCTTCAACTATGGAAATTTAAGGAAAATGAAAGCAATCCTGCCTTAGTATGTCCTGATTGTCAGGGAAATCTAAACACTCCTTGTTTAGGTGAAAGTGATCTTCAAAATCATTATGGTAAATTAAGCAATGTAGCACATGTAGCAAATGAAATGCACAAAAAAGGAAATAAAACCAGAAAAAGTGCTTTATTTAGACAGTTATCTGCAGCTGAGCACTGTACTTTGCACAATGGAAAGAGAGAAGGATGAGAAATTGTCAGGTCATTCACTTCCAGGCTCACTTGAACGTATGTAACTCTAAAACTGCCCTACTGTATTCAGTGCAGATTTAAGTTACTAGGCAAATTCCTACTCCTCCCTCCATCTTCATTTTCCCATAGATATAAATGATACTGTAAAGTGTGTTTTGTGCACTGATCGTTCCTTTCACATGCTGCAAGCAGTGCAATGCTCACACAGCCTGATAAAGGCCAGTGAAGAGTGACATCCAGTTGCCCTCTGAAAGCATTATGCATTTTTATCTCATACACTGAATTCTTTGTTATGCTCAGAACTTGGAAAACAAAAGTTTTTTTCAACTTGAAATTGGTACTCTTTAGTCATTCCTCAAAAATTTGCTGTTCCTCCTGCAGATTACCTGGAGGTTACATCAGGATGGTAAGAGAATGTCTAAGTGGGTTTTAGAGAGCAAGAAAAATAGGAAGCATGCTGAAAGAGTGGATCTAGATAAGAAACCACTAATAAATGTTTATAAAGTCACTGGATCCTCACTTGACCTGCTCTAAAAATATTTACTAACATTAAAAGCTATTTCCACTTTTGTAAAGGAACAGCTCAGGCTAACAAAAATAACTTGCTATTCATAGGAGCAGAGCAGGGGAAGTAGATACTTTGTTCAGTTATATGAAGAACTGCACGGGGGAGAAATGTCTTCTCTTAAAAAAAGGCAAGGGGTACTAAATACCCTAATGCTTTGAAAAATACTCTTAGCTCTATTTTCCCCCATTTCTTCAAGCTTTCTCCACAGGTAGTTACAGATTTTGAGGTAACAGGTGGTTCTTCTGACTTTTTCCTAGGACTTCTCTGCCTAGGGCTGTTCCCACTGTAGCCAGAGCTATCTGGCAGACAGAGCCCCATCTCCAACATCTACCACCCAGTCCCACAGCAGATCCTTCAATTTACCTCACTTTATAGCTTTTCTTAATCAAATGCAAGATTTCGTAGTTCAGTACAGTTAAATTTCAAAATGTCTTTCCTAGAATATGGTAACACTTGGTTCACTTGAAAAGACTACCTTTGTTTACAGCAGTAAATTTAAAAATAAGTATTTAGAAAATGGAATTATTTGCAGTTAGCTGAGAAATTTAGCAAGTACTAGCATTTTGCATGAAAGGATCTAGAATTGAAAGGGAATTTGACATACTGACATAATAGTCTCATTTCTGTGTATGCCAGAAGACTGCAGCAAGCTTTTAGTTAACAGCTTTGAAAAGCACTGCTAAACACAAATGCTTCTATTGTAATACTCCAGCTATTTTAATTACAGCAGCTAACAAAGGTTTTGTGTTTTCTATGCAGCCACCCAGCTCACAGTTTGAGCAGAAGACATTTCAGTTCTGGAAAAGTTCACTTGATACCACGACTCTTGAAACAATTCTGAAGTTATGAAGATTCCTTATGATTTCTGCATATTTCTAACATTTATTAAGAAATCCTGTGTCTTCAGAGTTGTAGAGGGTTAGGAGTATTTGAACACTTGCTGTCAAAAAAATTATAAATTCTTCTCCACATAGTTTCAAATGCTTCTCTGTAATAATTATTATATAATGTTTTCTTCTGGGTGTGGATATGAAGTTGAGCCAGCTTTCCTCTTTTGTTAGTATTTAATGTCCAGTTATAACTGAACTCATAACTCTATATTTAGTATTCTAATTTAGGAAGTCACATTTTTGAAACACTGAAAGATACAGAAACTTTTTAAATTCCAGAGAACAAGTAAAAGAGGGTCAGTGGGAGTTGTAGAGTGCTTTAATAAAAGGAGATAGAAGCTGTGGAGCTAAGTGTCTGGAAATCATTTAGGAGGCTAATTTAGACCCCTCTATTTTTTGAAGTTTATTTTAGGCTACTCCTTTTTTAAAAAAAGTTTGTATCCACAACTGTGATAAAAAACAATCATGCAAAGTATTTCCCAAACATCTAGTCTTACACCAAGAATATAATTTATTAATTTCTATTTTGAAATTATCTTTTTAATCTGCATTCAGTGTTGATGAGTTACAATTATTGCTTTTTTGAGCTTATCATTGTCACTTTAAGTGACTTTTTATAATACATTTCCATCAGTCATTTCAATTCTAAGACAATGGACTTTAAACTACGTAAAGAACCATTGCAGGAGGTTATGAAAACCTACCTCGTAAGAAAACTGAATTAGACTGAGGTCTTGTGCATGTAGTAAAACAAATCACGAGCAAATAGATTCCAGCTCTTTTTTATGTGACAATTTTTCTCTTAATGATTGGGAGTTATTTTAGGTATGTGGTATTCAGAACTTAGGGACTTATAAATCCAAGTATCTTAAAACTGCAGTGACAGAAAAAACACTGAGAGATCTTTTCTCTACAGAGAGTAAACAAACCCCACATTTCTAACTCTGCAGCTTCCTGTTATCCCAAGAGACCTTTTCTTCATTAGCACTGACATTAATTTTCCAGCAGCTGTGGAAGGATAGGTAAAATGTACATTTATCTTAAAAACCTCATCGCTGCTGTTCTTGTGAAGCGTTCTCTGACAGCCACTTGTTTGAACATCTAATAAATGATTGGTCATGACAAATAGGTCTTTAATCAGAAGCAAATGATAACAGTGACAACACTTAGCTCTTGTTTGTCACTTCTGCCTCTTTCACCTCTTCCAGCAGCTACCAGCATTCCTGTAGTTTTCTTTGGCACACATGACAGACACTTCTTTATTTTCTGTTCTTTAGTCCCCACCAGACTCTGGGAAAAGCTCTCATTTGCACTGCGTGGGTAAAAAGTACATGATCAGCAGACAGGCAGGTATCATCAGCAACCACCTACATCTATGGGTTGAAATTTATATACCTACATGGATTGTACCATTGTTCTTACCACCAAGAAAAGGTTTTTATTCCAACTTCTCAGAGCACTTTGCAATGAATCACAAAAAATTTCTTTTATTAGGTATATGTGAAGTGGCTACAATGCTACACAGCACATTTACTACAAAACCCATTCATTCAATATAAGGGAGATGATTCACATCAGAGAAAGTGAAAAAACATCCATCAGACATAAACAACACATGCAAAATGTGAAACAGATTTCTGAGCTGAGATTATGTAGAGATATAGCACATGTTTGCCAAATTCAGTCCTATAACAATAATCCCTTACAAACTTCTTTAGAAGATAATTACATTTTTCAACCAAGTATTCTAATAAATTAGAGGGACTTGCTACCATTTTGGAAGTTAGTTAAAATTTATTCCCTTTAAAAACTGCCTTAAAAAATCCACCTAATGCAATCCCATAAGTTCACTTGCCTGCACTTGATACTTAGGGTAAAAGATAGAAAGCAGTTGTATCTAAAACAATCTTGCATACCCTTCTGTTTTCCAAACACCAATGATTTACAGGCTTCTTGAATGAGAGGCCATATCCACACCACAGTTCCCCAAAGAGCCCACCCTATATAAGTGCACCAAACCCTTCAGCCACTTGTCTCGCCTAGCTGGGCACAGAAAAGGAGGCAGAGGACACTGGAAGGGAAGGTGAGTGCAGTAAAAGGCTGCTTCACAGCGAGACACAGCTGAGCCTGGCAGGAGCTGCTGGAGCACTTCACCGATGTGAGAATTGGGAGCTACACAAAGTCTCACTGGCCTTTAGTCCCTGCCAGCTTGACTTCACAGCTGGTGTGTATCTCCTGCCCATGTGCGGTATGTGGCAGCCAGAGGGGAGCTATCAAAGGCTCTGAATCAAGGGTTATGCTGCTATAAACACAAAACCAGCAGGATTTAGGACTCTCTGCTGAGCTGCATTCAGGCCAAATGGAAGCATGCAGGGAGCAAAATCCTAAATGAATAGAATGAGGGTGCTAGTTGATCATCAAATCCTCACATTACGTTTTATCAAGAGATTCTGACCCATTACTTGTCATTTTCAGGGCTGTGGCATCTTCTAAGACAGTCTCATTTTCAGCCCCATAAACCTATAAAAATTCAGACCTTTCCAGTGTCGCAAGTAAGCCCAGTCAGTGAATAATAGCACTGTTGTATCTGAGTCAACTGATCTAATTATTTCTCATGGCTTAGAAGGGATTTCAGACATTCACAGCTGCTTACACAAAGCATCACCTTTTTAGAATGAGAAAACATGGTACTAAAATTTCACATGATTATTTCAGCTCAGGCTGAAATGTTGGTGGTTTAAGACTGGTCACATATTTGCAATTCACTTAATTCATGTGTTCCTGTCCTCCTCATCCCACTACTGCTTTTATAATTTATGTTGGTGTTCTCCCTAAGGCTCAAAACACATCCAACTCCATGCTCGGTACATCTCTCGGATGTCTCTGCAACCAGCTTTTCTTTTACTACCAAACTTTAGGTAATCCCAAAATATGAAATAATAGCAAATATTGATGTGTAAAATCCTGAGTGCTGATATTATAGAATCATAGCAGTTAGAGATTAAATATATACATAATTCATCTACTGTCTCTGTAACAGATTTAGATCTCTTTTGTGAAAATTTAGGGTTTACCTTCTGCTCACACGATCTACAGCTGTTGCCAGAAGTGGTGTCCACAGCTGCAGGAGCACCTAAGCCTCTTCTGACTCTGTGCCTAACCATGCCCTTGTGCAGGAAGGAAAATGGTGTCTATTTTTCCCTCCCCTGCTGTACAACCTGGATATAGTATCCAGTGCTGAAATATGCAATAAACATTCACTGATTAGTCCATGTCCTTCTCTACTTTTCTTCATTATCACTGACATTAATTTTCCAGCAGCTCCACATCCTTCTCTACTGCAATTTTTGCTCTAAAAGCAAGTTTCCTCCCTGGGGACCCTGTGCTGGAAGAAGGCAGAGGTTTGGACTGGGCATGTGTGCCACAGGGATGCTGCCTGCCTCCACCTGGACATGCACTGACGGGACCCAAAAGCCAGGTCTGATGGAGCCTGGAAATATTGGGAATTAACTGCCAGCCATAGTTTTGGTACTTGGAAGAGGCCAGAGCTGGCTCCTGCCTCAGCTTGGGTTAGGTGGTGGCAGAAACTGGGACCAGAGGCTAGTTTCTGTCACATACCAAGCTAATGTGGTAGGTGTGCCATGACACGAGAAGCTCTGACTTTCACTGACAGGTGTTTTTTTAATTATTTGCTCCACCACCACCACTGGCACCATCCTGTTCTTCCCAGTTACATTCTTGGGAGCATATAGGTTCACTGTCTCCCAGACATCACAGGCTGAGACCACTTACTTTGTTCTCATTATGCCTAACTAAGGAATGCTGCTCTGGACTTGTTTTATATATTTTTTCTTTCTCTTACTTCACACCCTAGCTCTCCACTCAGTTTTGCTGCTTTTTTCTGAAGCCTTTCCAGCTTATCAATGCCTTGTCTATAACATAGTGCACTGAACTCAGTGTGATCCTTTAACTGGAATTAAGTCAACATGAAGAAACACAGGCCCCATCTTGTTTTATCAGCTGGAATTCTGATAGAAGCACCTCAGAAAAGATTTACAACTATATTTTGTAGCAGCCATAGTGTTCTTCAAACTCAGTTCAATTTTGGTGTTCTCCCTCAGATTTAGGTCTTTTCCTTCACTTGTCCTTAACATAATTATTTTCTTCCTATTTACACAGACAAAATCCTTATAAAACTCCCCTTTCCTCCAGAGATTTTATTTTAAAAATTCATAACTTTTAGAAATATATCAGCCTAATTCTTTGCCACATAATATCATTGTTTTCTGTTGACACTTTTTAGTCTTAGATTCTCTGTGCATCTTCATTGCTGTTTTCATTGCTTCCAATACTCATTTACATTTTAATTAATTCGTTTTATTTTATATCTTAATTTAGATCACTCATTAAAAATCCATTACATTTGAGAATTAGCATTAAATTAATAGAATGGAATAGAAACATCTGGGAAGAATATAAAGCACATATAAATTATCTCCTAATTTGCCTGACAGTTTTCAAAGGGGAAAAACTGAGAGAGGAATTCTTAAAACAAGGACTTTGAAGGACAGGATTACACTTCACTATAAATTTATTATCTCTGAATTTGTTCTTGAGACATTTAGGATCTGCGAAAAAAAAATTCCTAAAGTTTAAAAAACAGAATTGTCACTCTTTTCCTATGCCCTCAGTAGCACCTCGTGAGCTGTTTTTTAGGATGGTAACAACACTTACGCTAAACCCATTGCAGAAAAGGGAAGTGAATGTTCCAGATGAGCAGCTAGAAGGAGAATGAGATTCAGAAAAAGAGATTTTTTTTTATCTTGGGAGAAGCACTGCTCCATATAAATATGGGCAGTAGGAAATAAGGAGTTGAGTAGAATAAATATGGTGGAGATTTACATATATATGTGTATGTGTATATACATATATATATATATTTTTACATATAGTTTCCCTGACTCAAAAGGACATTCAGAGATTGGGAACTGATTCTGGGATATCAGCACCCCACCATTTACATTACAAAAATTAATCTCTCCTGAAGTGAACATATTGTGAACAACTGTAGGTCACTGAAGGGATTTATAAATGCTAATACATTTATTTTATTTAGAAAACAACTAATAGGTTGCTTATTTGAGCAGGATCTGTAGAGGTGGAAAAGTTACAATAAAAGATTTAGTCTTGACTGTGTGGGAAAGTTTTTTTTGGTACATGACTTTATGTCAAAAAATTGAGGCTGGAAAACCACGTGGCTTGTGGCTTTAACTGCTGTATTTTGCTTTGGCTTACCCTATGTCACTCTGAGAGGAGTTTTTGTATGCACAGCTGTGCACCTTGGCTCCAGGGGTAATTATGCTGGTATAACAGACAAGGTCTCTCTTGCAGGCAAACCCCTGGTTCTCCGAGGTCTGATGCATGGGGAATAGCTATGGCTGCAGGAACATCCTGAAACATTCACCCCAACAGATCTTGCCTAAACGGCAGTTTAAAATACCTGCTGGGCATATTAAAGTACCATTTGAATGAGGCACTGTGATCATCTCAATCAAACCCAATTAAAGCAATTAATTGAATAGCATTGGTCTGACGGCCTTCTGATTTTGCATTCATACCCTTCTTATAGGCACCAAAAGGATTATGCCTGCTTGGATGAGCAGTGGAGGAGAAAATGCTTCTCTCCATTTTCTCTGGCAAATAAATGCCTCTGCATACTCTTCTTTTGCATGTGATATACATCCTTCAGCTTATCCAGGCTTTCCAATGTATCACACGTATTTCACTGTGACAGCCCCTGCTCCTTCTGCTTTTAAAATTTCAGCATAGAGAAAACATTAATCATCAGTCTTAACTTTCCTGTATTTTTTTTTCTTCCCTGTGAGCAAGTCATTACAGTATGTCTGATTATTAAGAACAAGGAATAAACATTTCCCTTCTGTGAAGAACAGGAAACAATGTTTGGAGAACAGTCAAGTCTATTCTCCATGGAAAAAAATGTAGCAATGGGAGAAAGGCCTGACCTTTTTCCAAATAAAAAAAAAAAAAAAAAAAAAAAAAAATCAACTTTCTTCTGAAAAAAAAGAAATAACATTG
>VZRQ01003409.1:292193-328964 GCA_013397975.1 Machaerirhynchus nigripectus
TTTTTCCAAAAAAAAAAAAAAAAAAAAGAAAAAGAAATCCACTTTCGTCTGAAGAAAAAGAAATTAGCTTGTGTATTCACCCAGTCTGACCTCTTTTCTAAACATGTATTTCATTGTAAAGTACACTTAAATATCAAGTATAACTATGAAAAGAAACCAAAACACTAGGAGTTTTGGACTAGGTATTTTGCTTTCATCTTGTGAAATTCTTGTTTACATCTGCCTGCCACTGTAAATTACGTTTTCAGCTGAACATGAAAAATATGCACAAGACACAAAGAGAAGCGTTCCCCTACATGAAGCGCACATGAGCATGCACTGCCACCTGCTCACAGCTGTGCTTTACATGGGAAAGTCAGCCTGAGAAATAATACCAGCAAAAGCAAAGCAACTGCTCTGACCACGGTCCAGCTGGGGTCTTGTAAACATCGACAGATCTCTGTGGTTTTCAATTTTGTTCTGCACTTTTCCCAATATTTAATAAACGTCAGGCAAAAGGAAAAAAAAAGACACCAGGGTGTCTGGCAGTGGTACATCCATTGGTTACCCAACTGGACCCTGTTCAAAGCCATGCATCTGTGTACGTCTCCTGTCACCTGTCCCATCCCACTGCATTTTGTATTACAGATTTCTGTTCTTCCCTTTGTACTAATACCTAATTCTTCGGTGTGGGGCAATATGTGATTTTGTTGCCAGAGCACCTAAGGAGCCACAATATGGTTCCCAGTTCGGCCCAAAGGGAGGAAGTAATAGATGCCAATTTTTAACTGATGAACAATGCTTCCCTGTGTGTCAGCTCAGACATGTGGTTTGTGCATCTGGGAGCTAAACACGAGGTTTAAATGTTCCCACTCGCACCCCACACAGCCGAAATTTGATGGAAATTTTTTCTCCTGGCTGTGCAGTCCAACAGCTGCACTGACTGTCGCAATATCGCCATCGAAATGCCTGGGCCGGCGCTCCCTCCCTGGCCCCACAACAAGTGCCATGAGAACGCTGCCATCTCAGTGCACCACATTTCAGGAGAAAAAGCAAATTTACCAGTCACAGTAGCAATCATGTTGCCAAAGCTGACGGTTTTAGTTTTGCCTTTGTGGGTGGTGTTTCCCAACTTGCAACAACAGAATCTCAGGGGCGGGAGATGCCTTTTTTTTACTCCTTTTAAAGCATATTTCCAGATCTTTCAGTTGGGGGGAAAGAAAAGTCTTGGGAAAAAATTAAATATAAACAGTTGTTGGGCACAGAAGACAGGGGGCCACAGCAAAGAAGGTAATACTTAATTGTCGTATTTTTTAAATCAGTGTTTTACCTCTGAACTTATTTTCACAGACAAAATCTTGGGCTTCAGCCACCTGAGTAATTGAAACTGTAAAGGCTCCTTGCAGACCCTCTGCATGCTTAAAGCTGTCACATTTCCATCTCTGAGCTCCCAGCTTTTGTGGCTGCTTGACAGGAACAGTCTAGCTGCTCTGATCTTACCATGACCAAAACCAAGATGACAAGAAAGGGCACAGCAAGAAGATCTGTTTATTCAAAGAGGAGGCAAATATGTTGTAAAGGAAAATACAGTAAGTGGTGCCTGTCAGGTACTAATTCCTAACTTGCAGCTCACAGGAGACTGAGGAAACACTGTTCCTTAAAAGGCTTCACACTTAAAAGTTGCCATGAACTGGTAACCCTGAAACTACAGAGCTTAAAACACATCGAGAAGAAGATTAATGCATATGGGAAAATTCAAACACTGACACGCACAACGACATGAAGATGTGGCAGAGAATTTGACCTAGTGAGGAGGACATGTATGAAGCAGTACCTGCAGTATGTAAAGATTATGGGGGTTTTATCCCAGAAAATAATACTCTATTGATTCTTACCAAAGCACTTAGCCTCCCTCTGACATCAGGCTGAGAGCTTGTTGATTAACATATGTAGGATAACCTTTCCGGCACATTTGTTTAAAATTACTGGTTGCGCTGTAGCTGCATTTCAGATTTTACTCCCTCTAGAACCAGACAGTCTGTTAAATGCACTATAAGCAAATAATATGTTTACTGAATTTCATGTTGTATTAAAAAGCTGTTATTGAAAGCAATGTTCTCAATGGTTCATTCAGCTCCCAACCAGGCTCTGCCATATGGGCTGTTGTTGACTGAATTTGCAAATCCTCCTACACATGCAGCAAAATACCAAGGCATCACAAGAACAAGTTAACTTTATAAATCTCAGTCACCTTTTCCTTTTGCTTGAAACAATGCTGCTATTTGGGTATTTGTAAAATTCCACTTGGGATATAATGATCTTTAGTCCCCGCATATCAATGCACTGCCACAGACATATTAACTTTCACTTAAGCAATTAATCTTGCAAACTCAAAACATTTTTCTTCTTGTCTAAGAAATCTCATGTCTGGGGGCTACTTTAAAAATATAAGGAGCAAATCTGTCAGTAGTTGTCTCAACACTGAGTACAGAGCAAAGGACTGAAAACCATATCTTAGAGATTTAGCTGAACATTTATCATAAACTGTGGGAATATTCTAGCAAGTTATAATTAGCATTCATTAATCACAAAAAAAGATGGATTAATTAATATTTCACTTTCCATACAGGTTTTAATGCATATTATGGACTGGATTCCACCTACCTTGTAGGTCTTTTCTATTTTAACTCAGTTTTTAAACTGGATTGTTTGTTTTGACTGGCCCCTGCTTGATACCACCTCATTTGTAGAGTTAGAGTTAAAAAAAAAAAAAAAAAACAGAAGTTGGCAGTTGTACACTCCTTCATATCTTTTTAATCATACTAAAGAAATTACATATTACTCAAAAAGTTAACTTCCACCTCCACTGGCAATGGAAAAACATTTCTGATTTAGCCTTACAGCAAAATATTACTGTCATTCTGTTTAATCCTGTGAAGAACTACGCTTGGGTGTGCAACCCGTTCTGACCAGTAGGAACATTGAATCCACTTATCCCACCTTCCTTTTTTGCAACACTGGGCCTTGTTCTTTCTGTACCTCCTGCTAAATTTGCTAATAAGTCAAATATACTTTAGAGCCCCATTCGAACAATAAAAAATTGGGGCTATCTATGCACCTGTATAACAGGCAATCCTCTGGTAAAACAATAGCACAGTGGTAGTGACACCATAATCCAGCAATACGCAGCCCAGAACCCATTGGTTTTGGCACCAACCTATGAAGGGTTTGCCGTAGAGACACGCCACAAAGTTCTTGAAAGGAAAGACAAAGTTTGCATTTGGTGTGCTCAGGAATTGAAAGCTACCAGAAAGAGCGCTGCTGTGGTCATAAGCTTTGCTAGTTTCATAGAGTCATAGAATATCCCAAGTTAGAAGGGATCATCGAGTCCAGCTTCAGGCCCTGCACAGGAGAGCCCCAAGAATCACACCGGGATGTGATGCCTGAGAGCACTGTCCAAGTGCTTCTCGAACTCTGTCAGCCTTGGAGCTGTGACCATTTCCCTGGGGAGATGTTCCAGTGCCCAACCACCCTCTGGGTGAGGAACCTTGTTGTAACTTCTAACCTAAACCCTCCTGACACAGCTTTATGCCATTCCTTCAGGTCCCACAGCTGGTCACCACAGAGACGAGATCAGTGCCTGTGCCTCCTCTTCCCCTCAGGAGGAAGCTGCAGGCTGCAGTGAGGTCTCCCCATGGTCTCTTGCAGGCTGAACAAACCAAGTGACTTCAGCCACTCCTCACAAGGCTTCCCATCTTCCCCCATGTCCACACCTCCCTTTTGGACACTCTCTAGTAGCTTTCTATGTTTTTTACATTGTGTCACCCCAACTGCCCCCAGCACTCGAGTTGAGGCTGCCCCAGTGGAGAGCAGAGTGGGACAATCCCCTCCCTTGCCTGGCTGGTCCTGCTGTGCCTGATGCCCCCCAGGACACACTTGGCCCTCCTGGCTGCCAGGGCACAATGACTCATGTTTGACTTGCCAGGACCTCCAGGTCCCTTTCTACAGCACTGCTCTCCAGTCTCTCATTCCCCAGTCTGTCCGTACATCCAGTTACATCCAGATATGCCATTCCCATAGTGATATTAGGAAGGGCTGCATGTATGGCAACACTGCAATCAGCAAGCACAGCCCAGATACAAGATACGGCTCCAGGCATGACACGAGAGCTTGTACAAAACTCTCAGCTGTGGGTGGGAGAGAGAAGGCTGTATCCTGTAGAAACTGCTCAGAACTTCAAAGCTGAATCTGACAGCAAATTTGCAGGCCTGAGTGACAAGCTGGCTGTTGATGTTGTCCACAGTGACAGGGCCACGTCTGCAAGGATTTGAGGAAAAAAATTAATATAGTCATTAGACTTTAGCAGCTGGAAAGAATCCCATCAGATGATATCAGGCAGAGTCCAGTCAAAACAAACTGGAGATTTGATATTTCAAGCCAGTTCAAGCCAATACAGACAATAAGGAACTGTTTGAAACAATGGTGAACTTTCAAGTTCCTTTTATAGTTTGTCTTGATTTTTTCCAAAAAAACACTATCTTGGTGTGGAAAATGGCATGCAAAAGGGAAAAAAAATTGATCCATTTCTCCATTTTCAAAGAACAGACATGGATACAGAATTAATATATACTTGGTGCAAACTCCCCTCCACTCCTCCTACGTGATCCTTAGCAGCTCTCCATTTCACTGTCATCTCCCAACATAAAGTTTCATATGTTCGTGTTCTACCTTCCACTGGAGAAAATCTGACCAGTATAGTCTGATCTATACTGTATATAACATGTGCCACATTGCATACATGCTGTGCCTGGCCTTGCACCTGCTGGTGACTACTTGGACTTGCCTGGTGGTCACCATGCTGTTGGCTTGGTTTCACTGGACCCACTCTGTCTAGGGAGCAGGGACAGCACTTGTACCTGCCAGCCTCTGCTGCCAGTCTGCCTCCACTCCCATAGGTCCCTGAGATAAATGCATGGGGACAAGCTCGTCTTCCAGTGTTCTCTTCCTTGCTCTCCCTGCTCCTAGAAACCCAATTCTTTCTCTGTGGCTAGTGCTGGGAACCTGCCTCTCAATGCAAGGCTTTCAGATGAATTGTGCTGAGATATGCTTACTCCTGCTCTTGTCTTCTCTGCTTGGTTCCATTTTCCAGATCACTATATGACAAGCAGACCAGCCTAGATAAACAATCCCATACCTCAACCTAAAAAAGACAATTGTTTCCCAGTTCCTGTGTGGCTGGTGGGGGAGGTGTCAGCATCCTTCTGCACGAAGATTTTGGCTCTGGCATTGTCTGTCTCACTACGGAACACCCCCCTGCCTCACAACATCTCCTTCATTAACACTAAGTAGTTCAGAGGATTTAAAAGTCTTGCATTCATTTCCCAGAAGAGCAAGAGGTTCAGGAGAAACTTTACTGATCACTTCTATCAAAGCGAGCAGAAGTTTTCAAGGAGATGCTTTATGGTATTCATTTTCCAGCGGCTGACTTGACTTGCCAGGCTCCATTAAGACAGCCTTGTGTACTAAGCACGCCTCAGAAATGGAAAATTGTGTCTTACGGTAAATTAGACGCCATCTCCCCCAAAAAACAAGATTAATTCCTATAGGATATGTGCTGGCACAGTACCAAGCAGCTGGGTTTGCACAAAGCAGCCTTTTTTTCTTTAATAGATTCTGGTGAAGTTTTGTCCCTGTCTGTAAAAATTGCCTGTATTATCCTGAAAATAGAAGCAATTGAGCTTTCCCTGACCTGATCTGGAGGAAACATAAAAAAGTTCATTTAGTTATGAAACCTATTTAATTTATGCTCTCAAAGTTCATCACAAAAACTTTGCTGGAAATTATTTGGGAAAGCGAAGAGTGCTTCAAACATGCTGTTAATTACCATCCATTTTGTGGCTGTCACCCATTCTGATTCCTGGGGAGTGCTCTAGAAGTTTTCTGAGTGCAACAATTGCACCATAGTATCCAAACCAGACACAGGATTTCCTAATATACTCCAGTTTCATGCTGGAGAAGTACTAAAAACAACTATTTATATGGCTTTCCGGGATGCAAGGTCAGGTTCCCAGCATCATCATATTGCCTTTGCAAATGCTAGAACACAGGCAAGGCTGTGCCCTAAACAGAGATCCTCATCTAGCATGAAGCTTTTATTCTACAACAAGGAGTGTCTTTCAAACAATCACTCTGTGTTGAGCAGTCAAAAGACATTTAAGGATTTATTCAATTTTTAATTAATGCTTTCATCCTGGTTTTTTGTTTTCAGTCAGGTCAGCTTTAAAATGTTTATAAAGTAAGACTGGAAAGCTCAAACAGTGAGTTCTGCATGACTGAATTACACAAAAATAAATATAATTCTAATACTATAATTATCTAGGTGTGCTTTTTGATTTTTCATTTTCTATGGGGTTTTTCTGTCTGGGATTCTTTTTTCCTTTTTTAAAGCCTGTCTTCAAAGGATTGCTCTACTTTGGATCTCACCTCTTGCTTTTAAACAACTTAATTTCAAATATGTCTATAAAACATATGACTTTTAAGGGCATCACTAATTTTATTCTCAAAATTGCATGTATTTCAACCCCCCACCAGATCGTTCTTTGTTTGTTGAAAGTCTGATCAAGCCTGGATTAAGAAATTGGGCTAAGGAAACATTCAACTAGAATGTAGAAAGAAGTCTATGCATCGGATGTATGCCTACCTTTATTGTACTAGGCATCTTCATTGTTGAGCAAAGCAATTTCAAGAAATAGGTGATAGATTTTGAGACATTATTTGATACACTTGGAAAAAATAGGCAAATTTCAAGGTGCAGAACCCTAATCAATTGTAATTCAGTGATACCTCTGTTTCAAATTCTAATGTAGTTATTATCACAGGTCAGTACACCAGGGAAGAGTCACCATTTTCCCTGGTGAGTCAAAGTCCTATCCAAATTACATTCAATTAGAGACTTAACTACACTTACAAATCTGTGTTCCAGCTGTTTGCAGAGAGACATGCAGGGCACCTGAAGTGCAAGAGGCCTGACAACTTGTACCTGAACTGGACACCCATTCTCACACAATGTAATTTTTTCTTTCTGCCAATGCTTTGTATATGCAATTAGTTTTTTAACTACTTGCATCCTACTTTCAGGCAGAAAGAAAATGACACAGAAAAATGACCTCAGACAAACTCTGTATGCAAACTGAATCTGAATTCGAATCCTTCCAAGTTAACAAGTGCTTCCAAGACTAAAATAAAAAGCATCTGAATGCATGTAATTTTGAGAGTGCTCTGCTTTTTTCAGTCCATAATATTTCCTAAATGCTTTTTTATATGTAACTGTCTTGGATGTGTGAGAAGTTTCATACATTTGAAGTTCTGAACTATATCCAAGCTCCAGGAAACAGACCCATCTAACAGGAGGTAGATCTGTGTAGGTGTAGATAAACTACCTGACAGAAAATGCCTACAGCCCTGATGATAGGCTCTAACACTGATATTGCTAACTACTGAAACACACTTTTGTCTGGTCTCAGAGCTACAACAAAAAGTTATCACTACAAGAAAGCAGCTGCCTGTAGAGATACAGAAGAAACCCACAGAAAAGTAGGAGATGAAAGGGAAATATGTGTTAACAAGAGCCAGTGGAAGCACACAGGGCTTCATTAAGAGCCTTCTGGTCTCTTGGGGGCTTTGCTTCACAACCCAACATCCCTCGTCTGAGCCAACCAGCTGGCAAATGTCACCCCTTTCCAGGACTTGGATCTGAATCAGAATGGCCTAATTAAAGATTAATGTTCTCTGACAAAAATTAGTGACTTCTTCTCATGCTTCAGAGAATTCATAAAAATATTTTCATACTTTTACAAGAAAATTATAACTGCCTAATTGGATTGCAGCTTCAGGAACTGCAGGTATTCACCTGGACATCCTCGTATGATAGTTTCAAAGCTGATTCAAAGCTGTATTGTCAAGCATTGTCAATGACTCAATTGACTGGCTTCCAAAGCTGCTGTCAGATCCTAAGTCAGCTGTAACTCACAGCATTTTAGGAAATATTTTTCAAAAGTAACATCAGCTTCATGTGAAATTTTCTAACTAGAGTTTAAAAGCACGCATCACATCATCAAAGTGAGAACTGAAAGGGAAGCCAACTGTTTCAGTGTGCCGTACTCTTACTCGAGTACATCTAAAATGGTAACTAATGAATGCCCATTTTAAGAACTGTTTGATTGCATAATCTTGTAACTAATTAATTAATTTGATGTGGCATCTAAGACTATGTCTTCAATGAAATAGAAATCAAACAAATTATATGAATGAGCCCAGAAAAAGGTATTATGAGCAGGCCGCATCAGAATCAATGCACAGTTCTATCCTTTGATAGTTTTTCCACCCTGATGTCAGGCAGAAATTACTCCCAGTTTGTGATTAAAAGACGTTTTCCACTCAGAATTCATTGTGATGCTCACACACACATTGTCAGCAGATTTTGTACCAAGCAGGAAGATAGTTTTTCAGATGGTTACTCTGAAAAATGTTAGATTTTCAAAGTTTTCCAGCATCTGCATATTGTAAGAAAACTCACCCACACAAAAACTGAGCTTTCTCCGAGAAAACTCCCTGGTTTCTAAGCCTGTTTCATTTATTCATCTTTTCCATTACATTTAGACTTAGTTTGCTGCTTTATTTTACTTCTTTGGGTCTTGATTTTGATTGTCTCCTTGGAGCAAAGTGCTTGATGATCTCCTGTCTTGGAAATCATAGATCTAATACACCATGCTGGGAAGAACAGATTAGCCTGACTCTCAACTGAGTGTGTACCATCATTATCAGAAGCCTGAGCCAATGGTTACCATATTCCCTGGGACTCCTGCCATTAGGTCTCCAGGGAATGTCCTACCAGATTTTAAATGAGGAATGACCTTCAGATAAACTGTTTAGACATCCTGTTTTAGCTGGAAAGGTATGTTGAGCTGAAATTAAAGATTTTTGGTTTTCTGATGTAAATATTTTGCTATACTTGATCCATATTACTTTGCAACTGGAAACTGCAGCATTATGTAAAATGTAGCACACAGGTTAGCAGCTTTTGAACTGATTACGAAACCTGAACAACTAGAGAGCTTTAAATGGACAAAAATTCATGACACAATATATTTGTATTAATTGAAAAGTGAAAGATGTGCCAGAAAGCACTAATGTTCTTCCTCATGAACCACATTTGCAATTTCTAGTTTATCATATCCTTCTACAGCCTCACAGGAGGCTGTTAAATTGGTTTAAATGAAAAACCACTCTGAAATGTATTTGCAAAAAGTGTAGAATAATACTTGGATTCACAGAATCATACAGTGGCTTGGGTTGGAAAGGACCTTAAATATCATCTAGTTCCAGCCCTCCTGCCATAGGCAGCGATACTTTCTTCTAGACCAAGTTGATCAAAGCCTCATCCAACCTAGCCTTGAATGCTTTCATGGGTGGGGCATCCGCAGTTCCTCTGGGCAACCTGTTCCTGTCTCACCACACTGACAGTGAATAATTTCTTCCTAGTATCTAATCTAAATCTACTCTTTTTTCAGTTTAAAGACATTTTCCATTGTTTTGTCACTACAGGTTTTTTGTAAGAAATCCTTCACAGGTGAAAACTTCTTGTGTGGATAAGAATATATTCATTTTTCAGGTGTTCTTGTAAGACCCTTGGAGAGCATTCACGGGGTATATCTCTGACACATCTTTCCCTTACCTCCAGATACAAGATTTTGTATCTGGAGTTAAGGGAAAGATGTGTCACACCACGCCTAATCTAGCAATTCAGTGTTATCTAGTGTGCTTCTGATAAGTTAGTACTTATTTTAGCGTTTCAAATATATTTTGGGATCATTTAACGTGCTGAAGCACCTTACACTAAACTTACTGTAAATAATTCCCCTTTAAAGAACTGCCAGCATAAATGAGAATCAGAACCCCATTAGGAACATATAAAGAACTAATGTGGATAATTTAATTTCCATTTTTGTGAAATCATGCCCAGGGGTGTATTTAAACATCGCTAATGTTTAGGGAGGAGCTGGGTAAATTGAGACAGAACCTAGATACAACCTACCATTACCTAATCTTCCATTAGCTATCTTCTTTCCAAATTATCTTGCTAGCCCCTTTATTGCCTGTGACTCATGATGTGAGAGACATACCACAAAACACAGCACTCTGACCGGGCAACCTCCTAATTTGGCCAGAAGAATATTGTGAAAGCTGGATGGCTACACCTAGGCTGGAGGAAATCACCTATTTTCATTGGGAATTAGCAGCTGCACACTTGGCCAAAAGGGTCATTTTCTGGAGGATCTGGAGGATCCTTCAGTTTTTCTCCACTGAAAAATAAGACAGTTGCATAATCTATATTCATTTCACTCCAGAATGCTTGAACAGCTCTTGGTGACATCTGTTTGCCAAGTGAGAAATGGGAAACAATTGCAGAAGTTTCCCTGCAACTGGAGGTTCAGATTTGACCCTTAAACAATGCAGCCTTTGCTTTCACTAATTCAAGTAAGGACTTAATTATGGACTTGAAACATATGCATGAGTAGGAAGGAATCTAGCAAAGCTGACCATACACTGTGTTGTAACACAAGCCTATTGTGGCTCCAAGAGGTTGTAAGAGTGGCCCCCAAGGGATGGGAGCTGGAGGAAAGCAGATTACAGACAGCTATGTGAGAAATTAGGGCCTCCCTTTATCTGGATCCCACAGCGAAAGTCATCCAAAGTGCAGGACTTTTCCAGGCTTTAGTCAACATATAGTGACAGGGAGGGTGGCAGTTTACAGTGAAATTTGGTCAAGGAAATTCTATTAATTTTCTTAAACATTCATCCAGACCTTAAAAAGTAGAATAGCCACAATATTGAGCTCCACAAGCTGTTTTTAAAAACTGAATGAGTATCAGACCACATTTTCAGATCTACGCTTCTGAAGTACAGTTTTCTCTGATGATCTGCAGTCCCTTCTTACAAGGCATATTTACACAGTTTTTGGCAGGACTTATCCCCAAACCAAGAGAAAAAATAACTTATTTTTCTTTCCTAATTATACTATTACCTATGCTTAGAATCAGGGAAAGCAAATAGGTTGAATATTTGACCGTAAACTATATGTGGGAGGCAGGCTGCCAAGAAGTACTGAAACACATGTAAGTTTTGTTTTCTTAGCAGGAAAGAGAGCAATTGTGAAAGCCCGGGGATATCTACACTGGGTGGTAAAGCTAACAGCAGAAAATCAAAGAAATCTTAGCACTAAGCCAACAGTGTAACAAAAAATAGGAGTCAGCTCTTCATGGCCATGCAGATAATCACTCCGATAAGACTGTGATAGAGGGTAAGAATTCTTTCCCAGTATGGTGTTGACACTGCATAAGCTTTAATCTGTTGTTCTTTGGCTTTCAGATCTCTTGCTTCGCAACACAAACACTAACAAATTGACAAAAGCTGTGTTTGCACATTAGAGCTACTTGCAAACTAGCATTTCAAGTTCAAGTTTGGACATACAAGCACGCAAAGCAAAATGAAGTGGAAAGCTGTGATTTTAATGGGGAGTTAATCTCTTTTGTTCTTTGACCTTTTGCGGCTCTCAGAATACATCAACGCTTCTGTCGCATGAGTTGCCTTATTGGCTTAGTTCATGCTGATACAGCCAAGCAAGCATTCAAGTGCGAGTGCAAGTGTAGGGTTTGATGGTATACAGCCCTGTGTCCAACAGCAAGTACAAGACTGCCCTCAGCCTCACCCGATGGGGTACAAATCCTGTGAATGGGCCCAGGCCCAGCTGTGATCCCAAGCGCAGCGACTCCTGCAGCCAGACAGAAAGAGCCTCAGAGCTCACTCAGAAAGTAACTTTGGAAGGAATGGCTCAGGCAGCTGGCAGTGCACCGAGTCTGGGGGAACCGCCAAGCCAGCTGAGTATCTTCCCTGCAGAAGGTCAGAAAAAGGCAGAACAGCACTGAAACAGGACTATAACACAGTTATCTCAAGTCTGATTATTAAGAAAACAGCATGCTGCATTTTAATGTATGTAATAGGGGGTTTTATTTCCCCTTCCCCTTTAAGCCACAAAGCCTTCTCAACTAACAGCCCTGTAATGGAAGTCTCCTAGTTAAAACTACAGCAAGAACTGAACTACGAAAGGAACCCACAGGAGAAAAAGAACCCACAGCAGGTGAACTGAGGGCCACAACAGTGATCAGTCCAGATGAAGCCAACAGTACTTTGTGGATTACCTGTGTGATAACAGGTCTAACATTCTTTCATTGAACTATTAAAGAAAAGAAAAAAATCCCAACAACTAGGCCTCTGAGATATCTTATAAAAATTTACCTCTCACCTGAGCCCTCTTTGCACAAATTCAGCTGGGTATACTCTAATAATGATACAAATGAAATAAATTGGGAGATTGTTTCCAAGCATTTTTCCATCCAAGCTGCAATTGAAATTCTGGATATTAGCAGTGATACCTGCTGTAACAGGAATATTATATGGAAGAAAAAGGTCTGGTAAGGGAAAAAGATGTCACATTTGTAGTTGAAATGTGAGAAATTACTGGTATTGATGCTTCACATTGTTAGAGATCACCAAGAGAAAAACTCTCAGTTATTGATCAGCTGCAAAAGAGATTCCCAGATTTTGTAGGGATCAGATGCAACATAAAACCTGCAGGTGTAGTGCTCAGAGTTTTTCATGTATGTGATTCAGCCCCAGAGGGAGAAAAAGCTAAGCCTATTACATTGAAAGAGTCACCAAAATTTAGGACTATCCTGGGTATTCAAACATACAGAGCTGTCTAAGTTCAAAAACCTTCACGTTATAGGCCAGTGAGCTGTGATGGAAGAATTGTCCACGCGATTGTGAAAAGTAGTAGAGTGAATGAGTGAATGGGAGTTTGGGGAGAGAGCTGTTACAGTCATGTGGGCCTGATCATATCTCAGATAAAATCCTCAGATATTTTCCTCACATAATGAGGGTTTTTAAAGTTAGGTCTTATCATATATAACAGGGTGAATCCTTCAGTCTTCCTTCAGGATGATGTTTTTATAAGGCAAGTCCAGCTTTCATTTGGGTATCACCTGTTTACTGCAACTATGCCACAGCTGTGTTCAGAGTATGCTTCAGCCAATTCTCACTTTTATTTTTGACTGCATATTTCTATTTCTGGAGACCTGAGGTAGGGAAAAAAACCCCAGGTGACCAGAAGGACCCTGCCTTAAGTATGGGACACATCCACATATATCTGAAAATTAAGGTATGTGACCTGGAGTTGTTTCAGATTTCCCAGAGCACAGGAACACGTTGGACTGCCAGCTTGTACCATCTGTCAGACATCATTCTCACACTTCAAAAGAGTGGCTTTCACACAGTTAATAAATTCCATCCAAATCTCAAAGTGTTTCACACAGCCAGCTGAAGAATACCTCTGATAAGGCATGCTTGTACAGCTTAACAGACCTCCATGGAATGCCATGCCAGCTTTTCCGTTGAAGGAAATAGAGATAATGCTCCTGAACAGTGAATGCTGAAACCAAATGATTAAATAAGCAGTAAATGTACTGCAGAAGACTGAAAAGGAAATAACTACTGAAACTGAACTAATTTTTAGAGAAAGCCACTTACTTCAGTCAAATAATGGCACTGGTATACCCAGTGCCAAATATAGACAGGACAATGCAGCACAGTGGGGGAAAAATGTTTCTGCATTTTTGTTCATTTAGTGTTTTCTAAAAGAACAAAATCCATGGAACTGCTTTTGGAAAACTATCCTTAGGCATTAGAAGGTTGCCATCTGCTTTCTTTCTCTTCTTTCATCAAAGACAAAGCAGACTCACAACAAACCAAGAATTCCCATACTCGCAGATGAAGAGAATTCTATATATTCTTATAAATAAGGGGAAGCCTGAAGACCTTACAACATTGCATCTGGTTGAATAGCCTTCAAGTACAAAAATATGTGGAATTCCCTGCTGGGTCCCACCCAGCCCAGCAGTACATCGCAGACTGTGATGCTGTGAGGTGAGCACACGAGCTTGGGGCATTATCTGTGGCCCCTTTCCCCTATATTCCCCAGCATCCAGAATTCTTATATTAGGAATGTTAGAGGATAAAAGCTTGCCTAATTCTTACAAAGTCCATATATAAACTTGCTATCCTTGAATTTGTCTAATCCTCTTTGAATGCCCTGACACACAGAAATACAGGTGAACCGGGCTGAAAGTCTTCAAAGAACACTTATAGATCCTGCTGGAGAACACTTGTAGAACCTTCTTGGATCCCACATATATTGTTTCGAGAACTTACATTCTAAGTTCTGTATTCACACTATATTTCAGGAAACTGTCCTTATTAATGTGTCACTCTCCTAAGGTGTCCCTTTGACCTGAGGGTTCAGTTCTCCAACCTCTGAGAATACAGATTAACCTGACTTAAATTGTTTTATCCTGGAAATGGGATAATTCAGTGAAATTTCAATTAATTCCCACAAATGTATCTGATAGAATTTAGCCTGGAGCATGCAGTAATGTGAAAAAATTAGTATTTTTAATAAAACAAAACAAACTACTTTGTGTGGGGAAAAGAATGTTTAAAAATGTTTCAGCATCTTTGTGTTTCCAATTAGTTTCTCTTGGATCATGGCAAAAACTGTAAACTTCAGAGGCCAGAAGTTTTTAGGCTACTTTAACTCTGTGTGAGTCTCTATTCCACATGGTCTGCAGTGTCTCCCTGCTATTCCTGTGTTTGCTCATGGCATGCTAGAAAGTTTACAAGTCATTGACCAATACTTCTGTTCTGGCATTATAAATGGGCATGGCCTTCTCTGCTCAATGTTTGTGTAAGTAGTACTGTCAGAATGGATAAAGAAGGTAGTAAATACGAATGCTGCAGTAACCAGAAGATTCAAGCTACACTGAATCAGCTCAGTGAGAAAGGGTTGCAAGTCTCCTGAGTAAATAGTTCAGAAATATTTCTACAGAAAGATCCCTATGATCTGTTTTGGATTGTTTCTATGAAGAAGCAGTTTCAAGGCCATAGTTCTTTCTAAACAGTAACTAATGATCCACATATTACAATAATATGTGTTACAGTTTTGTTATTGCAACTTAGAGATCTGAACTGAAAATCTGATAAAGGTATTTCTTTATTTTATATATTCCTACATATTACATGACAATAGCAGCAGAGATTCAAATGAGTCATTACTTGTGAAAAAACACTGTTACTGTTACTAATTAAAGGACAAATACACTTTTAAAATTCACAAATTCCAAAATAACACGGAAATTCGATATCTAGTATAAAACTTTAAAAAACATCTGAGTTGACATCACTCTGGAAGTTTAGCACAAATATAAACATATTGCTGTTTTTCTCTACAATTGTAAGTAAAAAAATTTATTACATAAATGTGTTAGCAAAAGAAGAGTTAATCCCTTGAGAACAAAAGATTCATCTATTATAATGTTTTGGTTAAAGTTCAACTTGTGTATTCTCGAAATTGGACTTATGCTCACAAACACAATTCTACATGTAAACAGTAAATTATATAAACAGCTCACTCTTTATTAGCCAAATTGACCATTTTACAGAAACAAGCCAAAGTATAAATACATATACATGTATTTTTGTGTCTGCATACACACACATGCATGAGAGCATTCCCAGAACTGCTATGGGAACCTTGTCCTTTAATGTACCCTCAATCTGTATTTCTAAGTTTGAAACCATGGAATTAATATTTTTAAATTTTTTTTTTTAATATAGTGTATTATAGACTACCCGCACAAGAAAAGAAGGAAACTGCTCTCACAGTGCTCCACAGTTTTCATGTCCTCAGCTTCTGAAACATTTAAGACTATTAACTTGCTGGCAGGCTCCCAAGGAATTTTAAGGCATCTGTGCCTGTGCTACTTATTTTAAGCTCTGTCTTCCAATGTTATGAAATCAGAAAACTCTTTTGACTTTCTTAGTAATTCCATTTCATGTGGTTCTGGCTTTCAGGCAGATTCAAGAATGACATAATCGCCTTTTCCCACCCACAGGTTTTGCACTGTTGCTGTTGGTTACACCCTTCCACGTAATGTGCAACACGAATCTTTGTCTGAGCCCATATGCCCAGAAATGGAAGACAGCCCAGCAAAAAGCACAGTTTCCTGGCTTTCTATCAATCACCATAGCTTGCGTAAGGCTTCTTCGGGATTTTTCCTCTCAGTTAATATTACTTTAGCTACAGTGAAGTTCCTGTCAGCCCGAAGTCATGCTACTTCCAAAGGATGTGAACCAATTTCCCAAAAAATTTTACCCCTGTTACTGAAGCAGGTATCTTAAAAGTAGTAGCAGAGAATAAACAAACTCAAAGTGCTCCTTCTGAATTTTTTACTATAGCATTTATGCAAATTTATGCACCAAAAAAATATAGAATTCTTCATTTTCATTTAAAAAAAGGCTAGAACTTGGCTAGTATGCATTCATAAGAGCTACTGCAAGCATATTTTGCATTATTAACAATACTGGATTAAGTACCAAGCTCCTCAGCAGCAGGGTAAATATTGCAGGGAAAAAGCACTTTCTGGAGTTTGTTATCAACATTAAAGAATTAGAAGCAATTTGCAATCCTGTCTTACTGTCCAGTATCACAAAGACTCTCCTGATTTACCTGAAGACTACAAGAGTGTTCGTACACAAAAGAAATACGGCATGCTAACACAGCATAGGGAGTATTCCTTTGCCCTTTGAAAGTCTCCAGAAATTTGACTTTTTACAGTTATGTTTTTCATGCTCAGTCAAATTTTTAAGCACTGCACAGCATTGTGGCTACTCAGGTCTCTTAAACCCAGGACTACCGAGAGGCATTGGTTCAGATCAGCTTCAGGGCACTTTCATACTGGTAGGCCATCACATTGCTGCTTTAAGAGCTGGCACTGAACTGCCAGGCAAATAGAAAGCATGTATCATGCTCAAGGAAACTCTAACCCATGTCCAGAAGAAATGGAGAAGAATGCTTTAAGTTATCACCATAAAAATAAGTGGCCCAGCCTGAAAAGATAATAGATTTCCTTGTCTTCTTTGGCAATGAGCCAATTCTGGGAAAAAAAATTACAGCTGGGCAAAGTGAGGCAGTGACTTGGCATCAGGATGTGCAGTCTAAAGATAGAAGACAGAGTTCTCGTGGGACCTTGTCATATCAGCTACATTCATAACTCTGCTGGGCCCTCTGCTAAGTTCAGTGCAGCTGAGAGTCGTGCCTTTCTCTCACTCCCACCAGGGAGGGATAATCCATTTGAACAGGTATCTAGCAGGAAGAAACCTGTCAGATAGCCTAGAAAGTGAGACAAACTGATTGTGATGGCCGTCATAGAGAGAAATCCACTGCAACGGGAATTCCATGTGAAATGGATCCTGAGGATTATTTCTTTCTCTAGACTCTGTTCACAGTGCAAGCCAACGTAGTATTTTTGTTTCTGTGATGAAAATTATCTGGCTAATAAGTTACAACATTTTTAAGAAAGGGATAGAATGAAAATCCTATAAAATTCTACCTTGGGGCTGTTAAAAAGTCCAATGCACTCTAAAACACATCCTCTCGAGGCAATAGTCAAGTTCTAGGAAGTTTTAACAAATTTATCTGTCCTTTGCTGACAAAATAAAATAAAAGATTATTTAGCTGGCTACGGTCTTAAAATTTTACTAAGTGTTTTTAACTCTGCCTATAACGAGATCTATTACTTCTAGTAATACAATTATTGTTAATGGGTTTTCTGGTACTAAGAAAGAAAACTGATTTTAGCTGCAGTGGAATTGTAGTTATTTAAAACATTAAATTCAGCCATCCACATTAAAAGTGACATGACACATTTTAGTTTGTCATTACTAACATTACACAAGCACTTTCAAAAATCTTTCACACCCTATATATTTTTACGATACATAAAGGCAAGAGTAGCTATGAAAGTATCCAACTCCTACCATTACCTCATGGCAAAAAGATGATATTTCTCTAGAGAGATGGTAAGAGTCCTTCTAAACAGACAGGTAGAAGGTATATGTCATGATAGGCTATATCAATTGATATTTTATTTCTGGAGCATTTCAAGCATTTCAAGCATTTCAATAAAAATCTGAAGTGCCTATCCAACCTTCCCTAACAACCTTACCTGTGGGAACACTTGGGGCAAGCCATCAACTAGAACCATCATCCCAGAGTGGTCAGTCTTAATGGAAACCCAAGCCTGAATTGCTGGCTAGAGCTGAGCACACAGAATAAACATTTCCTCTGCGGAGTTTAATAACACTCATGTCAATAGGAGGCCTGCTTTTCTATAACATTCTCAAAAATATTGTAAAGAATTTTGCAAAAACAAAACAGGTACACTTACTAGCAGCATAGTTACACAGAGCTAAAGCCATTTTCTTAAAAAAATACCCAGTTAATCAACAGACAGAAAATCTCAGATGATCCACCCACACACCAGAACAACTTGTATTGAAAATAGTACATTGTAATGAGTGACTCAGGATGAACTGTACTCCATACTGAACACGTAAAAACTGTATTTGTCAAAATAATTATTATTGTTAAAGCCATGCTCTCCTCACTCTGTTTTTAAAATTCCCTCATGTCCAGCGTAAACAGTCCTGCATTTAGGAGCTGAATTTAGTTCTCAGATTTCAACAGATCAAAATAAAACAAAGTCAAACAAACCTTTGGAAATGTTGGCATTTTAGTATACCTAATAAAAAGACAACTCCCTGTACTATATATGTTTCAGTAAGTGTCATCAAGTGCTTACACATCTCTTTTCCCATTTAAATTTGCAATAAAAACTTCTACTGACTTCAGTTAGGGAAGTAAGAGCAATCCAGCCTAATGTACTGAAAATCCTGTTGCTAATTTCCAAACAGTTTAACAGAAAGAGTGTTCATGGTACCTACATATTACTGCATTTTATTTATTGTACCATTTGTTTATTTTTCATTTCACTGGTGACACAGAAGAGACTACACTGTGTTGAGCTGCAGCTGACATTTAAATGTTGCTTTTATACCATGTAAGACTTATTTAAAAGTAAACTTGAAAGTTTGGGAAAAAAATAATGCTATGAATCAAATCAATTTTACTGTCAGCTTTTGCCCCATAAAACATTTTTAAAGACTTTCTTTCAGATGGAAACAAGACTGTTTCATTCATTCATAGGCAATACTTTGGCTCCATGTGCATTTATATAAGTAAGAAGAATTTTGGACCTCCTTTCTATTACATCAATAAGCTTTTCAATTCCTTTTCTGCCTCCTTGGCTCTCCCAGTATATTTTGTCAAGGAACAAAGACTGGAGCAACTTCTCACGTAAACGCTGGCTCCTCAGCACTGAAACTGCAGATGCAGGGAATCTGGAAAAGCACAAAGAAATTCATCAGGTTTTGCCATTACTCTGAACTGCAGTATTTATGTTGTGGTTTAGCAATCAATTGTGCAAATATAGGCTGCAAGTCAGCAACGGAAGTCCATGCATGCCTAATCATATGTATGTTAATTGTATCTTTTACAGCTGTGGGATTACTCATACATTTTTAGATACATCCGGTCAATGTCTTGGGCCAGTGATATCTATTCCAGTAGCTTAGTGTGTCATATTCAAACTGGGAAGAAATTATCATTAATTATCATTATTTAATATGTTCATTATATATTTTATATATTTTTCATTATATATTTATATATTATTTCTTATATTCAGTATATATAATTATCACTATTTATTATAATATTAATTATCATTAATTTTTTCAAAATTAATAGTTTAAAACTTACTCATTGATTCCTTGTAGTATTTTGAAGTCAAGATTGTCCTCGTTTCTGTCAAAGAAACCCTTATTGTCTATAAAAGCCAAGTGCCTTTGGTCATGCCTTCTCTGAACGATGTGTGTCAGGTCAACAGCATCCTGATCATTACATTTCAGCTTCAGTCCCTGCTGCATGCAGGAATCCTCCTTGAGAGGTTTGAATCCACAACAGTTTCTGTCTAGTCGATTATAGATCTAAAACACAGTACAGCAGAGTGCCAAGTGAAAACAATATTGAAGTACTTGGGGCAAAGTGTCACTCTAAGACATCGCTCTCTAACCCAGCTGACGGAAAAGCGAGCTCAGGACAAGCGTAATTAAAGACAGCAGTGAAATGGTATTGAAGACCTGGTCCTCACACCTCAAGTACTGTTGGAAGCAATTTATCAGACTGTGTATTTTATCTGTTTTATAGCCATGGTTTGTTATGTCAGTAGAAATTCTTAGAAAATAATGGAACAATACCACTGTGTAACTGGAATAACAGGATGGTGAATACCATTCTATTTTCTTTTTCAGAACTTTTTTTTTTTACATTTTCTCTGCTGGAGAACAATAGAAATAGCACAGTCTGACACACACAGATGGTCTTCATTTTGTGGGATCTATTGGACTAACAGCATGAAAAATAACTGAAAAGACCAGTAAGTTCTAAGATGGTCTAAGACTACCAAAAGCTATAAAACACAAGAACAATGTATTTATAATCACAGAGCAGCCTCCCTGTGGTATATACTTTTATGAAATGATGGTCTAACATATTTTTTCCCACGCAAAACCTCGATTATTCATCACACAGCACTTAGCTGGAAGGAATACATACATCTGGCCTAACTTCAATGGAGTAAACCTCCTAAAAGTTAGGCAAATCTTTTGGTCATTTCTGTTCCCTTTCATAAACAATGACAAGAACAAGGCATATTCAGAACAATGGATGCAATTTTAAGGTAACTATCTAATACAGGAAGGATAAATCACTCCTTGAAAGTGTTTCTACTCCTGTTGACTAGATGAGAGTAAATATTCAACATTGCTACAGCCCTAAGCACACAAATAGGCCTGGATTGCCCTTATAAGTCTCACCTGGGACTTCTGCAAGCCCCACTTTAAGGTCAGGCAGGTCAGCCCTCCTCTGAGCCCTTCAGAAGAGGGGGTGTGTGGGGCTGGTTTTCTGCCTCTTGTTCTGTTACAGGGATCTTCCTGGATTGTTGTTTGAGGTTCCTGCCTGGTGGCCCTGGAGCTGCCTTGTCTATGCCTGATGCTCACTGGGCTACAAATGGGACCTGTGGCTTTCACTGTCCTTCCTGCTGGGCTGCCTCTCCTGCTGCTGGCTCTGCTCGTCCTAGAGCTACCTTGGGCTCCAGCTCAGCCAGAGAGCAGACCTGCCCCTGCTAACAGGTGTTTAGAGAGTGGAAGTCTGGTCTGGTGCATGTAAGACTTAATGAGTAGCTCATCAAAGGTCAATCCTTTTTTCTGTCCTTTTTTGTTTACTGTTAACTCTTCAAACAGCTCTAAGCACAAAACCATTACTGTTCACATAAGCCTTCTAAAATTACAATTTTATTTTTGTAACATCCCAGCAAAATTAACTGTTAGGACTCCACCTGATGTAGAACTTTGCTGCATGTTGAAATGAAAAGGCCACCTCTTTCATCAAATGAAAGTCTGAGAATTGGGTTTGTTTTGATTTTTGTTTGGGGTTTTTTAATATGTAGTTCTATTGCTAGTAGTACTGCTGCCAGTGTCCAGTTCCAAATATCAAAAAGGAAAAGAACAGATTTCTCTTCCTCCTAGTCCTTTCAGGAGCAGCATTCATTATCTCAAGGCTGTAGAGGCCCTCTTGCTTCCAGCATTCTGGATCCTGGGATCTTTTATTCAACCCATCCTAAGGTAAAAAAGCAAAGCAGTAAAGCAGAGTCCTTCTAGAAAGACTCCTTTGATGTATAGACCCAATTCCTTTGCACCACACTTCCCTACATGCATTAAATAGACAAGGAGATCATGTTCTTACAGACAGCCTCTTCATAACCTCTTGCAACATTTCAGTGCTAAGACATAATGATAGAACACTCTGGAATTGGTGCACATAGTTTAGCATAATTTTTTGTCATACATTTATGTATGTAAGAGGTCCAAACCCCCAAAATTAAAGGACCCATTTTGCTTGAGCTCTTGCAGAAGGCACGTAAAGGTCAACTATTAGCATTTTATATCCTGCTCCTGTGTTTTGCAGTATTTGCAACCAGAGATTAGAAAGATCTATTAGAGGTACCAAACCTATTCTTCTGAGGGAATTATGTTTAATAGAGTCTATTTTTCACCTTTATTCTTTATTTCTGGATGACTCATGAAGCACAGATTTTCTTACTACAGAACCCCTTCTTGGCATTTTTTTTGTTTTCAAGTTTTCATGTTCTGCTGCTGATAAACTTTGAGAGCACCCAGATAAAACTGTAGTCTTTAAGAACTATGATACTCACTTTAACTCACTTTGTGGTATGCATGTTCTTGTCTGGTAGGCAACTGGACATATAAATCACTCTGATACCAGCTACTAGTACAAGAGTAATTTGTTTCTTGTCATGCAAAGTTCAATCCTGTTGTATCTTATTTTAACCAACCACTCCTTCTGGATAATAGTTCTATTATGAATATTAAAAACTTGCTTTAGAAGACCTTGAAATTAGATATCAACATAGAACTCATGAGAAATTTTAACTGTTAAATGAGAAGACAACAATGACACAAAAACATTAACTCTGACACAATCGGTACCGTTCCTATAGGGGTGGTACTATGTTTAGCAACAGATTAATCCACATATGACTTTATACCCATTTCTAAGCATTACTTGCTCATAATGACTTGCTCATAATGGGACTAAAGATGGAGTCATTAGACAAGTGACAATCTATTTTTAGAGAAGAATTGAATTGTTTAGCATAACAAATGTGCAAAAATCTAAGTAAAAGCAAAATTTAAGAGGTTCATTCATTCTAGAACAGGATTGAGAAGAGCAGGGATAGGCTATGCATAAGCCAAAACATGATTTTTACAAGAAATGTGACTCTATTGAAAACTGAATTATATGAACAACCAAACATGATGCGTAAAATTAATGCTTTCTGCAGTTTCAAATAAACCTGCAAGTGCTGCAGGAAGCTCAGTCACCTGGACCTGTCTGGCAGGTAAGGACAGCTAAAGTAGTGCCATATCTCAGGAAGCCATAAAATTATCTTCCAGATGGGTGGTTCAGTTCAGGCCTTGCTAACACAGGGAATGTATTAATACTCTACTACATAATTGCTGTAACTGTGTCCACACACAATAGCAACGGGCAGCACCCCAGGTTGGTGTTATTTGGAGAGCTAATGACAATGCACAGTACTTACTCAAAGAACAGCAGATATATCATTCATCAGTTGCTGCTCTACTCTGTCTTTACTAAGTCATTGGCTAGGTTTTGGGGTTTTGGTTCTTCTTTTTTTAAAAAAAAAAAGGAGAATTAGCCACTACAACTGTTACCTTGCTTCAGATTGCAGCTCACCAAAACCACTTCAGTCACCTCTTGGGGCTGGGGAGGTGCAGGAAGGACCACACAGTAAACAGAGATTTACAGTTGTGAACACAGTCAAGATCTCTGTTTGGAGAGACAAGGAGTGAAGGAGAAACAGTATGCCTGCCTCAAGATGAGATAAATCAAGGCAAAAGCCTTTGTTTCCTCTTTAAAAAGAAATGAGTCAGTTAGGTTCCTGCCTGATTATAAACTGCATTTTGGATATTTTAATCATAAGAAATAACCAGAAATAATTTCAAACGATGCAAATACCTCTCTTCACCATTTAAAAAAAAAGTAAATACACTAAAATTACTTTTTCTAAAAATCCTATGTTTGCTCACATGACTTTTGAGGCAAATAGCTGTGTTCAGTAAACATTTTACCTGCAAGAGAAAATCAAAGAGTGCCATCTTGGACCACTCATGATGATGGATTTCAGTACAGCCCCACTCAGCTTTGGGAACTTTACCATTCTGCCAGCATTTCTTCTTCAGTAGCTGCTGATATTGTCCCCATGTTAACCTCACTGAAGAATGGGTACTATTATCTGTTGGACTCAGTGAGGAATCCCAGAGAATAACAGGACAGGCTTGACCACCTGAAAAAAAGAAAAAAAATATCATCAGTATAGTGCAATACTGTCAGTTTTATTTGATTGTTCTTTAGACATTGCCTAAGCATTAGTAATTATACCATTTCACAGATCTGGCAGGAGTACCACTCAGGGACTAATATCTTGACATCCTTTGGTTAATGTGCTCTTATCCTACATCCATAACCAGCCACCACAGGAATGGAAGCATAGGCACACATGCCTTCAATGTATGGAAGACTTTCTTTGTTTGAAGCAAGAGATTAATGTACAAAATCATACACTAAACCAAACTATTAAAAAGTTTCTAGGAAGTTTAAAAGCCTATAATGCCACTGAGAAGCAACAATGTAATTTCCCTCTGATTCCAGTGAACTGCTGATTTTCAAGAGCTGGAAACATGTCAAAGGGGTTTTCTTTGCATAATGGACATAGAGACACCACAAATCCTACACTCAAAGTGGATTTATTTTGGTTTTTTTAGTATTTTAAACCTATAATGTATGACTCCACAGTTCTGAAAGGATATATGAGAATACTAGAGAGTGTGAGCTTAGCATGAATAAACAATTTGACAGGTTTGAAGTTTTTTACCTAGAGATGAGATCTGTTTTGTATAGCATGTATTTTAGCCAAATTCTTTACTTCTGCTGTAAAGAATATTCCTCTCTTCCCTGAAACTAAGACAGAGGACTTCTCTTTAGTGAATTCTAGTGTTCAGCTTCACTGTGAGAATAAACCTCGTCAAAGAATTTAAAATTAGCTTTTCCAGTATAAGAACTGATAAATGTATTTCACACAGTATCAAGTAACAGACACATCTATCTTATTAGGAAAGCCTCCTTTTATTCCTGATGCAATGCTACTGCTGCTTAAACTACTCAGGACCCATAACTGACCATGGCTTGTACACATTAAAACAAAGAAATCCTTTATATTTTAGGGCGTGTAGACAGAAGATCAAAATAAGTACAGAGAGGAAGAACCATTTAACTGCAAAGCTTAACTGCTGTTTACTAAAAAGTGTTGGAACACATATAAAGCTTTAAAAAATTATTCATATTCATCTTGAAGTTCAATGAACTTAGTCTACATTATTGCACAATTTACTGCATAGTTAAGTGCAGCCTAAATTCTCTCTTTGTCTTCCACATGCCCATGGAGACACAGACAGATCTGAAAAAAAGCTTTTAGAAACACATGAAGACAAGAGGTCCAGGCCACCTTCTTCAGAAGCAAACCAGACAGAAAATAGCACATGGAAAACAAGTATCAGTGCCAACAGCAAGGTGAAAGCTGCCAATGTCAATGCTCCATTTGTAAGCAGCCAGGACTGTGAAAAACAATCTGCATACAGCTGAATCAAAAAGCAACTTTGTAAAACAACAGGTAAGAAATTATCTTTGCCTGCACCTAACACCCAAAGTTCCATCTCCCATTCACCAAACAAACATGACAGGCCCTGCATGCAATCCAGCCCAAGAGAAAAGCCAACTCCTTTCCAAACCAGAATGTACCTGATCTTCTCTCCGCCATGGCTTCAACATACAAGGTAGTCCTTCCAAAGCCAAGCCAACCCAACTACCCACCACCTCTTTATCCTCCCTCCCAGCTGTCCAGTGTTTCCTTAAAAACACAGAATGTCCTTCCATTAGGAGCATCAATCTCTCTTTCTTTATGGTCAGTGCAACCTTTATCAGCACCATGCTCCACACTCAAAAAACGTGCTGAGCACTCCTCAGCACTCCTGAAAATCAGGCTTCTCCTCTACTGAGGTGCCTGAATAAGTATTTAGGTAACTTATCTGGGAAATCCTACCCAATTCTCCAGCTCTCTCTCTCTCTGGCTCTATCATCTACATTGTAGATGACTTTAACCCAGTTAGGTCACCTATGGGCTAGGTTTCTTTTTCAAGATAGTTGGAGAAAGTCTATGAAAGCATTAGAAATTGTCATCAAAAAAAGAGGACAGCTTTCTTCAGGACCAAATCTGATCTATTATTTTTGCATCACCAGTAACAACTTACGTAACTATTCATGAATTCTTCCACAAATTAAATACATAAAACAGTTTTCTAAGAAAACAAACATCTCCTGTCTACCCAAAAAGGACATGATAAACAATAGTAATATAAATACTTGAAAACTATGAATAATATCATGCCAGTTTCCATTAAGATACAAAAACATTTTTAAAAGACTAGTTAAATACAGGAAATGTTTGCATTTCAGAGGAAATGGGAGCAGAAAAGATGAGCCAAAAAAAAAATCTTTCAACTCTGTAATATAAATTGGATTACAGGAATATGAAACAGCAGCTTCAGTAAAGAGCTATGACTCAAACTTTTGATGCAGGAAAAACATGAAGATGCTGAATCAAAGCAGATAAGGGGTCTGATTCATAGCTGCATGTATTACCATGACCCCAGTGAAATCAGTGGAGCTTTTCTGATTCAAACCTCATGAGGATGGGGCTGAAGGTACCTCAACAGTGAAGAGACCTACAGCCACAACTCGGAAGGTTGAGTACATTTCAGAAAAAGTCCAGTGCATTCTGTATGAGCTTCTTTCCTAGTCAGCTTTATATATTAACACAGAGGGCTACTTTTCTCTTGCTGCAGCTGCACTGCACTGAGTCTTGCCCAGAGCTGATTGCCTTCATTTTATTTTTATCTGCCATTTTAGATCTGTATATCCACTTAACTATCCAACGGCAATCTTCAAAATTGTATGTTAGATTTTTCAAAGCTCATGTTGAAACCATCTTCCCAATAATTCATACACATTTTCGAATATCAAAGTATTTCTAAAAATGCCTTAGCTAAGTTGAATAAGCTAACACAGATGAAACCTCAGGCTGCTGAGACTACACCACCTCAAGGTACTCAAACTGCTTCATGTGCCGCTCAGTGATGTATCACTGCATGGCTTCTTCAACACGGGCATCATCTTAGAGATCCACACCCCATATCAATCAACTTTGAAAACAAACTGCAAGCTTCTAAACTACATGTGGTTAAGAACCACATTTTGCTCTTGCAAACATTACTCTCATCTTGTGCTCTGACTTATAGCTACAGCACTTTTTCTAACTTCCTCAAAAGAAAATATTTTCAAACATGCCCACAAGATCAACACAAAAACCACAAAATCTTTCATGAGGTAGTTAAACCCTTTCTCCAACTCACCATTATTCACTGTAAGGCAGTACATCTTAGCACTGCCATTTGCAAGAATTTGCAAGAAGTGGTTTGGTTGTCCATGCATTAGCAGGAAAGGATGCTTTAGTGCGGAAAATGGCATGTGGAATACAGAGCATGATTTTGAGAGTTTAAGTTTTTAGGGAAAATATATGGAACAGAAGCAGAATGCAGAGAGAAGTTAGGCCATTTATTTTTCTTTCTTCCCTATGCACCTCGTGGCAATGTTCCGTCCTGTGCTCATATGGATGTCAGTATTAAGGAATGCATGAAATGTGCATTAGCTGCTCTCTAGAATATGGACTGCATTATTGCTTATACAGGAACTTCTCTACCCAACAGAATATTGGAAATATGCCTCTCATACCCCTTTGAGAGGTACAGCACTATATGGAAGCATTTTAGAGCACTCTAAATGCATAAAGCAGTGTTAGATTTTTACTCTTTGCCCTGACATTAGTGATTCATATTACATAACTTTTGATGGGATGGCAAGAGCAGGCCGATAGCACAAGGTATAACATAGAAAAACCTAGGATACCGTTTATGATCATGAAGAGGACAGTAAAGCAAAACAACAAGTGCAAGCAGTGGAGCTATCATGTCATTCATCTATTTGCACTAAACCAACCTCAAAAGGTGTTACTCAAAGGAAGACTTTCTTGCATGTTTAGGGGGAAAAGGAGGTTCTGGACAAATAGTGGGCTCAAACTTGAGCTAAAAAGAGAAAAAAAAAAAAGTTGAATGGAGTACACCAGTGCTTATTATTCTCAATTCTCAGCACAGGATGAAACATATTTAGTCAGACTCAGGATATCAGAAAACCAGAGGGGAAGAGAGGTAGCCATCAGCATGCAGAAGTTCAGTCCCTCAGCAAGTGGTGCAACAAAACTGCATAGCAACAGCTATTGTACCAAAAGGTGAATAAGGAGCCCAGCCACACTGCTACTATCCAAGGAGCCAGGGTGCTATCCTTACAGCTGCCACCTGAGACAGAGAAGCCAGCCTGCCCCAGCCCATAGAACTCCAGCTGTAGCTCAAGCCTAACAACCACTGCCATCGTCCCACCCAGCAAATGCAGCTGCTGAGCTGGAGGCCATACTTGCAGTCATTTGACTTAGCTCCTGTGCAAAGGTCATCAAGGAAGGGCTGTGACACCAAGCAAGGTCACTTACGTCTCTTCTATTCCTCAGGTTAGGGTTATGAAATAATGAAGTTTCTTAGTGCTGTGGTGTTAATGTGAGCATCCCAAAACTCAGACACATAACGGTCAGCCTCCATTTCTTCCACAAAAGACAATATTTTATGATTATTTCTTGGTGTCTCACAGGTTTGTCCTTCTTTTTTTATAGGTGTTTGGAGACACTTTTCACAACTCATACGTAGCAATGGAAGTAACGAATGACTGCTTTTGTATGCACAAAATCATTCTCTTTTAGACTGCTCTGCTCAGCTCAAAAAGGACTTTTCCTACCTATACTACTCAGGCTTTTTACATTCAGTCAATTCATTGTAAAAGTATGAGAGAAAGAGTTACCATACCTGATTTTTCCATCCCTAATGGATGACGGAAAAATTAGACAAACCATAAAAAAATTCCATTAACACTTAAAGGGGTTTACAATTAACAATTAGGGAAGGTGAGGGCAGCAGGTAGGGAACTTGAATACAGTATTTTGCTAGACTTTAAAAAAAGTCAGTGTCAGATCTGTGGGAATAAGGGAAATAGAACCTGTACAGGGATTTACTAAGCAGTTCTTTGAAACTGCTTTTGACAAAATGAATGACAGTTTTGAAAAGCCCATTTTTTAAGATTTTAATGCTACATCAAACATGTCTTGTTGGATCACATCACAACTGAGGCAAGCTAAAGGGATGTCGGGGAGAGAGATATGTCAGCCCAGAAACAGTGTACATTCATACACACATGCACACTCTCTAATCCTGCATTGCTTGCTTTCCCATGTGAATAACTGATTCACTCAAGCCACTCTGTAAAAACCTTTACAGTGCCCACCCATCCTAACTTAAATACATATAGGTCATTGAAATGAGCTAATTGCTCGTATTATTTTTAAGAATATATTTTTGTTCATTTTCTAAACAGAGATATTTTCACATTATGCCAAACACAAGCATGTAAATAGTAAAGATCTCAGGTAGTTATTAGGCATCTGAGCTCCAGCATATTTCCAGGCTAAAGAAATCATGAGGGACAAGGTACAGTCGCTGTTCCAAATGCTCTGCTCAGCCTTTAGCTGGAAAAAATGAAGTGAGACCAAAATAGTGTTATTTCTCTTCTAATCACCTAGCAACACTCCTCTTGCAACAGGAACTTAGCCAGTTTTGAGGAAAAGAAAATCAGAGGGCAGAATGACACACTCTGTCCCAGACAGTCCAAAGCATACTGTAAGGTGACAGACACTGAGCAACACAAAGCACAATTAGCCTAATAGCAGTTTTCCGAGGTTTGCAGTCTGTCATCTCTGCAGCCACAGTGTGCAGAGTTCTCCCAACCGAACTGCCTTAATGCCTCATGACAGCTCTACAGCAATAGATCTTGTTCCTAAAAATAAAATAGGCATAATGGATCTTCCATGCTCTGCAAGTATGAATAATATTCAGAAGCCTCCAAACTGTTGTTCCTAGAGATTCATTCCCATTGTTGTACAGGCTGCCAAAGGGAAGGTTTACAAAGCAGGAAGACACTGGAGATCACGAGTTGTCTTCCTGCTGTCAGACTTTTACAAAATCATTCTAGCATTATTTTTCTTTTTAAGACATGCAGAATGATATTAAAGTATTTGGCATAAGCTTATTTCAAAGCAAGAAATGAACAGCAAAAACATAGCTAGCTACTCTTGCAATGATTCATTAAAATGCTACATAGTCCTTTTGGATTGTGATTTGTGACTGTACAAAAATAGGAGTTACACTGAAGACATATTTAAGAAGGCAGCAATGTTTAAAGTAGACTTCTAATTCAAATTACACTTCTGAATTCTACCTTTAATTTCACTAAAGCTTAAAAATCAAATTTTGAATTGAAAACTCTGTACCAATCATGCAACAGGCATATTGAGATATTTTCTCTGTGTGTTTTCTTTGGATAATATATAGATGTGTGTAGTGAACCTCAAAATGTACAGCAGGATTCACTGAATTATAGTTTCTTTGGGTTTTAACTACCAGAGGAAAGGGAAGCACTTTTTGAAAAATTTTCCCAAGGGGGTTAGTGCCACAAAAGAAGATCCAAGCTTCTGCAGGAAGGTTCCCTACCTCTCCAAGTAGATTATTTGATCACTTTCCTACCACCTGAAAGGTGAATTTTTCTGCCAAGTTTCAACAGTATTTTATTAAAGTCGATTCTAAAAGATGAGAACTTTATTTAAAAAATCAGAAATGCTCATTGAATCACAGAGATTCTGGAATCTCTTTCACCAGTTCCACTTCAGGCAGTCTGTACAATGTCACGCAAACTGTGGACTGCTCTTTCTCTTTTTCCTTGTTCCAGACTCGTGTGAGGAAACTGTTACTGCCCTCAGCAACTCTATGATATTTGATGCAAACTTTGGGGTATTCATGCTTTGGACAGGGTAACACCACTGCAGAAGTTACACACAGACACTGGCTTTATTTCCCTGTAACAAAGGGGTTAGTTCTCGGGCTCACAGGAGTTAAAGGGGGTGGCTGCTGCAGCCCCATGGCTAACGCGGAGCGGGAAGGAAACCCCTGCACCCCACCTGCAAGCTGAAAACCATAGGAATGTGTTACCTTGGAAGAACTCTGATCTCCTGCTTACAGAAGGTAAGCTCCTGTTTAGCCCCAAGATCCTGTCCAAATGAAAGGCAAACACCTCACTCATGTCGAGAGGTCTTTTGACAATTCCACATTGCCCTTGATTACAAGCAGATCCTGTAGTGCTGGGACCTCTTGCAAACACTACCAGGACTGCTTTGTGCGAAGGTACTTCTTGAATGCTCTCTATGGGAGAATCTGCCAGCATGCGCATGTTTAGGATGTCATCTTTGCTCATCCACGAGGGAGAGCTCTCGCTGTAAATCCTGATATTGCTTTCCTCAGGCTGGAGCCGTGCCTTTACAGCTCCAGAAATCCTCCCGGGTCTCTGGTGACCTCTCTCCTTGATAGCCATTCCTTTACGTCTGTGTTCATCCAGTTGGTACTTTCTTGCCTCCAGAGCGACTGCTGCTCCAATTGTGCCTGCAGCATGTGTGGCCCTCCCTGGCCGTTGGGCAAAGGCCTCTTCCCAGGCCATAAAAGTGGCTTTTGGAAAGTGTTGCCCGTAGGACAAAGGGGTTGCATTTTTCTTCCTGCGCTTTGGCTTCACTGTGCCTCTGATGTTGGCAGGCTTGCTGCGCTTGGACCGCAGGGTGATATAAACTACATTGGGTGGCAGCAAGGTCCCATTGCTACCAAGCTGGGGTTCCTGGAAATTGGGTGGTGACAGGGTGCCATCCAGTGGGATGCCCAGAAAAGGAGTTTGAGCTGCATCTCGGAGACTCCTGGAATTGATCTTTTGATGTCCTCCTTTGTGCTGTGGTAAAACATGACCCACTTGGCTGACAAGGAATCCCAGGTAGATCACACAGGCAGTGCCCACTAGCAGATTCCTCCTCGTCCTTGGGCGCCTGCAAGTCCAGAGCCTCAGCACCCGTGACGGCCACAGGCAGAAGATAAACAAGTTTTTGATTTTACTTGGCTGATCAAAAGTGGTCATTTCTCTAGTGAATCCACATGATGAAAACAGCATAAAGTCTTCTGTACACTCCAGCCAGGATGATGATGCATGATTTCCCTTCCCCAATTTCTATTTCTCCTTTTCCAAGTAGCTTCCAGCATGGGTGATAGACAGTGGCTACTGATATGCCTGGGAAAGTGGTCAGCACTAAGGATGCTGACACTCCACCTTCTCAAACTGTTAAATTCTTATCAGGCACCACAGGGGAAGTGATTGGCTTCAGAGAATGAATGGAGCCAGCTGCGTAAGCAAAGTTTACTGACTTGTAGTCTAAAAGATCTATGTATCTTCTTTGCAAACTGCAAAAAGAAAATAGAAGCATTTCCTTTCGTTACTCACAGATAGCATGTGTGGCTTTGTATTTGTCAGAGAAAAAGAAGTTCTAGATGAGACAGTATGCATGTAGAAATTTGTCAGGATACATCTTTCACTTTCTCATTACAGTATAACAAAAACACCAAAACCATTAAATACAGGCTCAATTTGCAATCTCAGCTGGATGTATTCCAGCATTAGAAGAAAAGCCTGTCAAACCCAGATCATTATCTTTTTCTTACGAGACAAAGTCTTAACTAAATCTCATGTTATGGAAATGCTGTAAATGATCCAAATATGAACCAGTGACTGCAGCAGCTTAATATGCACATATTCACTAATATAAAAATATATTAGCAGTGCAAAATGTCCCTAGTTGACTATGAATATAGTTCCCATAATTCGTAAACACACTCTAAAGTAGAAAAATCGTTAATTCTCTTCACTCTTGTGAAGCCATAAAAAGAATCTAGCTATAGTTTTTAGAATAAAATGACAGTGGCTTATATATCCTTTCCAAGAAACAAAGAATATGCACATTGTATATATATTGCTATAAAAATAAAATTTCTTACCTATTCAGCTTGACACATCCTTTGCTCTGGTAAACTCCTTAGGTTAATAAAAGTAACTGAGTAAAAGCTGGCATCTAGAACATATTTCACTTTTAAGCATGGTTCACATTTAGGTATTTCACTGCAAGCTAAGAACTGTTGGAAAGCTAACTTAGTACTGAGAGGTGGTTGCATATGAACTGCTATAAACTTACATGAACCTCACGTTATAAAAAAAAACCCAAACCAAACAACCCCACATACAAAACCACAGCAACTTCTATTTTAAATTCTGTAATGAAAAGTCCTGTGAAGTATGTGCCTTTCAAAAGTGCATTCCATGTATTTTTAACTCCTGAGGGCCCCCTAGTGCACTGCATGCAAATGTACTGAAGAAAGACCCTTTTCTGCATTTAGGTTTTTGGGTTTTGTTTTTTTTTTTAAATACCACCCCCTGGATTTAAGAATTTTTGGGAATCATATATTGTTGTGATGAGAAGTGAAAAAACAGATAGCGACTTTTAAAATGCTATAAATCTGCTAGTAAACAGCTCAGGAGCTCATGAGTGTCTCCTTTTTGTGCTTTCTGAAGCAAGGCATCTAGTCCCTGTACAGCTGGAAAAGCTGAGAATGACAGAAGGTAAGGGCAAAGCTCTGACATCTGACTCCCTTCCTAGTCTAACTATAAAATAATAAAATGTGTATGTTCACTGTAATTCAAAGTAATGGAGATATTCCCTTCTTCATAGTTAATACTAAAGGAGAATAGACAGTTAAGAAGTTAGTTTATGTTCCACATTGGTCCAATCTGAATTTATAAAACTTTGTAAATGGATATTTTTAAACAAGCCATCACTTACCTTTACTTTTCGTCTAGATATATACCATCAAGTTAAAATTTTAGCATCCATGCCCATTACCAGTAAAAGTGCCTTCCTATCATCTGTTTTTTCCAAATCTGAGTTTTTGGAGGAATTGGGATTGTATGAAATATCTCCACCCACTTCAGTTCTTCTCTCTCTTTTTTTTTTTTTTAGTTCAAATCTAACTGATGGGACATATCCCAAACAAAGAAAATTTATTCAAAAAGCTCCAGACAAGTTGCTTGAGTTGGAAATGTATCACACTGTTTTCAAATACCCAGTTCCTGCATGTACACAGCACCTATTACAACCAAGCAGCACCAAAGCACAGTACATTCCAGTCACTAGCAGCTCTCCTCTGCTATAACAGTTCCCTGAAATTCTCTGTAATCTATGTAATCTTTCTACTGCTACTCTTAAAAATTACCAGGAGGAAATTATAAAAGCATATGGAGGATTATTCTTCTCTCCTCATTTCATTTGTAGCCTTGAAATCATAACGTGGTGTACACAGTGATGTACAGTTTTGACTGCTTTTTGAGTTTTTGAGCCTTTCTACATGTGATAATAGCATTTCCTTTCCTAGCAATAGTATTTCCTTTATTTCTCGTGTTCAGAAGACAGAACTAATGTACTGGTATGTTCTTTGGAATGGATAGTAGTAGAAAATCAACTAAATACAGTACAGTATCTTATTAGTTTAACAGATGTTTGCCTCTAATTCTGGATTTTTAAAAGGCAGAGAATATCAAGTGGCTTTTTTTTATTTCAGCCCTTGTGGTGTACAGCTCCAGTGCCCTAGCCGATACCACAAAATAATGAAGGCTGAAATGACTATGGAGTTGTCTGAAAAAAAAATCATCCTGCTTCACAAGAAACAAAGAAAATGGGTTTTGTTCAGGTGGGTACTATTCTTCTTTCTGGAATCATTCTAACCCAAAGCTGCTGCAAAGCACTAAAGGGCACTACTGAGCTGAAAGAGTACTTCCTCTGTGGTCATAAAATATTTAAGACAAACTTTCAGAACAAACAGACTGAACAGTGGTTGTTGTCTGACCGAATTCTGGTCTACATTATTTCACTGTGCTACCTGCAGCTAGCCTCTAATGTCTGTCAGACTTTGTATTTGTTCCTTGCTCTAAACTATATCTGTGATATTGCCATCTGCATCCACTAAACTCAGCTTTTCATGTAATTTCTTCATATACCCATATTTCATGGTCAGTGTTATACCTTCCTAAGGTCAGAAATACAGGAATATAAAAAAACTAATATAGGTAAAACAGCGATGAATGAAAGAGGGGAATTTAAGAAGTATTTTCTAGTCCTTCACAGTCCTAGGTATAATTTTTAAATACGAATGAATAGCTGGATTAACTATTTGCAATTTTTTTGCTTGTTTGTTTTTTGTGGAGTTTTTTGTTGTTTTTTTTTTGTTTAACTCTGAAATTCACCTCCACCTGCATTTGTGGAGGTTTTCTGCTGGTGCTGGACAAGCTGCAGACTCTGAAGCAGCTGGTGACTTGCACTACTGCCAGTCTTCCCAGCAGGCAGTCTCTGGCCAATTTGCAGAGACAGGTGGAGTGTGCCAATGCCCACTGGTCACAAGGGCCTGCATCTTGACTCGTCTTTATCCCTGGACACCTGAAAAGATGTGGTTACAGGCTAGGCTCCTTATTGTGTGTGCTCTTGCTTTCTATGTGCAGGCAGTTGAAAGTAAAAAATTAACATTTTTCCTAACACTTCCACTTTTTTTTCTGAATAAAATAATGCGACACATATAGTTGCAGTGCCTTTAGAATTCCTTTTTTTGTGGACTACATTTGTGATTGTCGGATGGAACATTATTCCTCTTGAATGTACTATAGCAATACTGTTTCCATAGAGACGTTCTGCTGTTCATCTCTAAATGACACGTGGACAGACATTTATGTTAAAATGATTGATAAATGATGCATTCCTAGCTTTACCGAATCCATATTACTGACAACTTATTCTCCAGAGAAACAAAGTAAGCCCTTATTACGGATAATGCAGATTTGATTTGCAAAATATGAAGCATTACTTTAGAAGGCTAGTGCTCTGTTTGTAAGGAGATCAATTTGGGCTGCCATCTGGAAACTGTACTTCAAGAGTACAGAGAGAAATGTTTGCTTCGTGACTAAACATGCTGACTAATAGTCTGTGCTTTAACTGGTCTGGATCAAATCCTTACAGGGAAATCTGCAACGATCTCTTCTTGACATCATGTGAAAGACTTTCTTCCTACTTGATTTTGGCTGCCTAACAAGACAGGGGTTTCCAGACCAACAGGTGGTATTTTTTGTGCTTAAGAAAAAAACCTGGATGCCCTGACTGGGCTCAGGGGTTTTCCTTGCCTTGCTGTGCACCACAGGGCCAGCAGCTGTTGCATGGCCTCGAAATGTCCCTGCCTTCCCCGAGATGCCCACCCCGCTCTGCAGGTGCCTGCAGCCCCCAGCCCTGTGACAGCCTCCAGCAGCCAGGGAGACCTCAGGAGCGACAGGAGCTGCAAGGAGGCCATGCTATCTGCTCTGAGAGCAGCCCCGTCTTTGAACCACGTGTTCCTGGGCAAGTGTTGCCAATACTTGGGTGCCTTTTCTGGAACACAAGTCCTCTGAGGAGCAGCGGAGGGAGCTGGGGGTGCGTAGCCTAGAGGAGGCTCAGGGGAGGCCTTTTCACTCTCTACAACTGCCTGAAAGGAGACTGTAGCCAGGTGGGGGTCGGCCTCTTCTCCCAGGCAACCAGGGACAGGAGGAGAGGACATAACCTCAAGCTCAGCCTGGAGAGGTTTAGGTTGGACATTAGGAAGAACTTCTTCACATTGCAATACAGTGCTCAGGGACCTGGTGGAGTCACCGTCCCTGGAGGTGTTTAAGACTGGACGTGGCACACAACAGGTGTGGAATGGACACTGGAATGGACACTGGAATGGACTGTCTGGGAGGTGGTGGAGTCACTGTTCCTGGGGATGCTTAAGATGGGAATGTGGCCCTTAGTGCCCTCCACGGTCTAGCTGACACGGTGGTGTTGGGTCACAGGTTGGACTCGAAGATCTCAGAGGTCTTTT
>VZRQ01003409.1:329351-390029 GCA_013397975.1 Machaerirhynchus nigripectus
GTCGGCCTCTTCTCCCAGGCAACCAGGGACAGGAGGAGAGGACATAACCTCAAGCTCAGCCTGGAGAGGTTTAGGTTGGACATTAGGAAGAATTTTTTCACAGAAAACATTGCAATATACTGCTCAGGGAGCTGGTGGAGTCACCGTCCCTGGAGGTGTTTAAGACTGGACGTGGCACACAACAGGTGTGGAATGGACACTGGAATGGACACTGGAATGGACTGTCTGGGAGGTGGTGGAGTCACTGTTCCTGGGGATGCTTAAGACGGGAATGTGGCACTTAGTGCCCTCCATGGTCTAGCTGACACGGTGGTGTTGGGTCACAGGTTGGACTCGAAGATCTCAGAGGTCTTTTGCAACCATTCTGTGATTCTTCAGTTATGGTCACAGCACCGGCCTGTTGAGTCCACAGCCGCAATTCCACTAGGGAGGGAACTGTCTCGTCCGCGCGCTTACGGCCGGGAGGGGCAAAGGTGCTTTTATCACTACATGAGTGCATTAATTTAAGGTTTCTCTTAGTGATTCCTCCCCGCCAGACGAGCAGCCGGCGGCCCGGGACATCCCCACCACCATGGCGGCGAGAGAAAGGCAGTCGAAAACCACCCCCCGTTCGCCTCCGCCCCGCTCCGGCACAGGGAGGAGGAGGCCAGTGGGAAGAGGCGGATGGAAGCAGGCGGGCCGAGGCGCGGGGCCGCGCAGGCGCGGGCGGNCGGGGATCTGTCGGTGGTACGGGCCTGTCCCCGCCGCCTTCCGCCCCGGAGCGAAGCGCCCTTAAACTCGCCGCGGCGGTGAGCCGGGCACAGGCCGCTGGGGGAAGGAAGGCGTCCGGCTGGAGCGGAGTCTCGGGTATGCCTTCGGGGTGCGGTGCCGAGCAGCCGGGCTGCCCTGCCGCAGTGCCCGGGGTCGAGGGCCGGGCCGTGTCCCGCCCGTAGCCCGGGCCTGCCCCGGCGCGGTGGCGTCAGTGAAGCCACAGCCGCTCGTGTGGAGCTCTCAGCTGAGCGTTTTCCTTGTTGCGTGACAGCACTTTGTGGAAACAGTGCCCGAAGAACGTCTTTTCAAAGAGTTCACCTTAGGGAAACAAAGATACATTTCTTGAGTAAAGGTCCCGTCAAGGGTTATGGTGTCACTTTAGGGTCGTTTCTCTGAGGCACCTCGGGACTGATAGGAGTGTCCTAAATTAAGAGTGAAAGTATCCATCCTTAATGGTAAATGGATGATAGGAGAAACATGCAAATAAACAGTCAATGTGACATGCAACATTTTGAAAATACCCACTTAGTTAGCAAAGAGGTTCTTTGGAATCTTAGCAACAATTTGGATCACTATTGAGGTGAAAGCTCTCAAAGACAGGCCTCTTGACTTCATCCTTGCCTGCAGAGATTGCAGCCATGTGTTGCTGCTGCAATAAGTGAGCATCATGATTTGTTATGGGTAGAAAATCGGTGTCATATTTCTGAGGGAAGCATGAAAATGCAGACCACAACACTCCAGTGGGGTGAACCGGTGAACTTAGTAGGGTAAGAGCAGTGTGTGCGAACAAAAGTCCGACATCCAACAACAAAATTGTATTTCTTTTGCTGCGTGGGAACCCTGAAGCGTTGATCTCAGTAACAGCAACGTAGTGGGGAAAAAAGCCTTCGATAACAGTATCAATTCTAATTGCCTCTGCCTGAGTTTCAGATACAACCACTATGCTTTGAGATCATAGCAGCTTTAGCAAATTTTGGTTTGGCATTTGTTACCTCTAAGTCTTTGGAGCCACATATGCAAGTCCGTCTGACAATAACATAGGATTGAAGAGAAGAGGCTTTTAGTGAACTCTGAGAAGCTCTCTGATGTGGAAAGTATGTAGAAAAAATATAATATGACAATTTGTTATTTGCTCTTGACATTTGATCATACAATATAGAATTATTTCGCTTGGAAGGGACCTCTGGAGGTATTGGTTCAATTCCCTGCTTAAAGCAGTGCTGTCATCAAAGTTAGAGCAGGTTGCTTCAGGCCTTGTCTGATTAAGCTCTCTCTTGAAGGATTTGAAATGGAGTTGAAAGCTGGGTCTGAAATTCAGCCAAATTTGGAATGAAGTGTCACAAGCTTTGGAAAGTTACAGAGTTCTAAGCAGTGTGAATGAAGCATACTCTTGCTTAGTTAAGTGGAAGCTGTGTTTCCAGTCCATTTTTGGGGTGAGGATTCTGGTTCTCCAATTGTGCAGAAGTCTTTACTGTGCACAATACAGAGACTTCTTTTGGAAGATGTATTGCCCTGAAGCACAGTTCTCTTAGTAGATACAAAACTGAAATATTTTTAAAGTAAAATTTCTGTGTGCAAAACTAAAACGACTGATAAACCACTTTGAATAAATTAAGTCATTATGCAGGTAAGATGCTAACAACTTTTCAAATTTGGAGGCAAAAGTGGTGATTTCCTGCATTCACAGAGCTGCAGTGTAATCAGCTGTATTTCTATGTCCTTAACAGCAGGGAGATCTCTGGGCAAAACCCAACTCTTGTGCCTTACTTATCCACTAGATGAGTTAAATGTATTCACTCAGAGTCAAGTTTGATGGAATGAAGAAAGCTGATGTCAGCTTTTGTCTATCTTAATCTGTTCACAGCATGTCTCAGTGTATCCTGTGAAGTCAAGTCTTCAGAGAAATCATAGCATTATTATTTGCAGTGCTCAGTGTCTACAGGTCCTGGGTAAAACACACTTTGTAGAAGAGTCTTAAATACAGTGAAAAGTTCTTGGAGAGGCTTATCCTCTAAGTAGGAAAGAAAGATGAAGAGTGAGGGAGAAAAAGATAAAAATGGAAATAGCTGTGCCGTTGTAATGACATGTCTTTTAAATGTCATCACAGTTTCTCTTATGTGCTCCAGTTATAAATACCTTGACGTCTTCAAGGGGAAAATTGTAGAAATTAAATTGCTATATTAGTTGTGGAATCAAACTTTTCATCTGCTAATGCAAATCATTTCAGCAATCACTGGTGGCCCTGCTGAAGCTGTGGATGAAAACATAACCTCAGCAGATACAGTTCTCAGTGTCCTAAGGACTGTGGAGAAGGTAAGACTAGGTAAAATAAGATGAAAGAATGTTCAGCAGCTCAGTTCTTGTGCAGAGAGTGTGGTCACAACACTTCTTACAAGACTTGCCAAAATTTCCACCATCCTATTTCAGCTTTTTTTCTCCAGGCAGTGCCTAGTCCACCTACAATGGGAAAGGGCAAACTGCACTGGGACGTTTTTTGATTCAGTGTAAATGGCATTACTTTGACAAGAGGATTGCGTGTGTATTGCTATAACAGTGTATTAAGTATCGGGGTGCCATTTGAAGTTAAATTTACAAATGCTTTTCTTATAAGTAGTTTTCAAGTGTGGTATTGATGCCTTTTCCTGGTCTTAAAATCAAGAGGCGAACAGGGTTAGAAGGGGAAAAGGGTATAACCTTGGTATTTATTGTAAGGATCCTTAGGTGCACCACAACCAGGTCGAATACACCTCCATGCACCCCGCAATGGCCACCGCAATCCCCCTCCTCTATATCTGGTCTTACATTCTAGGTCTTACTAATTAGCATATCTATCAAAATTCCCCAATGAGAGGCTCGAATGAGCCCCCCTCTCTAAGGAACCCTCCCCTGGATGGTTCTATCTTAGTTTACAAAATGTGTTCTGGAGAGGACCTTGGGGTCTGGGCACACTGGCACCCTAACTACAAAGCCTCTAAAATGTTTAGTCTCTTAGCTTAACAAACAAGTCCAAGAATGTAGGCAAAAGCACCAAGAATACAGAAGTTGCAAAAAGGTATAACAGGGGTATAAAGAAAAGACAAAAAATCATGATGGCATCAGTATGAGGGTTACGTACGCAAAGTTCATGTTATCATGCTTGTCCTCAGAGACACCTATTCTGTCAAAGTTATAACTCATATCTAAAGTATACGTGTGGCACATCTGTTGAGTGTAACCTCAAGATGACTCTCCCACTTTAAGAAAAGTCAGAGGTATTCTGGGATTAAAACTCTTTGCCTTTCTTATTATACTTACATGGAAAGAACAAAGAAATTTTAGAGGCAGCTTTTTCCTTTGCTCCCCACAGAAGAATGAATCTTTTTCGTATTTTGTATTAGCTAGAGCAATCCCTGTGGTTACCTTATGATTCCGTATTGATTCCGCTGTGGCACCTATAGAATCTCTGCACCTGTTCCTGGACTTCTCAATGATGGGTCTGCTGTACCTGCTTCTGCCAATTATGATTTTGTCTAACCCTATTTTTTTTTAACACACCCCATTGTGAACCCCCGCTTTGGCTACAGGAATAAGGAATATGCTGATAGAGCATCTCAGTAAAGCAGCAGTGTTTCCCATAGCCCTCGCAGGTTCGAGTCCTCATAACCTTTGAGTGCACCTCTACATTCACTTCTTGTGTCTTCAGACAAAACATACAATGTTGGGGATTGTTGTGCATCTGTTCTTAAGTCACTTTATTCATGTTTTATGGCAGGTTTTCATGCAGTTCTACAGTACACTTAGCAATTCATTTCAGCTTTTAGGAGATTGATAAGTAGGGTCCTTTAAATTGCAGATTTCTGAACTAGGTTGGTATTATTTAATAGTCCGCATACTTAATTCCACTCTTTGATTTCAGGTTCTGTCAGGACCTGCAGCAAAACAGCTCCACAAAAAAAAAGCACCTTCAGAACAAAGATGAATATCGGGAAAGCTTACAGTGCTGTTAACACCAGCAATGGAACAGATCTAGCTATTGGCTTTACCTCTTCCACAGTAGCTGTCCTTCTGTTTGGGACAAACTTTGTGCCTGTCAAGAAATTTGATACTGGTGATGGTAAACTGAATTACATTCTTTTCTTTGGCTTTGCTGTTTCTGCTAATAGGAATAATATTTTACCAGCAAATTACTAGAGTTTCAAGGCTGTCATCACAGCCTTAATCCAGAGAGTATGTTTAATTTTGTCTGCTGTTGTTAGGGTATAAAGCAACAATACTGCTTCAGGATGTGGCATGTCTTTAAAAAGCCTTTTTGTATGTTGTGCACTTTGACAGTGATGATGTACGTTTCATGAGAATTTCACAATGGAAGGTGAAATATACTTTGTTCTCCCCTTGTGGGGATTCTCGGATACATACAGTGTTATTTATAAATAAGGTAAAAGTTGTTGGACTTTGGAGCATTGCCTTTCAATCGTGTCCCTAACATAAAAACTGAAATTCTAATAATTTTATATGTTGTCTTGGTAAGAGGAAACAATTATTCCTATTTCCTACTTGGAATATTATCACTTCACTAGGTTTATGTTAGATTTCCATGTTTATATGAAGCATAACCATTAGCAGATCCCTAGATGAATAAATCTGCCATTATGTTTTTGCAATATAGTACCTGCATTGCAGTCTGGATATAGCCTCTGCTCTTTGTGCCAAATATGACCCTAACAAGACAAGCTTAGTCTTTCAAGGGAAGGTCTAGCACAGCTAGCATAAAGTTAACTAGTCTGCCTAACTGAGCTTTCAAGACTCTATAGAGGTAGAAGAGATCTGTTACTGACCATTCTCAGTGTCCAGGATTAGTGGAAAAGCTTCAGCTTTGAAGAAGTTTCACCCCGTGCAGTCATCTGTGTTAGCAGCTACTGGGATGGTGGGAGAAGTTTGCAACAACTGAATATTGTCTTTGTCAGAAGTCCATCAAAATTTTCATGTGTTTAAGAATCAGAGCTTGTGTAAACTTTGTCCAGCAAAATCTCTTTTGCAGCTCTGTAGGAAGAATGCATGGTAAGGAAAAGACTGACCGAATTATAACCCCCCCTAAAAATACATCCTTTGAATAAATTGTAACATGTTTCCCTGAAATTCACAAAGGAGGTGGCCACCTTTTTGTTTTTTTCTGTACTACTGTATCTAAGATAAACATATTCTGGTAAGAGATTCACACATGCAGTATTCTACAAATTCTCTGTTGTGTACATTTGATTTTTCCACAGGCATGTTCTTCCAGTGGATTCTGTGTGCCTCCATATGGATAGTTTCTTTAGTGGTCAATTTGATTCAGAATTGCCCCCGGTTTTGGCCTCTGGCTATGGTTGGAGGTTTTGTGTGGGCTACAGGTGAGGATAAAGAGATTCCAATTCTTGAAACTTTTTCATGTATAAGATAGTAGTTATTTAGTAGTTACTCAGTTTTTTAACGCCTCACTGTTAATGGAACTGTACCCTTATAGCAAATACTGTTTTATTATCTTTATTTGATGAGGCAAATTCACACCAAAATTAATGTTTAAAATTATATGGGGGAAAAGTCTATGTTCAGTGTATTTATTTTTTAAAAACACTGTTTCTTACCACCTTGTAGCTTCCTAAATTTCTTTGCCTTCTGACCAGGCACAGAATCTAAATGAAATATATACAAGATCCCATTCTATTTTTTAACTGATTTCAGTTTTGGTTTTTGTATTTCAGGCAATATTACAGTTGTCACTATTGTTAGAACTATTGGCTTAGCTCTTGGTCTTTTGATATGGGCTTCTTTTAATTTGCTGACAGGTTGGGCAAGTTCAAGGTAAGTAGGTTTTAAATCTTAAGTCATTACATAATAGTGTTGCCAATTCCTCATTAATAACTGCAGTGAAAACTCCCCTGTAGAATCATAGAGTCATTCAGGCTGGAAAAGACCTTTATCATCAACTCCAGCCATTAAAGTAACACTGCCAAGTCTACCACTAAAGAGGATTTATCCTATTTATTAAAACTTTTTCCTTCTCAGTGGAAAGTACTCAAGTTAACTGTTTCAGCTTTTTGTATTTCCTCTGTTTTAATAGAAAGAAGAACGCCCAGTTATGTTATTGAGTCGATAAATAATGTATTTCTTAATGTAAAACTAGTACATATTTGTATTTTTTTCTTCTGCAATATGGTCTGATAAAATAATTTAACTTCAGTTTTTAAACATACATGTTAAAAAAAATGCACATTAAATTAAAGGTTGTTTTTGTAAAGTAGATTTTTGCAAGCTGACTGAAGCACTGATCTAATACTGAAAATATATACTTAAGCAGAATTATTTACGTGAGTCAAGACTTCAAAGGCTAGGTTATAATTTAACTATTTGTATAAAGTCAGTGCAACTAAGTGAAACTAGTTAAATGTTCCAGGTTTGGTTGGTTTGGAATTGACCCAGAAGAGGTATCGAGACCAATCTTAAATTATATTGGAGCTGGACTTTCACTTATAAGGTAAAAATTGATTCTTGTAATGAATTTCTGTTATGTAAAATATATATTTAATAACCAACATGATGATTTAACAAGAGAATGAATATATTGAAGATTTTTTGGCAAATCAGTTTACCAAATTCATGAGCTATCCATAGCTAGCTGGTCAGTGTTCATGTGGAAACAGACATCCACTACAGGGATGAAATGGTTATCCATAAACACGGAAATGTATTTTTAAGCTGGTAGGCATGTTCAAGGCAAAGCAGAGATGCACGGATTACCTCCCTGGCTAGGTTATTCAAATGGTTCACTTTCCCCAAATGCCTTGAGAGGACAGACTGTCTAGAAGAATCTTGTTGAGAAAACGTCAGATTTCTGATCTCACTTCAGTCAGTCAAGGGTGCAAATCTTAATCTCAGAACTAAGAAGATGCCACAGAACCCCTTCCCTGATACTTTGGGGTCCATGAGAGGCCAAAGGCTTTGCATGTTTTCCTGTCTGTAATAGATCCGTGTCTTGTAAGTCTTAAGTCACACTTCAAATTCCCACACAGTGTCTTCCTTCACAGTCTTTGGAAGGACTTTGTTCTTTCTTTTTGCTTGTTTTTTATTTGTATGAGTGCATACATTTTGGTCCAAACACAGAGGAAAGAGGATCTTTGTTATGTAGCAGTGTTCTTGCTTTCCAGCTGGGTGGCTGGGAAGATGGCCCTAAATCCTAGGGGCTTTACCATAAGCGTGCTGACAGAAGATGCATGAAATGCCTTTCAGAAAAGGAGGGTATTAAGAACATGGAGATAATGAAGCTGTTTCTGATTGGTAGGAGAGAGCTGCTGCCTTAGATTCATGATTTTTGCTTCTGCTTTTTTTCTTTCCTAAGAGTCTGCAACTTTGCACCCATTCGCGTTACATGTGGCACATGAGTTTGTGAGGTACTGAGAAAACAGTAGCAGTACTGCTATGCCTGCCTGATGAACTCATGCAGCTCACCACCTGCTTCCTGTTCCTGAGATATCATGGAGGAGTGACCAACAGGGAGAAAGATAATGAGCAAACATGTTTTCCTGGCAAACTGCACAAAGCCTGTGCATGTTGCTCTGCGGAGCTCAGAAGCAGAGTTCTCATTTTAGCCTCCTGTGTGGAATCTGTATGTTACCTCTGGAGGAAACTGACATCCTTTTGTACCTATGCTTACTCCATCACTAAGAGATGAATCCTTCTTCAAACGGAAACATTCTGTCCACAGTTAGGAGAAGAAGTTCCTAGATCATTGAAATGCTTTTCATAAAAGTAAAAAACAGATCCTTCCTGAGATCTGTTTGCATGGATATACCTGATCTCCTGTAGCCAGGGTAGTAATACTACCCTTTCTTCTCCATTTTATTCACTTAATGCACTGAGCAGCACTGAGCAATATCCCTTCTCCTTCCACATGCTCACAAGCCCTGTCACAGCAGTATTCCATCCCTCACATATGATAGAAGGCTAAAAATTAACATTTTTCCTTGAGGTTTGAGGCAATTCTGTGCAGGTTTAAGCTGTACCATATAGAATTTTCAAGCATTTGTTCCATTTATGTGTGGTTTGATAATAAAAGGGCACTGTTAGCTAAAGCATCTGTTGTTAATGTGGTTGTAACTACACACTGTTAAAAGAAGATGTTTCAATCACATTACATGAGAAGAGAGATCTATAAAGTGATACAAAAACTGACTTATTTCCTTACTTTCACTTAGGTTTTCTGCTAGCTAAGTTAAATTAATAACTTTAAATTATTGTATTTATATCTTTTATATATATAATCATAATAAGTTACAACTTTAAAGCAATTGCATTTTTTAAATATACTGAAGTGACTCTAGGGTAATAATGAAAAGAAAGGAATATTCCTCCAAATAAAACATATGTCTCTGGACACTAGATGTTATGTCCTTATGAACTGACATGGTATTTATTTGGTGTATTTTTCTCTTCTGAGTGCTGTCATATTTCTTTTTATAAAAACTGAAGTCCAGAATTCTTCAGCTTCATTAGAAAGCACACCTTTACTGAGAGAAACTGTAAGTACTCTACAGTTGTTACTCTACAGCAGTGAAAGTACATAGCCATTTTAAAACAAGAAATGTGCTTGTTAGTCAGGTTTGCTAGGATATGGTAGAATACATAAAACAACATAAATATGTATTGATTGTATCTTAATCTGTGGATCTTGGATATCATTTTGAGTATTAGCAACAGGAGAGGTATTCCCAAGTGTTCTTTCTTGTTTGTCAGCTTTAGATGGCTTAGAAAGTCCATTTTCATTATGATGGAGATTATATAAAAGACAGAGAGTATTACTTTCAGAGAGTATGTGAGAAGAGGAAGTAATTTCAATTAAACGTTAGCTATGAAGCTGTGAGGGTGCTTAGGTGAAAGGCCGGATTTTTGCCAGGTTGCAGAGCCAAGAGATTGTCAAGAGTTGCTGACTGTCATCATCAGCTGTGGCACAGGTTGGAGGCCAGTGAGGGGTACCAGGTTGGCTGTCACTGCTTAGGGAGCCCAAAGTATGTAACGACAGCTGGAGAACAGGCTCCTGCTACCACTGTACCTTACTGTAAGAGTCAGTGCTCAGTGGCTACCTGAACAGAGAACCCTGAGAGTTTCCTAACTGTGCTCAATACTCATTAGAGGTACCAGTCTACCAGACTAAAGCACAGAAGACAATTTGATTGCCCATTTTAAGAACTCAAACTAAACTAAGCTTGCATGAGAATTCTTGGGTTTTTTTGCAGTCTATTAATGGATCTGAAGGACCTGGAGGACCCACTGAGGACTCATGGGTGAACAAACTTTCTCCAGCAAAAAGGAGACTCGTGTAAGTTGCTAACAGTTCTTTTACTGGTACAGAGCAAGTAGCCAGAGAAAGTAGTTAAACAGTGTGAATTTGTGTCCTGTGGTTTCCTAGCAAAGTCACACACTAATAAAAAACAGGTTTTACATAGTAGTGCAGTGTGCAAATCTATTTATGAATAGTTGCACAGCTGTTTAGATTATTCCATTGGCACTGCGTGTCTAACCTTACCAATTAAGTATCAGGTACTACTGTGAAAAAGTATCATTTGGGAAAGTAAATTACAATATCAACTCAGTAATTACAGAGCTGGGTTTTATCACTTGGTTGATTAGCACTCCAGCATAGAAGAAGCCTGTGCTAATGACATGCTTCCAGGCGTGGTTTCCAAGTGAATACATCTGGAGAAGGCCTGGCAGTGTGGTAAGGAGACCATAGAAGTGCTCCAAAGTGGAAGCAAGCTAGCAAGGAGCCAGTGTGGGGAGTAGAGACTACCAAGAGCACAGCGATCTGGAGATGGAGAAGGGGACTGAAGAGGCAATGAACCTGGGAAGTTATAAAAAATATATAGATTGCAACAGCAAAGGTGAGGGTGAGAGCATTTTAAATTGATTTTTTTTGTTGTTGTCCCCTAGCTCTGCTTTTAGGAAATCCTAGTTAGTTAATTTCCCATTTCATTAATATAGATTGCTGGCTTTCGGGGCAGGAATTGTCTGTGTTGCTTCGCCACAAAGTAGAGGGAAACTAAGTGAACCATTTCTCTACTAGAAAATAAAAATGTGCTAAAATGTATTATTTTTATAGGTAGCAATTTTTGTATGATGCAGAGTTTTTACCTGTAGTACTGGGCTTACATGTGTTGTCTACTTCCTTAATTCATGCTAGGCTATTTTCTCCAATTTTTGTTCTTTTCAAAGAGGCTGTAGCCTGGCTGTAGTAGCTGGAATACTCTACGGTTCCAGTTTCATACCAGTACTTTACATCAAGGATCATGGAAGAAGAAATGAAACTGTATACACAGGAGCAAGTCAGTTTGGTAAAGGCTAATAGACCACTTCTACTTTATTTTATCATCATGTTCTCCTGCTTTTTTAAAGGCATAGGGTGAAAACCTTGACATGCCTGAAAATATACCATGACAGTTTATCAGTTCTGCGCTACTTTAGATGTCATAATCATAGCCCTAGCTCTCCCTTTTTCTCGGAGGTGAATTACACCATTAAAAAGACTTGAGAAACAGCCCAAAGCCTACCATACTTAACTCACAGGTATGTTTCTGAAGGCATTAAATGCTAGCATTCTCAAAATACAGAGTTTGTATGAGTGGAGGAGGAGTTAAACAAGGGCACAAACTTGCCCCAATTGCCAACAGCAATAAAGGAAGAGAAGATTGATCATAACTGATGAAAAGAGCAGACGTGTGACAACATAAGTAATTAAAACCATGTCGTTTTTTAAATTGAAACTGCTTAATGTAAGCCTAATTGCCAATTTCAAACAACATTCCCCCAGAAACGTTTTCCTTAAGGTTTAGGTTATACCTCATCAGGCAACGCCCGCAGCAGCTTAAGAGCAAAGTACTGCTGAGAACACATAATGTTGCTATTGTCATATACAATATCTCTTGAATACTGCAATGTATATATTCCCCAGCCAGGCAAAACAGATGTTGTCATTACCATAGCTGCCTTTCCTGTTGAGAATTTACAGCTCTAAGGAGACAAGGATCACGTTGCTACATGCTTCTGTTACCATGTTGGAAATACTCTCTTTAGCCCATACAAAGTCCATAAAGGATTTATTATTGTTCATAATTATAGTGATCAAAATTATGATGCATCCTTCAAGATTAAAAAAGGACAAAACTGAGCCATGTTTTGCTTACGTAGTCTGTGCAGTTGTCTTGCCCATAAATGTACAGAACAAAACAAGGATACAGGAATACATGAACATAATTGTAGATGCTCAAGATAGGTCATAATTATGTAAAATCCCCACCATAGTTTTGTAGCCTCAGCTGAGGATTTTCTCAAGTTTTTATTAAATTAATTCAGTAGTGTAATAGAGTTCTAAAAATAGCAACTCATAGAAATGCTTAGAAGCCTGTAATAAATGGCGGAGTCAACACAGCATTTAATTCATTTTTAGTAGGTGTCATTGATTGTATCCATCCACAGTTAAACTGGCAGCTGAGTTTGCCACAATGAGATTTGAATTTGAATTCTTATGGGCAGCACCTTTATGCGTTTTTGTCTATATGAATGCTATCAGTGAAAATAATTTTGTTAAAAGTAATAACTGGTATTTTTACTAACATCATTTTGCAATTTCTCTTTCAGATTTAGATTATGTTTTTGCACACTTTAGTGGAATATTTCTTACAAGTACCATCTACTTTTTGATCTACTGTGCAGTCAAGAAAAATAAACCTTATGTTTATCCCCAAGCCATATTGCCAGGTATGTTTTTAAATTAGCAATTGATTTCAGTTACTTCTTCGGACCATTTTGCAGTGATTAGTTCAAGTTGTGTGTTGGAATTGTAGTTCACCTTTCAAGTATCTTCATTGTCTCTTTTTAAAGAGAACTTCTGTTAGGTTAATTAATTAAGGTTAGGAGACGGGGATAATTTTTGTTCTAATTTGAAACTAGAACAAAATGACATTGCAGATTTTCAAAAACTGACTGCCAGAGTGGAGAGCACATTGCCCAGAAAATTTTGAACTTCTAATTAATTTGCTATTTCAGTTGGAGTAGCTGATTGTCATCCATGGAGCACTGGTTTAGATTGCCAGAGCCAGCTTGTTAAAATAGTTAACATACTAAAATACGTGTATACAATTTCTGTATTATGCTTATATGTGTAAAACTTCCACAAATTGCTGCCTGTACTTTGCTGTGCATGTTTTTGATTGGGATTTATTTTTCTAGGGTTTGTTTCTGGTGTGCTTTGGGCAATAGCCAATTGCTGCTGGTTCCTGGCCAATCACTATCTCAGTGCCGTCGTCAGCTTTCCAATAATTACTGCAGTAAGTATATAAAAAATAAATCTCCAACTAGAATTAAAAGTGAATGTGTTTCTAACCTTCTGTTTTTGGAATTGAGTTGAAATTATGATGGGTCTAGAGCATTTTTAGTCAAGAGTATACAGTGCCTCCTCTGCTTATATGTGCTAGTCTTTGGAATTTTAGGAGCATGAGTGACTGTGACAAGCACCATCTTGGTCAATGTCAAGCATAAGAAAAACCAGAAGAATTGAGAGTGTGAGTCTTTAGGTTATATAAAGCCAAAGCTTTGTAAACAGAATTAATGTCAATATTAACTATTTAATTGAAGTGATTAAAAGAAGAATTCTTTTATGCTTTCATCCCAGGAAGTACATTTTGGTCTGGATGTTTTTCAATTTGTGAATTTTATCCCCTAGTAGTCATTTTGCTTAATTAAGTGAGGCTTTTTTTCTTTTTTACGGTTCTTGAACAAACAGAACAGATTATGTACTACTGAAAATAATGTTCTTATGCAAATGTGTGGAAAATAGGTTGGCCTGTTCTGTCTCTGTTTTATTCCTGTTTCTGATGTACCTTCAAAGCACAAATTCCCATCACTAGATAAAAGTAAACTTTGCATTTACTCTCTTGACACTGTACTAGTTGGTGACACAAAGGTGGCAAATGAGAGTTAATAAATATTAAAATCGAAGTTTTGCTTAACAGCTGTATTTTGGAAGCAAACTAATGAAACAACTTTAATAGGGATTAAGCTTTGCCTCAAGATGCAGTAAGTCAAAATAAACTCTGCAGTATGCAATGAGAAAGAAAAAACAAAACTTGGGATCATTCTAATTAGAAATGGAAGGATTAATGAAAAGCTGCTTTAGTAACTTAGTTTTCAGTATGCCTAAGGAGCAAGGATATAAAATCACAAAATGAAAAATGTAAGGACAACAGTGACGAGAGACTGCCTATCTGGACCACAGGTTCAGAACTGTTGCTTTATTTCACCCTGGAGAAAATTTTCAGAGAGGTATTCATCGCATCCCTTTAACACTTTGTTTCACTTCTTAAAGTGCATTCCTCTCTCAGCGCACATTATCTAGAACGTGAAATTAACCCCTCAAATAATAGTTGGCAGTGTTACTAGGAAACAGCACTCACACATATAATCAGCATGAGACACTGTTTCCTGTCTCTATCTGTGTCCCATCAGTTGCACTGAGGATAAAGAGAGGAAGGTCACTGCCAAACATCTGTCAAGTGTTTCTCAGAACAGCTCTAATGGGAAGCATTAACAGAGCCAGTTTTTGTTTCATATTCAGATATTTTCTCATCAGAGATGAAAATTCAGATCATTGCTCCCTCCGGGGAAAAACTGTATTATCAAGAGCGCCTGGAAGATGCTGTTGTGTATCGCTGTTGGCTGTTAGCCAGGAAACCTGTACAACAACATCACGCATAATCAGGAGTGTCCCTGACACGTCTCCCTGGCTGGCTCTGTGCTTTGTCCAGATGCCAGCTATACAGGAAATACATCTATGTTCCAGTCTCTTGATATCATACTGAGCGATAAAATCAAACTTTGTCCAACTAGTTAGTCATGCTAATAAAGGAAATGTTAGGATACATTGTGGACTCTACTTTGGACTAAAATAAGGCATGTTATTTGGAGTTTTGTGAAAGAACATGTAACAGCTGGACCAGACTCCGCAGTGTAATTTAGAAAGTTGTGCCTACTGCAAAAAAAAAAAAGCAGTTTCTTGACTCTTTAGCCCTTCCTGAAGATTTTATAGTAAATATTTCACTGATGTTTATGCTTTTGTCATGAGTGCTTTACTTCTATAGAATGGAAAGACCTAAATGTGTTATCTGGACAAAATTCAACCACCCTGAGAGCAGTAATAAAAAGGAGTAAATTTTAATGAAATTATGTAATGTACAAATTACTCTTATTCTTTAGGGTCCTGGCCTTGTTGCTGCAGTGTGGGGAGTCCTTGTATTTAAGGAAATCAAGGTAATGTTATTAGGTCTCTTACCTAATATCTCTTGCTTTTCTCTAGCCCTAGAAACAGCATGACTTGTTATACAGCTGTATCTCAGATTTCTCCTCCTTGCAAGTATTGCATTATGAAACTGAAAGTGATATCATGCAATATTAAGTTTTCCAAGAAACATGAAGAACTGTGGACAGTTTTTACAGGAATGAAGATTTTAGTTCCATAACTGTATGAGGAGCAGTGGATGTAGATGAAGACTGTAGCACAGCCAGGAGGCAGGATGCCAGGCACAGCCTGAAGGCAGTTTTCATTTGAGCAAGTTCTTTCAGTGGGGGCAGGGGAATGAGCAGTTGTCCCAATAATAACATCAACAAGTAGATTACATTTTTAGGGGCAGGTTCAATAAAGGATGCAAAAATGCCACAGAGGTTAATAGGCCTTTGTAATTACAGCGTAATGTAAAGATCCTAAACTGATACAGCAGTGATTGTCTACAGCAAGCTAATTTACTTTTAACATACAGGGCAGCATTTAATTTTAACATACGAGGCAGAAGTTAGTTTTCTAGTGGAATTTGAAGCATTGAATGCTAGCAGTGTAATACCAGGTTCTCTTTGCCAATCTATCCAGGATCCATAGGTACCTAACTTGCTATTAGAGATGATCTTTCCCAGTATTTTTGGTGACTGTGCGTCAGGCATCCTTGGATCCAGAACTAGAAGTTCTGTGTCTCCTACTACAGATTAGTGTTGCACCACAGTGGAAGATCATCATGTTCATTATCCAAATCTTTGTAACTCTCTAAGCCTTTCATTCTTTTCATACATTTTAAAATAATCTCTGCCTAAATGAAACCTAGTACTTTGTTTTACTTTTTCTTAAAGTGGTGTCAATAATGACAAGGTGATCTTTTCCTTTTTCTCTTCTTTTTCCTATACAGGGACTGAAAAACTACATATTACTGTCAGTATCATTTTGCATCATTTTGGCTGGATCCCTTTCCACAGCTTTTTCTAAAGTTTGAAAGGACCTTCTGGACCAGTAGATGGTGCTAATGTTTAACACAAATAGAAAGACAATGTGGGTAGATCACAATACATAATAATTTTCAAAATGTATGTCCAACATTTGCCCTAACTTGCTTCAGCCAAGTGGAAGATGAAAACATTTGGCATGAAAGAAAATCTGGAAATATTTGTTTCTGCGTTTCTTGGAATAGTAAGAAAATCAAAGGACTTTATTAATCAAAGCTAAATTATTTTGTTGTTACTAATTATTAGGGGTTTTTTGTTCAGATGCTAAACTTCATCTCATCATAAATTGCAGTTTACTGTTGTGATGGTGGATAGTGACTTTAATTCTTTGTAATACTGTATGTGTTTGCAAGCTGATTTGTTTTAATAAAACATTTTTTCTTACTGACTTAAATACAATATACGTCTTGAAATATTGCTTATGAAACTGGTACACATGAAGGTAACAAAGCTTTTCTTCTATTTAGAAGCATTATTCTTTAAAATCATTAGTTTACATTAAAATGTTGTCTTCCAGTCACTTCAGACTTGTGAAGAAAATAGAGTTAAAAGGGTGCTGAAAAATAAATTACTTTTGTTTCACAACATTTTCCATAACCACCACCAACAGGGACTGTATTTTCCTACTTGTGGCAGCTAACCTTTATATATGCAGAGCCTGTTGTCTGAATCTCCCCTTAGCCTCTTCTTCACTACATTAGACAACCCCAGCTCCTTCAGTCTTTCTGTAATTTGTCTTTCCTGATAATAGAGTGGTTTGGCTGAAAGGGACCTTAAAGATTATCTAGGTCCAACCCCTCTGCCAAGGACAGGGATGAAGTTCATTAGACCAGGTTGCTCAGGGCCCCATCCAACCTGACCTTGAACACTTTCCGAGATGAGGCATCAGCAGCTTCTCTGGACAGGCTATTCCAGTCTTTCACCACCATCTGAGTAAAGAATTTCATTCTAAAATCTAATCTAAACCCAACCTCTTCCAGTGTAAAACCATTGGCCCTTGCCTTGTCACTGTCTGCCTGTATAAAAAGTCCCTCTCCCTCCTTTTTATATACCACCTTAAGCTTCTGGAAGGCTGCAATGAGGTTTCCTTGAAGCATTCTCCATGCTGATCTCTCACTAAATAGACTACACCTGTGTGGAACACCAAGACATGGCAGTCAGGCTACAGTCTTTCAAAAACAAAGTGCAGCAATAAGATTATGAGTGTTTTTCCCCTTCCAATTTTCAAGCTCTGTTCGTAGTTACACATCACAGATTTTTGTCATCATGGCATGATATTGTTAATATGTTCAAATTGCAATCATAATTTTTCCTTTCTCCCTTCCACGTTTGTCTGCTCATCACCAGATTTGATCTTAGAACTGTTACTCAACCTGCTTTTTCCCATCTTGTGTTGTTTATTCCTACCTGGGTGTCAGAACTTGGTGTCTGAGAGGTTTTTCCTCTCTAAGGCATTTCTCTAATTTTGGTCTCTGTGTTAACCCTGTCCTCCAACAAGGCGGCAGCATTTTTCAGCCAGGTGTCATCTGCAGCTTTAGTAAATGTACTCTCTAATTGCTGTAAATAATGAAAATGCTGCATGATACTAGCCTTTACTTACATTTTGGTATCTAATTCTTTTTACCTTTCAGGGAACAATTGATTAACCTTTGAGTACAATTTTCCTGTGTCTTGCACTGCTTTTATTTAGACTGCATTCTCGGAGCTTTTACGTAACATCTGATAAAACTGTTCAAATCAAGGTACATGATGTGTTCCTCCCTTATACCTGATATTGGAGAGAAAACTGGTAATTTTTTCTGTCCAGTACCCAGGTCAGGCACAATTTCTCCTTGACAGATGCTTGACTGTTACTTACCCAGCCACTATTTTATTGACTCAGACAAGGAAAAGTAATATATTCATTGTGGTTTTGAAATTACTTGAATTAATTTGGACATTTATTAATTTCCTTGGTTCTGTTTATTTTCCTAAAGACCACAGTCTTAAGGGTTCCCATCTTAAATGTTCCAGGAATATACTCTGTGCCAGAAAGTTGCTGATAGACAAGGAATTGGCAAAACCAAAACACAGTATCCTCAGGCTCCTCAGATTTACAGATATGCTTTAATATGGCAGTTCTTTCCAGTCAGTTTTTATTCCAGTGCCCCTGTTCACGGTTGTGTTAACAGTGGCCGTGATCTGTTTACGACTGAAAGAACAAGGATGCTGTTCATTTCTGTTTACAGTGGCATTGCTGAATATGGACGAATTATCTCTTATTTCCACAGAGGTACTGACAAAAATACTAAGCTTGTAACTCACTATTGTGCTAAAATATTGACAGCACAGCACGATATTTCCAAAGATGCTGTGGTTGCAGCACCAGTGCACTTTGATACACCAAAGCAGCTGCTCAGGCAGGATCATCTGTTTAGTTTACCACCACCCATTAGATCACCGGTCACCTTTGGCTAAAGTCTGCAAGTACACTCTAGTCAGTGAGGCTCATACTCCTCCCTAGTTTATGTATAATAAATCACTAATGCCTCAGTCCTGCTCCCTAGGAGGTGCAAAGGCAGCAGCAGGACAACCTGCCTTGGGCAAGCAGGCGACAGCAGCAGGGTCAGAGGGGCAGGTCCCTGCCCTGCACAGCCTGCTGCCCCCCCAGCCCCTCTCCTGGCCAGCAGGAAGCCGTGCGCTCAGTGAGCAGTGAACTCTGCAAGAAACGTCCCTCCTGCTTCATGCAGGCACTGCGGGCCCTGCGCAGGCTGTTCTGGTGCCCCTGCGTGAAGGATGGCCAGAGGATGTTGATTTTCCAACTACACTTGCCTGTGCCTGGTCCATCTCGGGAGCAACATGGATCCAGGCCCGCTACCAGAGTTTTGAAACTCGAGGGCTTCATGGTGTCTAGAATTATGATCACTTTACGTAAAGAAATGTCACTTTTAGATAAAGAAAAGAAACCTGGATGGAATATTCCATGCTGAACTGGCATATGGGAGATGTTATAAACCTTACATTCTGTTCATCGTCTCTATAACAGCCATGATTTTAAAGGCTCAGGATATTAGATTTACTACAGGAAAAAAATCCCAACCAAACCAGCAACCAGAGGGGTTTTCTTCTTCACAACTAGACATGGACCCGGCTCAGCTATGGAGAAGGTACGTGGTCCTGTGGCTGCCATTATGTCCATGATCACGGGAGGCAGCACTACAGAAGAACTTCCTTTCTCCTTTCCCTTTCTGCCATCCACCACACCTTCCCTGGGACAGATGATCTTAGAGCCTCTATTGTCTCTCTTGAAGGGATGCTCTTAAGTTTACTTCTGGTGTGGGCATCCATCTACTGGATATGATTAGAGGGAACAGTTAAATCTTCCAGGGCAGGAGCACCTTTGCATTTCCTAGTTTTTGTACAAGACCATTGGCTTTCTGCAAAAAAACCCAAAAACCTGAGCTCCTGTCCATAGCAATTGCCATGTAAATAAACGTTTGTAGTTTGATGCAGTTCTCCAGTCTGTGTTTAAAGCTATCAGATGTGCAGATTTAATTGCTGACTGCTAGGGTGTTAATTAAAATTCTGGTTTGTGAACAGCTCAAGTATGACCTTTATTAAAATGTTTTTTAGCAGCTATCTGATTGGATTTGAGTTGATGACTGCAAGAAAAAAATCCCACCTCTTCCAGCACTTTTCTGTGAAAAATCCCATGTGGTTTTCCAAAATAGTTTTTGTGATGTTCACTTGGAATATGTTGTATAAATATTCCACTCGTTTCTGAGATTTTCTTGGTCTTGACGTTTCTAGTTAGAAATAACACTGTTACTTCTTTCATGTGAGGATGCCGGATTAACAGCTTGTTTATAGAGCTATTTGTACAAAACAGTCTGGCAGTAACTGAGTTTAGTAAGAGAAAATTCTACAGCTAATATAAATTATCATGGTTCTGTTTATATCAACATATTTTTGTATAAATGGAAGAATCACATTTCTTGGAGAAAATTAAACTTTCAAATATTTGTTTATGCCTGTTTAACAAATTTGAAGAATATGTTTGAGCTTGCTTTAAGAATTTTTCTCTGGTAAACTTAGAGGCAAAGTAGCCTTTAAAATATAGGTAAACTGGGAGTTTCATGAGATTTTTGTGCAGTGTTGTGAACCGGGAAAATCAGGGTCATCCTTTTTTTTAGATTTACCTTGCCTGCTTATTCCTGCCCCTGTGTTTATTATCAATGGATATTTTGAGGCTCACTGCCCTTCCACAGTTTTATTTCTTCATATTGTTAGTAAAAACTATTGTACCTGGAAAAATAATTTAAATACAATTGATCCTGTCTTCAAATGTAAACAGTGAAAACTGGTGCTTTTTTATTCCTATCTAAATGTTATATTTTATTTATATCATCATTTTCAACTGAGATTCAAGGTAGATTAAATAGTCTGATCTGATCATTGAGCTTTCTTGCGTCTGGCCTGAAAATAAAATGTAAATTAAGATGATGCATGCTAACAACTAGTGTCTGTTTTCTTTTCATTTTGACCTTGTTTTCAAATAGAAAACTGATGTTTAATGTCCTATTCCATAATTACTGAATGACTAATGGATTCCACTTTCCTTTAGCTGTATGTAATGCTGATAAATAGTGACTATGGAGCATCTTATTTTAATTGCTACTGCTGAAGTGGTGATTCTTAAATTCTTCATACTTATCATAGAACATTTCTAGAAATCTAAAATATGTTCCATTTTTAGTGTAAAACCAAATAGTTCTTGTGTCTCTTACAGCACTGAAGGGCCTGTTCGAGGGTCTAACCTGAGAGAGGAAATAAAGGAAACAGGGCTTGCATTAGTCCTGCTGCTATCAGTCATTCAGGCAGTCATTGTGTAAGTAACTTGCAATGATCTCAGGTTTTGGTATTCATATAGGAACCAATTCACTGGTACTGACATAAATCACACCTAGAGGTACATTAGTTATTTCCCATGTCCTAGCATTTTTCATGCTGCAGATCTTCGTAGAACATTTCCTGCAGAACTGGGAAACAAGCCACACATCTCCCAGGGCCAAAGCAGAGAAGAGGTGGGGAGGGAGAAGTTTTTCACATCACTACTTAATAAAAGGAGAGAACACATGGCAGCAATTTTTCTGTGCCCCTGGGTTTGCTGCAGTGAGGGAAACTGTCACAGCACTCAGCTAGTCTCCCTGAGCCCATAGGCAAACCTCAAAGGACATTGTTCATTGTTACCATTCAGGGACCAGAATAAAATCTGTGGATAGAGGCTAGGGAGAGGAACACGTGTTCAGGAGTTGTAGAATGGTAACCACTCCCCGCCTGTGTTGTACACTTGAGCTTTGATCCCAGCCAAGGAAGAGGCCCGGGAATGCAAAGGCCACAGGCTCTTCGCAGATCCACCTTAGGAGAAGGGCTGATCTAGTCCTTTACTGGATAGCAGTACTTCACATCAGGCGGTGCCCTGACTCCACAGTTTATTTTCCAGTTGATTCTGTGCGCAATTGAAAGATTGGAACTTGTATAGAAGCATATCATGGCTTGTGTTCCTTGAAGCATACTGCTCTTGTCAAGTTCAAAGGAAATGGTTCAGACTGTTGGCTTGTCTTGCTTCCAGATGTACTTGCAGTGAGTGTGCATGACCTCATCATCAATTTCTGCTTCAGATGTTTGTGTCTAGCATTTTTGAGTGAAGTAGTTGAAATTTAGTCCATAAATCCAAAAACTAGTTCTAGCTAACTAAAGCTTTATGTGATTAAAAAATGGCCTTGTTTGGATGTTTCTAGAAGTTGGCAGCATATCATATTATGTGATGTAGGTAATGTGAACAACGAGATATTTATTACAAATAAATTAAGCACTTGCAACTTGTGACTTGCAACATGTGTTTTTTTGACTTTCGAGAGGCTAGTCACCACAAAGTTTCTGCTTGTACTCTTCTAACTTTGCAGATATTGAAGTAAAATGCTTTTTTTCTTCTTCATTGATTACACTGACTATAGTTTCAAGCCAGATAGATTCCTTTTCTTAACTTAGTGGGCAACAGTTCATTCAATAAAGCAATAGCAAATTTTGCAAAAAAGGAGGATAAGCTGAACTTTGTAGATGTATTCCTATATGGGTTTGGTGATATCGAGCCATGCTATTCTTTAGTGGATCACACCTTTTCTTACTTTTATTTGGCAACTGCTGTGTCCCCAGCTTTTCTTTTTTTACAGGAAGTGGTGGTACTCCAGTTAGACTGATCCAATTAATAAACTTCTGCTATTGAATCAGGATTTCACTCATGGTTCTCATTATGTGGGTCATGTTGATTAAAGATTATGCCACTACCCAACTGTTTGCTAACAGACACCTTGCATTGACAACAATGGATGGGATTGTGAGAGCAGTTGTAACTTCAAGGAAAAAAATCAGCTACATTAACTTTCTTCACTGTGAAGAGGTCACCTGAGGAAATTCTGGGGGTGGGGAATAGCACTTTAACCTAGCACATTAAGGGCATGCCCCTGCTACTTTTTATCTGATTGTTGGGACAGAACTGCCCCTTCCTAAAACCCTTTTTTCCCTCCTTGTTTAACTTTGGTGAGAAGATATAGCTTAATTTTTTTTTTTACCTGAAGCTAAGCACTTTGCAAACATCTGTAAATTTACTATGCCCTGCTAGGCTTGCAGATTTATTTGCTGCTTGTTCTGTTTAGTGTAGTTTCCATGCCTTTACAGATAAAATCTTGAGTTTACTAGAAATTCAGAATCATGGCTGCTCTAAGCACAGTTTTGCATATGATTTGTTTTTTATCAGCTATGCTTTACACATTACATACTAAGTGTTGTCTGCTGTTGATGGCTGGGGCTGCTTAAGGATGAGATGTGTAAAGTTTCGTAGTCTCTTTCAGTTTTAAGTCTTCATAAAGTGTCATTACGATAACTGCAACTTAAAATACAAGAAAGTATCTTGTTTACTGGGCCTCCATGAAATATGCCCTGATCAGGATTGGGAGACCTCTCGCATTTCTTTCGTGAGGAAGGTCCAAAATGTCATGGTTAGATTCCAGCAAATGGATTTCTGAGTGGCTAGAAGGCACAAAGAGCTGCTATGCCATGAAATTACATTTGAAAATTTAAAAGAATAAAGCACTTCAGCAAAACTGTTCCCCTCTGTGTTACAGTAGTTTGTTATGTCCCCATCTGTTGCTGGACACATTAGCTTTCAGATTAATGGCAACTTGCTGATGGAAAATTAGTCGGAATATCAAATTTTAGGGCTACCGTCAAAACATTGCAAGGAATATCACAGATTCAAGTGACCAAGAGTTATGTGTATCTGCAAATACCTAAAGGTGTAACTATCAATATGTGTGTGTAGACGTCTAAATTAGATCCTTTAAGTTAAAAAAGATCTGGGAGTTCTTGCCAGTAGCTATCTGAAAATGTCAATTCAGTGATTAACAGCAGCTGAAAAATGATAGCATGTTTGAAATTATTAAACAGTAAATGGGGAAATATCACTATGCCAGTGTATAGTTTCAATTCACTGGTCCCTGAAATACATGTATAATGGATTTTTAAAAGTCAGAAAGAAACAATATAATCATCCCTTGTACAGAGTAATTCCTAATTTAAGTAGCACAGGACCCAGCCTGAATTATAGAACCAAAATGTCATAATAACATGTCCATAGATTAATAATAAGAAACACATTAATAAGGATTGATTAGTCACTATGAGTTATGCAAGAAAAACTGAATGCACAGCACAATTATTAGAAATGAGCTTTGAAAGACAAAAGAGCGACTTTTTCAAAGAAAGCATAATCAGGGTTTTGCAACTTATTCTCAGAAGATGTAATACCCATTAGTATTATGAATAGGTTCTGAGGCAATTAGCGAAAGATAAGGCTGATTCTTGACTATGTCTCTACAGCTGATCTGAACCTCTGGCTCATGCCTTTAAGCCACCTGACTTCCAGAAAGAATCATTTCATGAGAGAAACTTTTTAGTTCCAGACATAATCATTCAAAGACCAATATTTGCAGACTTCAACTATTCTACTGTATATAGAGAGCCGAAGATACTCATTTCATTAAGATGAAATGAGTATCATGTAAATTCCATGTCCAGGTTAAGTATATAGGCACATTTTCAGTGTAATTTTTCAACAGCTATCATTATTGGGATGCTCCCAAACAGTGCAAATGTCGTGGGTAATACTGACACCCAGTGCTTAAACTAGAACCTAAACTTTATCATTTAAAATCTGTTTACACTGACCAAGAGCATTAAACTAAAAGTCAAAACTTTACTAAAAACTCTGAAATATTCCTTGTAACCCAGAACTTTGCACAAAGCAGAGGCAGTTTCTAACAGGTGAGTATCATTCAGTCTGAATGGTTACACTGTTTGTTTGCATTGTACCTGCTCTGGCTTCTGTCTTGCTGCTCACTGCACAGCAAAAAAATCTCTCCATGGAATCAACATGTGATCTCATAGGATGGTTGGGGAATACTTTTGATTAGGGGTGATTGTACTTTTTCTTCAACTTCTGTCCAAATTTGCCACCATGGTTTGTGTTAATTGTGATGGCAAGCACAAGGAAGAAGTCAAAAGGCAAAACTCCAGAAGACAGTAAAACAGAAAATGTTAAAGAGAGGTGATTGAGAAAAGAAGAAGGAAGAAGCTAGTAGAAATTAATTTGATGAGAAATATAAGCAGAACATTTATGTAGGACTTCCATTAGAAGGACAGTGAGCTTTTAATTAAGGTGTGGCAGACAGGCCGAAATTCAAGTGCAGATGACAAATCAAACCAAGAGGAAGATTATTGTCTTTCCCATGCAGTAATAAAATTAAGAAACAATGAAGTTAGAATAACAGTTCCAGATTATCTGAGTTAAGGGGACTTTCAGCAACTCACTTTGGCATATTGAACTGATTATGCTTCTAATTTAGGGACTGTGCATGTTTTAGTTTGACTTTGCTCAGATAACAACTTGGAATCTGTGTCTTCCAGCCTTACACAGTGAAGGAAAGGAGGCTGAAAAGAGCAGTCTTTGTACAATTTTATCTGAGAATTCTTTCAGTATTTCTCCCCAACCACTGCAATGTGTCAGCGGCATACCTTACTTTCCTAGTTACTCAAGTAGTAATTCCATTATTTCTCTGTGTGTTTGTTCTCAAAATAAACACAACTTGGCAAAAGTTTCCATTGTGTCTTCATTTTTGAAACCTGTAGGCACTAAAGCTGGCTAATAATGTTTGAGCCCTTTAGAGGAAGGACATAGTAGAAAAGAAGAATAGTGGTTCAGTCCTCTTATGACTACTTGAATGACTATTAGAGGCAAATTCATTTAGAAAAAGTGTCCTTGTATGCAACTAAAAATATGAGTCCATAGTTAGGTCATACTTCTGTCAGTTTCACAAGGGTCATAAATGCTGTACTACTTTACCGGGAAAATAATCTTTCAGTTTAAAGTATAGTTCTTAACAAATAGTATTGAACTGAGCATCATGCTATCATTTTATTGATAAGGCAGTGTCTCATTTAGTTCTCCTAATATTATCATTTAAAAAACAAAAACTTCAGGGAAGAAAATACTGCTGGTGGTGTTGTGATGTTAACTCTGCTGTTTTTCATATTTTTAAATATTTAAGCCTAGGCCCAAAACCAGTACATGGAAACAGGAAGTATGCATCTGGATGCCATACTGATGCCAGTTAGAAGGGGTTATCTTGTTTTCCAGAATCTTGTCTTCCACTTTCAAATGAGATTTGAGAGCATGTCCTTCAGCTGGAGAAGTTTCGCAAGAGGATCTGAATGAGCTGTGTGACAAGCTCAGCAGTGGGTGGAATTGCAGCTGTCCAATAGTGTGTCCACAGAGCCATTAATAAGGGTGGCTACGATGTGCCAGTCTTGACAGGAGAGTGAGTCAGGTGGATGAAATGTGTGTGCCCAACCTGTTCCTGCATTGTGAATTGGAGTGCAAGGGGAAGAAAAATAACTTCCTAAGAAAGGATGTTCTCAAAAGCAACTTCACTGACAAGAAGCAAGGGCAGGATAATTTTAAGGAGTAACAATGTGCTTTGGTCAGGAAATGATAAAAACTGTCTCTCAATAGCCAGGATGCTTTGAACTATTCAGTAAAATATTCTTTTTTTGGCCATAGTGGTGTCTGTTAACGTGGGCAGCTGCAGAACAGAAGGGGTGGGTGATCTGTCTCTCCTGTAACCACACCCTTATGTGACAGTGAGTTGTACAGAAGAGAGGAAAGAAAATCTTACTCCCAGAATCACTGCCTGTTTCTGAGATGAATGTTACAGAGCTTTTTTTTTATCATATTGCAGCAGGTATCAGAATAAACCAGTTTTTGCCTTTTAAACATGGATAGGAATAAAACCCACTGATAATGTATGAGTATCATCAGCATTGCTTTTTTATACTCCTCCCACTTTATTTCTTCTGTACCTCTACATTGTGCAAGAGCAAGTAAATGTGGTTATCTGCTGCAACACTTGTTCTATATTTTTAGTAAAAAATTTTCCAATCCATTGCAAATACTGAAGATCAAAGAAATTGTCATCACCTGTACAGAGCTGTCAAATGGTTTAGTATTAATGATTCAAAATACTGGCATGTTTTTTGGTTTGGGGTTGGTTTTTTTTTGCATTTTTTTACATTTCCCATTTTTATTTATCTTCCTATGGAATAAGATCTGAGAAAAAATATAGATGTGTATGTAGACTTGTACAGAAGCATAAATATACATATATAAAGAAGATTAACTTGTTTTGCTACAGTAAAATTCACAGCAGTGAAAATCTGCATAGCAGTATTACAAATTCAGGACTGTCAGTTGTCATGAGCAGAGATTTCTAATGCAATTTTCTCACTAAAAGTAAAATCGAAGATGTCTTATGTCAAATAACCATTGCAGATTTACATCCTGGGTTGCCTTACCACTCTGAGGAGGAAAAATTATTCTGGCTTTCCTAACAAGATAGAAAACCAACTTAAGGAACTTATGCTGGACTGTTCAGTGCTAGGGAGAGGAAAACTTTGGGCACTGTCCAAAGCAATGTATGCAGGAATGAATTTTTAAAGTGCTTCTGCAGAAGAGTTTTATATGCTCCACCAGAAGACATGTTTAATCTGAAGTACTTTCTCCTCTTTAGCAGCGTGATCAATAAGCAAGTCAAACAAATAGAGAAACGAGTGTTGTTCATGGATAGTTTTGCTTTTCACTGAGAGTGACTCAAGGTGTCGCTGCCTTGTAATGGGTTTGTGACATTTATAAAATATTGGGAAATTGGGAAAGAAATAAAAAACGTGCTGGGAAACTTCACTTTAAACAGAGTTATAAGGGTTTGGGTTGGGAATTCTTTGCATTCGATATTGCTGGGAGGTGTATATATATGAATAAAACCTCATCCAGCCCGTAAAGAAATCCCCAATTTAAATTACTAATGTATTATTTTCATATTTTATTTTTTCATAACAGAATATCTCCTTACAACAAAGAATCAAAATAAAGGAAGAAGCAGGGAGAAAACTCACGTGCTACAAAGATTTACTAAAACTACTAAAATGCCTAAACTTCAATGCAGATATAGAGAGTTGTTTTCATTATAATGTTAAAAAAAAAAAAAACCAGTTCATTGAGATACAAAAATTTTTGTGCTTAACTTATTCCAAAATACTGCTGCAACTTGGAAAGTGTCATGGTGATAGGGAAAAAAATGTTACTGTAGCACAGGAGATTCAAATATTATTCTTACATCAAAGCATAACAGAGGCTGTAGATATTTCCATATTATTGTAGTTTTATAAATAATATGTATTTATTATTTTAGGAATGGAGGACTCCCACCACTGACTGGTAATCCTGCTTCTTGGATGTTTTTCCTGGAGGAAAACTGGTTAACCCTCAGTTAACTCCACTCTTGTCTGTAACAGAAAATCCTGCAGTTGCCAATGCTGATTCAGACTTGGTAAGATAACCACAATGCCTATAGACAAAAAGAACAAAATCTTTGTCCAGAGAAAATAGGGACTGTGAAATCTCCACCTGTGATGCAAACAAGCTATGCTGAAGCAGGACAGGAAGGGTTCTTTAGTTTCCTTAAATTCCCACAAAAATGGTGTTAGGGTGCTCTCAGCAGTGCAAAAGGGTCAAGCATCAGAACACACAGAAATAGGTCTGGCATTATGAAAGCTGAGCAATCTACCATGATGTACTTTAGGGAAATCTTGACAAGCTTTAGTGGGGAAAGAAATGCCTGTTGCTCTGAAGAACTGTTCATTGCCATTGGCCTTGGAGTCTAGGAGAGTTCAGTCCACAGTGTTGGCTTGGTAAGATGTTGATCAACACTGGCTGGACAGACCTGAGAGTGTGTCTTAAGATTTTGACTGATTTTCCTTCTAGGAAACACAGGGGGGGAAAAAAGAAAGAAAAGGAAAAAACCCACCTTCCTAATTTTTTAGAGAGGACATATTTGAAACCAATGGAAAAGTTATTGTTACTGGTGCTATTGGCTAACTAAGGAACTGAAGCAAATGAAAGCTAACACATGAAAGAGAACACTGTTTACATTTTTTCTTTAGAAAAGGGGGGCACCTGCAAAAGAAAAGGCATTCCCAGGTAAAATATGAACTAAAATTCAAAATGCCATCAGAAGAAAAATGTCTAACTATTAAGCTTTAACGTGCCCTTTCTCACTCAAAAAACATCTCAAGAAATGGATATGTTAAGCTGCTGGCTCTTGCTTCTAAACTTTTTCAAATCATAGATTCCCAGATGTATTCCTCTGCAGGATTTTCCAGTTCAATAGCTTTCAAATTGTTTAGTTCCATATAAAACATGAATTTTAAATATGTGTAAATTAAAGTGCTCTTACAGTGAAAAGCATTTACTCCAGCAGATTCTCATGAATGGAACATGAGCAATTATCAGAACAGCAGCATTCTTGCCGAGAGTCTGCTTTAGACATCCGTATTTCTGATTTTCACCTCCATTCATCTTCACCCAAAATTCAGTTATATCAGGAGCTAATCTTTCTCTTTGCTCGGTTTCATTTCTAGGCATTGAGTTCAGATTAAGGTCATTTAAGAAAATGTAGGCATTTAGGAGGACTAAAAAATGCCCAGGAAAAGTGTGTTGGGTTTATTTAACCTAGGTGCAAAAAATAGGGCTTTTAAAGCACAGTGTTGTTTGTTGAGCTTCTAACTAATTATTTGGTTGGAAAGCATTGCAAAATCATCCATTGAGCAAAAAGCATTTTAAAGGTGAAATCTCATCATGCAAGTTTAAACAAAGAGGAAAATGTGTGAAATAAACCTTCTTACATGATTCAGGAGAAAGGAGACATTTCCTGGGGAAGGTTAAAGTGTTGCAGGCTCAGAGGCCAAGGCCATTTGGGAAGTAATCTTTGAGAGGAGGTGACTTTCCTCTTCTCTCATGGTTTAAATCAATTAATTGAAGGGTTATAAAATGAATGGGCATAGGGCTATGTTTCAGAAACCTCATTTCCTTACTCACTTTCAAAGACTCCAAATAAATCATCCTGTTTAGGTGACACCCTTCAGTTTTGATTTTACTTCAGGCAATACCTCACACTCTCATTTACACTGTACATGAGGTTCCACTTTTAGAGTATTGTGGAAGACATCTTTGTACACATTCAAAATTCAAAAGTTGTTGTTGCTCTATAGTTTTCAGATGTTTCTTACATGAGAAATTCCTTTATTGCAAAATATGCAAGTATTTGTAACCCTATGTTAAGAGAATAAATATCATTATCCCTAATATTATTTGCTTAGAATAATTTATCTAATGATTATTACAAAGAGAACTATGGTATGTGTCTCACTCATTTCTTTTTAAAGGAATGCTTGAATTTTTGGCTGTGGTATAGAATAGCTATGCTATAAGGCCTGAAAAAAAGTCTAAAATTGCATATATAGATTCAAAATTCTAAGTTTTTGCAATTCAGGGACAAGGCTGTCTAAGAAATCAAACTTCTCATCTAATCCTTCTTCTTCTTCTTTGATTTTAATTAATAAAATCAAAACTGTAAATCTGAACAACTACCGAGAGAGAGAGAGAAATTCGACTCTCTCTAGGTGCAGAACACCTGGATCTATGTATTAGCAAATAATGGTAAAAGTGGTAACATTTCAAGCCAAAGAGAAGGAAAAGCAACCTAGTGATGTTAAACACACTTTTCTAAGAGTCCTCTCTCTGTTGATGGCTGAGCATCATGTTCTTAAACATGAAAATGGGGGCACACTGAGGAATATTTGGTGATTTTGTTGTCACTAGAGCTACCAATAAGAAATAAATAAGACATCATCTGCAACATAAAACAACCAAAAAAAAGCTTTTTGTGCACATTTTAGTCTTATTCAAGTCTTATAATTTCCAACCACCCCTCTGAAGTAAATGGTTACAGCTCCTCTGAGGTCAATAGAACTCACAACAGAACTCTAATATTTTATATTAATGCAAATCTACCTCACCCGTGGGCTAGGAAGATAGAATTGTCACGGAAAGCAAGGTAGCCAGGTATTTTATTGCTTTTGTGCAATTTTGTACTTCGAAAGTGTTTATTTTGAAGGGATGGATAACTCCAAAATATTTTGAACAGGTTATTTATTAAGGTGGAATGCCGGGGGGGCGAGGATTCTTTAAACCCAACACAAAGAAGAAATTCCCGGCTTGTCACATTCTTTTCTAACGTGCCATTTAACAATGTTTGATTGCCGTGCTTAAACTGCCAAAGTTATTTATATAGCTAGATATTATTATTGCCTTTGGCTTCAAATTTAAAAATTAATTCACAGACATCATTACTCTGTAGTCCTTTGAACGGACTCTAAGGTCGTCCAGCTGCAGAAGCTTTAGCATTCTACCCCAGCACCTGTCACAGTGCATCAGTCGCCAAGCTGTACTTTATTTAGACATTTATTTCAGAGATGGATTCCATGAATTTTTGTTTGTGGCTGTTTGAATTCAGCTTGCTGCCTGGGATTCTGTCACACTTTGTGCTCAGGCAAATTGACATCTGAACAATATTTGTTTGTTGATCTACAGAGTGATTCATTATAAGCTACAAATCACAGTTACTTCAGGGAAAGCTCCATATTCTTCAAGTGTGCCTTGCAGTAAGTAGAACTGCTGAGATAATTATAATTTGAAACTTGAAACTTTAAGGTTTCTCCAGTACAAACACAGGGAGATGAGGTTTTAGGCATTTATATGAATGCCTAATTCAAATTAAACATGCATAATTAGAAAAGTTCATATGCTTAAGCAATTGAATTTATTAAAGAAAGTGTTAATATCAGCAGGAAGGTAACTGGGAAATAATTATGTCTCCATTATGCTAGGTAAATAATGAACCAATAATCTTCTTCTCCTAGCCCATTATGCGTGTCTATCTCACAACATGTTTGCACCTGTTGTACAAATAGTGTTTGGGATGTACCTTGGATAATCAGAAAATTGGAAAAAAAAAAGATAAAGAGTTCCTAAGATGGAAGATGGTCTAACCAATATTAGATGTTTTATTTCAGTAAAAAAAAATCTTTTTCCTGCTTTTAATATGTTTGTATCATAAATACAGTAGCATTTTTGTAATTGGTTTTGAGAGTTTAGAATACTCCCTTTCTAATAGATGGAATTTCTTACATTTTAGTCTACTATTCAAAGGTATTCTGATAAAACTGTCAGATGCTAAGGTGAAGTTATATTAAGAAATTCATAAACTGGAGTTACAGAAATGTCTTTTCTTTCCCCCTGGTCTCTAAAATACCTTCTAATGAAAAAAATAAGGCAGCTGCTCCCCCATAATAAAGGAAAACAAATTCCTCACAAAACTAATGTGGAAAATAATTCAAGCCTAGGTTTTTAATTGTAAAGCTAGAGTCTGATTCCTATCTGTTTAAATTCCATATTGTGTCACACAAAATGATTTGCAGACAAGGTTATTTATGGTGCTGCTTTAGGATGTACAAAGAACAGTGTGATGGGCTCTCCCACCTCTGGAGCAGGGTTTGTAAGGGGGCCCCATGGTTCATCTGTCAGGAGCCAGCAATGGACAAAAATTTCTCAGTAGGTTATTGGACCCTTTCTGGAGAACTTTCTTTCTTCAGCGTGTTAGTGACTTGTTTATTTCTACTGGCAAAACCTATGCCTGTAAACGTTATTTCACTGGGTGAATATTCCAGGTACTAAAAGTTGTTCTCTCTAAATAGCTACAAATTTTTCGTGCAGGAAGTGACAGTGAATCCTCTCAAAATAATTTTTCTTTTACCCTCTTTGATGTATCCTTCCACAAAGAATCTCACACTGAAGTGATGTGGAATTGAGCCCAAATTGGCATAGTGGGTAATTCCTAAATTGCTGTCTTTGGGGATCTCTGCTTCCACTATGTAGCCACGAGGTACATTTTCAGGAGACTAAACAGACCCATCCTACCCTTTCAAACATGAAAAAAAGAGAGATTTACAACTATTGTTATAAATGTGTTTAAGTTAGGAAGTATGTATGATTTCGTTTCAAATGCTGCTGGTAAAGTAGGCAGTTTAATGAAATGTTAGTGCAACTTACTAAACCTAAGAACACAATATTTAATTTCACTCTGTGAGACAGAAAAATACTCTATTTAATCATTGCACCAGAAAGTGTAGCCCACTGGGAAGGTAAACTTATAAGAGATATTAGAGAACTTACTGCAGTTCTGTGAAAATATAGTGCTTGAGTCTACTGATAGAGATTGGAGGTTTTTCAGAGAAAATTTTGTATAAATTCTGTATGTCAGCTATGAGTCTATTCATTGACAGACTACTAATTTATTTCTATAAGTTAATGCACTATGAATAAGCAGAACAGGACCAGAAGCCATACTTCTATCTAGCAGGCATGTTGGGACCGTGCAGGAGAAGAGGAACAGAACTAAAGAAGAGATACTGAACAGAGACCTTTAATATGGACATAAATGCTAAGCAAGCTGAATAAATCTAAATATAACAGAGGACTGACAAGAAGATCCTAAACAAATGGGTGATTAAACTTGAAGTTATAATCCAACATTCTTCAAATATCAGCTTATTGATCTTGAAAACTAAGGCCTTCTCACAGAGAAAGAGGAGTGTGACCACATATCTTTGTAACAGCAGATTATTTTATTTGTGATAATCTCTTCAATTGCTGAAAATTGAAATTAACAAAAACATGTCTTAGCATTAAATTTTGGAAATAGTTAATAACATTAGCACACTGCTGCTGCATTTTGCCAGGTGTAGGAAAATCTGCATGTTTATGGATATTCTTTTTCTTCTCAAATTATAATAAAATGTTTTGGCAGCTTGACCAACCTTGTTTCTAGATCCTTTCTTGTCAGAAATCCTACATTCTTCTCAAACCATTCTCCTGACCTTCCTCTTGTAAACTAAATTCCTTATGCAATTTTCTTATGTTACCTTGTCTTTTTAACCCTCTAGATCCAACTGAGATTACCCTAAATCCTCCTCAGTGAGCTTTCTGCTGCAGTCACCAGGAAACTGAAAGTATGAAGCTGTCATGAATGCAGAATGGATTTACTCAGTTTGGGCAAAATGCTATAGGAGAGTGCACATGTGCAGGAGTGTTTGACAACAAGGATAAAATGAAGTAATTGAGTCACTTTACTTGTAGGGTTGGTCCGCTTAAATATTTGAGAGGTTTTCAAAATGAGAGAAGTTAGATACATGGGAAATCATCTGCAGAGCTCTGGATGCAAGTGTTAGCTCTGGCCAGCTCTTGTACCACCCAGTGCTACTAGACATTGCCCAGGTGTGAGATCTGGGGCCTCCAAATCCTTTTATGTTCACTGTCTGCAGCAATCTATGCAAGGGAATAAAAAAAGTAGAAAAAAGGCAAAAGAAACGTATGAGAAGCCTGTCTTTGCAGGTCTCACGTTATTTAATTAGGACAAGATTATTTCTGTGGTTGGGGACAGATAGAGACACTGGCCCAGAATGGGCAGCTGTGAACACTTCTCAGAGCATCCCCTGAGAAAAGGTCAAGCCTCAGTGGGCCCTGTGTTTCCTGGTGGTCGGTTTCAATGTTTCTCTGTGGTTGCCACAGAGACATCATTGTTTTGTTGTGGTTTACTAGGGAAAGAAGTGACTTGTTCTTGACCCCAGTAACTCACCTTGCGTTAGTTTCTGTGTTGCCATCTCTTTCCTTTGTTTGTTTGCAATGAAATTGAGGAAATAAATATTTCATGAACATTTTGATTTAATTGTGTAAGGGAATACAGACAGCAAGAACCCCAAAAAACGTGTGTCAAAAAACAACTTTGGATTACTTTTCCAGAATATGAGGGAAATTCCGAACTTAGAATTATAATGGGTTCATTTGCAGATTTTTATAATGCAAACTAGAGGCTTGTTCTCTTTCTGTTAGTAATATGTCTTGCAGATGAAATCCTATTCTACCACTGCACATTTCCCACTGCACATTTCCCACCTCTCTTTTTTAATAATTGAGGCCCTTGTTTTCTATTATATCAGCTCTAAATTCTTATCACACCAAGCTCAGAACTGTCATAAAGCTCTGAATACCTTTCCTACCTGGAAGGGCAAGGCAGTGTGCCAACAGCATGCTGGTTGTCCACTCAGGCAAGAGGAGCTCAAAGACATAATTTAAGTCTTATTGATTGGATTTACATTTGACATTATGTAGTTATGTATTTATAACCAAAAAACCAATCTGATTGCAAATTGCAGTCATGAGTAAACAAAGAAGGGGTCACACCTTTTACCAGTATACCATGTCTCTTCTGCTTTTTGCAGTTAATGTTGCTTAGTGTACAATAGTTAGGTAAAAAACTTCCAATATGAAAAGTGGTAAGAATTAGTGTACAATAGTTAGGTAAAAAACTTCCAATATGAAAAGTGGTAAGAATGGGGGAAAGATACTTGTGAATGATCTCTTCATATTTATTTAGCAAAAATCTCTGAAACTGGTGATTTCTATAGCATACTGAGTCTTCGGGCTTGTTTCATGTCCTTTTCCTTTCTTTCTTTTCCTTGCTTTTTCACAAGGAAAAAGCAAATGTTGCCAGAGGTACTTGTCCAAGCCACTGCAACCTGCATTAGTTTAATGCTTCTCCTTTACTGACAGCTAAGTTAATACGGCAGCATTAGACTACTGTGGGGGATGTTCAACTGAATTACACCAGCAGAAGTCCTTAAAATTGAGAAGCTGTACCAGCAAAACTGCCTTTTTCTCAGTAGATATCACATAACTCGTTTACCATATTGGTACAGTGTGATCTCTTTAATACACCCTCATTTAAACCAAGAGTGTTTTGCTTCTTCCATACCTGACTATGCTGGCATGGTAAAGCACAACTAAATTGAAAATATTTAAGAATACAAATCCATACTATTTCTCAACCTTAAAAACCCCTGTGCAGGCAGAACAATATGTTCCATCATGAACAAGTTAAGCAAGAGGCATGTTTCCCCATATAATTTTTCTATTTGCTATCCTCAGCTTAGCTTACAATTTTTTTATTTGTGATAGTTCCCTTCCAACTTTATTATTACTGGGTTTGTTGATATTTATATTTTTAAAGACAAATTTGTTTCTCTAAAGGAGATGTCTGTGAAAGAGATTTTATCAACAGAAGGATTAGCTTCTTTTTCTTCATCCTTTGAAAGAAAATTGGATTTGAAAGTCTTATCACTGCACTAAAGATAATGTTGCAGACTGTTAAATCACAATTTGATTCCTCAAAGAAAATTAATTAAACTTGAAATGCATATTTAATCACACATCCTATGCATTTCAGCACAGCTCAAGCATTAAGTACATGAGACATTGCTTTTCAGTAAAAAGTGAGATGAACAACATATAACATTTGAGAACTAGGAATTTTAATCAAACATACGTTGAAAGTATGTAATTTGGGATCCACAAGGCTGAACCTCCAGGTGACTGGGTTTGTTTCAGATCAGTGTTGCTGAGGTTTATTATTACTTGGCAGCTGCTCTGCATCAGCTGTGATGAGCTCCTGGTTACAGTTGACATCCAGCTGACGAGGCCTGGCGCAGTTATTGCCACCAAGTGCCACAAATCCCCAGTGTACCTCGGCAGTGGGGCTGCAGGACAAAGATCAAACAGCAGAGGGGCAAGACACATCGACAGGATAATGTGTGCTGCCTTTCCCTGGGATGCATTTTCTCTTTCAGAGCTAATAGCTTGGAAATTTTTTGAAAATTTGCACAGAAACCTTTTCAAGGAACCCCGAAAACTCTCACGTTAGGTATCTGTCTTCAATTCCCTTTAGCAGAGTACATTCAATTTGATGTCTATTACCAATAGATCCATTAACTAAATTCATTTGCTCTAAACAGGGACATTTCTACTAATGCTTGCTCTTTTGTTGCTTCTTATGATCTTTCAACTATTTTAAAGAGATGCTGTCAGTATATTATTCTTAAAAGAAGCAATTTCTGAACTTGGGATTTAGCTAGAACAACTGTAAAACCATGTCTCTGTTTTAAAATGTCACTTACAAAGTACTTTCTTTCCCGTTGCCATCTTTTTTTACCAGTGTAACAATTTTCTCTGACACTTTCAACTCAATAACAGGAATTTTCGACTTTGAGGTCGGTGACCTCCTCCTTCATGAAAAGTCAGCTTTCAGCTACTCTGCATTTTAGTGAAATAACCTCATAACGTTTTCCATAGCAAGATGCTATGATGTAATTGCTGCTGAATTATGATCACTGCAAGATACCATGAAAAAGAAAAGACTAACAAGCAAAGTGAAGTAATAGCTAAGGATATTTTCTTTATTTAAATAGTACATTGTGATATTTTTCTATGTGCAAGTTTTCCTTTAATAAGCATTGTACTACACATGTATGATGTTGGTGGAAGATATGTTTGTTCTGAGGGGACATGGAATTATTTAACTTGATTATTTCTCAACACAGCTGTTCCTTTAACATATGGAAGAAACTATTTCTCTCCATTGTCAGCTGAAAAAGAGTTAGATTCTCATCCACATGTAGAGACAATTAGGCTGTTAGCTATAAATAAGGCACCTGAGACATACAAGGCTCCTTCTCCTCACCTGCCCCCTGCCACGACATTATTTGTAGACTAATGCTGTACTTAGGAAAGTTGTTTTTCACAAACACCCCTTCAAACAGGTTGCTTAGTTTCAGCTCTTGGAGATTTCACGAGCCATCTGATGATCAGTAGGTGTTATTTAGAGTATCATACTGGTGATTTGGGTTATACTGTACTGTTACTTTTGCTTAGCTGGAAGACTGAGGTATTTCAGTTGTAATATCATGCCTAAAATTCAACTAGAAATCTCCTATATTTTACATACATAGTACAAAGAACTTGGAAACTGTTTGATGTGCACCCACAATAAACAAAAAAGAATTGAATGTCATTATTGGCTTTCTACTGCTCCTTCAAGAAGAAATCAGACATTTCAGGGTACAAGCTGAGAATGCTTTTAGTATGAAAGCTGTTTAAGTTGGGAAATTAAGTGCTATTAGTATGATATTTCCTTAAAAACAAACCAAAAAAAAACCCCTTATTTTTAGTAAAAGAGAATTCAGCTAATAATCGTTAGTTATAAAGCTGCTCTAAATCTTGAATCTTATGATTCTGCTGAATTTAAATCCTGAGAATCTTTGAGAAGAATTAATTAAACAGAAGTTATCAAAGATACTTTCCATTTGTGCTGCTTGTCATGCAACATCTTTTTTTGAAGATTGCTTTTTCATAATTTTAAAGCAGTGGGGAATACTAATCCTGTCTGACTGCTAACAGGGGCTCCATCAGGCCTGTGAGTGGTCACCGGCGAGCTTCCTCAGGGCTCCGTGGTGAAGGGCCTTGAGGGAAAGCTGTATGAGGAGCAGCTGAGGTCACTTGGTCTGTTCAGCCTGGAGAAGAGGACACTGAAGGGGGAGACCTCAGTGCAGTTACAACTTCCTTGTAGGGGAAGAGGAGGGACAGGCACTGATCTTTTCTCTCTGACCAGTGACAGGACTGAGGGAATGGCCTGAAGCTGTGTCAGGGGAGGTTTAGGTTGGATATTAGGAAAAGGTTCTTCACCCACTGGAATGGGCACCCCAAGGAAGTGGTCACAGCACCGCTGACAGGGGTCCAGAAGTATTTGGACAATGCTCTCAGCACATGGTCTGGTTTTGGGGGCTGTCCTGTTCAGGACCAAGAGTTGAACTTAGTGATCCCTGTGGGTCCCTCACAATTCTGGATGTTCTATGATTCTGTGATATCTTCAATATTTGTAACAGTGCTTGAGCAGTGCAGCTCACCCCAGAGTATGAAATCTAAAATGTGGGTTGAGAGTAAACTTTGGCTCCTGTTGGGTCAGAGTTTTCCAGAATGTGCTTTCTAAGACTGCTTTGAACAGCTTTTGATATGTATGAAAGGAAATTTTGATATTTAATGAAAGGAAAACACAGTGATTGTCTTAGACTCAGATTCCTAGGACATGTTATGCCTAAAGAAGTAAAGGAGGAGAAGGCATCAAAATTACAGGAAATCCAGGGTTTTTTATTGCTTTTTAGTCTGATGAGAAATGTGAAATAAACTGTGCTAGGCTTTGATTCTCAAATTCTGTGAATGTCAACAAAAAATTATGCAGTATTATTGATTTCAAGGGCTTTGCTGCAGAGGACAAATTATTTTTTGCAAATGTAACAGTAAAATGTACATCTCCTGAAGGGAGACTTACAGTACCTAGAAAGTAGCATGATGTTTGGGGGGTTTATGGTACTATATAATTTTACTCTTTGCAAGTGTACTTTCATTTTTGGTAGGTAAATAGCCACCAGTCAGATTCACACAGTAGAGAAATTACAAATTTTATTTTCATTTATTTGATACGAGGGCTGGCTCAAGGCTGCTCTGATCCCATTGCAGTTACTCCATTCAATGACAAGCTTCAAAAAAGCTGCTCTAAAACTGAGGACAGCTACAAATCCGTGATACGGTCACATCAGAGGGTCTCCACAAGCCGGAACTGAAAGACCAAGGCATAGCACTGAGTGAGCTGATTGCCAGCTTTGTTAGTAGTCTTCCAAACTGTGGAAAAACTCAGCAAACAGAATAAAAAAAGCTTCTGTTTTCCATTTACCAGTATATAAAGAATTAGTTTTGGCAGGGGAAAAAAAGAAGTAGTGAATTTTTGATCTGAAATATATGGTGTGGAGAAATGCTTTCAGTCTACAGACCTCTTCAAAGATCTATGTGAATGGTAACTGCTTGACAGTAGGCTTCAATTTACTGTAAATTACTTACAACTTCATTAGTTAGCATTCCACAAATCAAAAACTGTTGAATGCTTCCACGGAAAGATTTTGTGACGCAGGGAAGGGGCAATCTATAGAAAATGTTTCTGTCCTCAATTAAAACAGACATTGCTTTGCAGCATGTGACTCGGGCATAGATATGCAAACAAATACACTATTTTGAACAACTATGGCAGAACAGTTTGATTAAAAAATGTAGTATAAAAGTCTGAAAATATTGCAAATATTCATCTCTTGAGAAATAATGCAAGAAAAAAGGAATAAAGCAATGAGAAGTAGATTTCTCTTTAGGTTATTTTTTATTTATTCCCTTCCTTCTAAGCAGAAGCCAACAATTTATTCTCCAGAGCTCTGAAAGGTTAATCACTTGCAGGAAAATAAGGATGTGAAGAATATCTAAGTAATAAGAGCTAAAAATGTCAGACGCCTGGGGATAAAGCAAATATTTCTGTGTTTTTCAAATCACTGGCTATAGTGATTTTTTGAACACAAGGAAGGATATTATTTTAAATAAAACATTACCTTTTGCATAAGGGGATTGTCAGTGGTTGCAAAGAAAAAAAAATCAGCTTGGAAGTGGTGAAAGACTATGGCTAGTATTCACCTTTTTAGTGAGCCAGTACAGTACAGCAGGCAGGGACCTGCTCTGCTGTTGGAAAGCACACCCCTATGCCTGCCCAGCAACAGGCAAGTACCAGCTGAATTCTTTTCAGAACTGCCAAGCCATGAGACTAGGTTCTGTAGGATAAGACACTCAGAAAGATAAGGGCAGAGTGTATTCAAAGGGTATTATACCACCCCTTTCCTAATCATCTCACCGAGCAGGAAAAATAATTGGATCATTTCACATAGAAATCTGTTTTCAAAAAATTTTGGTTTTCTCCATAGAAGTTTTTTTTCTGGGTCTTTCTCAAGACATGAAAAGGAATGGCTTTCAAAAGTTGCTCAGAAATCCCTATTTCTGAGGTGGGTTTGCATCCGAACGCTGCATCAGTGGATCAGCTGGCGACATTCAAGCTGTAATATTTCACCTGTAACTTAGGGGCAAATGAAGAATTTTTCCATGTTTATAGAATTCCTGAGATATAGTCTCTCATTACCCTTTTCAGTAGATTACTGTGGTTGCTTAAGCTTGTCCTAGTGCTGGAGACAGAGAATTAGTATGTATTTTACACAGTTTGGATTTAGGGCCCAGAAATGGAACAGTATTTTAAAGCTGAATGATTATTTCACAGAGCTGAATCTCTAGTTCCTGTAGAAACAACAACAAAAAAAAAGTGCTTAATGTCAAGCCTCCTGATTTTCAGTATGTACATGTTCTTGGTATTGAAAAGTCTGCAGATTATTACCTTTTAAAATTCTTGCTTTTTAACTATTTTCTTTCTGCTAATTTGTTTAGCTCTCAAGTCTTCATGACTCCCAAGGCCAAAAATGCATACGGATTTGTGGAAGCTGGTTTGCAGAAGTGTAAATTTGGCCTCTGCATTCTCCTACTAAGTTTCATCACTTTATAATCTGCAATTAAGTGATTGGAAGAGGTTGCCTTAGTGGTAAATGCAATTTCAATGAAAGACCTTCTAAATCATGTTCTGTTTGCACACTCCAATCTGTTTTGGAAGGCGTGTTCCTGCTACAGGTTGTAGCCTGCTTTCATTCACTTGCTTCCTACAGAGAAGTTAATGGCATTCCTGCAATCCAAGGCAGTCCCAAAGCAGGCAGAAAGAGAGTGGGGCTTTGGCTGCAAGCTTCTCTATGGCTGATAATGAAGGCATTTAAACAGAAAGTTTTTTTACGTAGTACACTTTGTGATTGAGGCAGATTTATTGCTTAAATGACCCGACCTTTTTCACAGTTGGGCACAATTTGGTTAATTTTGTGAAGGATTGTATCTCCCAGGGCACCATGTTCTGCGGATACACTAAATGATCTAGCCTACATTTTAGATGTATCAGAGCCAGAGTTAATTAAAATACATACATTCTGTATAATGTAACAGCAGCACTAAGGCAAATCCTGGCTCCCAAGGAAATTATCTAGTCTAACCAAAAGTTATTTTCTCTCTACACTGTGTATCTATTTCTTTCATTAAATGTATTAAAACCATTCTAAGCTTTGATGTTCTGCAGCTTTTTGGTTGGTGTTTTCACCAGGCGTTATTCATCCTCCTAAGGCATATGTTCTGCTTTCTGGGAAGATATGGGCACTTCTCAGTAATTTATTCCTGTTTTAAATTAAAATGCATTTAAGATGTATCATATTGGCAGACCTGGAGGTTATAGTCTTCTTTATTTATCCCCATGGCAGAGAATGCATGAACTGTAATAATGTCAGTTTTTCTTTATTAACCTAATCTAGCACCTCTAAGTGAGATGACAGTTTGTTCATTTTATTCTTAAGAATATATATATATATATATATATGTCCTTCCCATATCTTTCTTATCTAGAAAAATGAAAAATGTTCTCTCCTCTTCCCATCAGCTTTAATGGCATCTTGCTATGGATATGCTTATCCCTCTTCTGGCTGTGAAAGTTTATCAGACAACTTCGTTTCTGTGCAGATAAGTAACTAGTCATGGAGGTGATTCCCTTCGTTCTCCTACGGGCAAGTACAATGCATTCTAGGGAACTGACTTCCAACAAGTTGGTCAAGAAATTTGAGGCAAGGTTCTAAATGAGGACCAAGACATTTTTGAAGCAGTACAAATACAGTCTCTAGGATTACTTCAATGAAAAGTGCCCATTTAGATCTCACTGAAAGGGCCATGCCCTTGAACTTTAAGATCGTCTTATGAATAATATCCAAATAACTTTCATTTTAAACCAGCAAATGCTACTTCTTGCTATGGAGATATGCATGACACTTCTAAATTTTATTGTGAGGATAATGTTACAAATCTCCACCTACACATGCAAATAATTATTCATTTCTTTGGGCCAAAGGACACAATCTTTTTGGTGCAAGAATTCAAATGTCCTGCAGAGGTTTATGACGGATAAAATAAATGTGATTCAGTTTGTGAAAGATGCATAGGGTATCCACATTTTTAGGGTGTTGAATAATTGTTGGATGTGGTTTGTGGGATACACTTCACAACAGACTCTGTTTCTCTTTCAAGCACTATTAGTAATAAAGCAGCTTTGTAGGTTTGGACAGGCATTTTCCACTGCCCTCTTGTCACATACAGTAATGTCATATTAGCACACCCACAGAAGTAACAAGTACATCTTGACCATAATTAGTTTTCTCACTTCTGCCATTTCTAACAGAAAGAGGGTTCCACTCCCTTTTTCCCACCATGGTTAGAAAATTTCTCCTTTTACCTGTCCCAGTCTTGCACGTGACCACCATATGCTCATTTATTCTCCAGGCAATACTGTTTTACATCCCTTTCCCTTCACTAGTGTTTAATCCAGCAGATACACCTAGAGGAATGTGTTTATTCCTGTTGGCCTTCATTTTTTCTATGCTAAATTATACCACTTTCTTTTCTGTCCTATCGTACGAAAAAACTGTGGGTCCCTTCTGACAGGTGTCCTAGTAGCCCTTCCCAGTTTGTACTGGCATTGCTTTAAAAACTGTTGCACAGAAAGACAGATTCTGGTTAATATTTTAGTTTTGTTTCATGATGTAAGTGAATTTTTGGTGGGGTGTGTGAACTGAGGGTGGACTGCAAAGGAGGAGCAATCCTAAACGAGACTCATTACTCTGAACAAGGTGTCAGGCCTGAGAGATGTTGAGGAGTGGACAGAGCAGCTCTCCAGAAGCTGAGTAAGGAAGGAACAGATATTGTTTCAAGGCACTTTGCTTTTGTAAGGCTGTAGCTCAAAAAGGGCAATAGAGCTTTCTCCTAAACTGTGCTCATGGAAAGAACCTGCCCTGAAGGGAAAGGAATGGGGACGTCAGTCAGAGAGGGAAGGCAGCTAAGTGACCTGAAGGAGAGCCAGAAAATTGAACAAAGGTCACTTTCTGGTTTGAGGTTTTTTCAGAGCTGAGCTATGATCCCAGAAAAGATGACTCTCTAATAGTGTCTGAAGTGAATAAGTGAGTCTATAAAGATTGTTGAGGCACACGTTACACGATCAAAATAGCCAGGCAAAACAGCTTTTTGATGTTTAAGATACTTTAAAAAATTTAAGTTCATTCAAAATTACATATTTTGGAGGATGCTTGGTGGGGAAGAGAACTTAAACTGAATGTAGATATTTATTTGGTCATCTCTTTTAAGAGGCCGAAATATGTTGCAAATACTTTCCTTAAGGATAACTCTGAAAAGAATGCCACACAGCATTTGTAGCAGAAGCAACTAATTGTCTTAATTGTCAGAGATGCTGCTTGTAAACTGAATCTTTTGGCTGCTTCAAATGAGATCTGGAGTTCCAAGAGACACAAAATCCAGCTCTATGTACTTGTGGTTTTATTCAGGGTAGCCTAATAGGAGGACAGCATTCTGGTAACTCTTTAAAGAAAAAGTAGCAAAAACTGGGTGTACTGACCTGAATTCATAATTAGCAATTTCCCATTCATGGAAATTATACTGAACTTTCTTGGCCTTTTGTGAGACAAACTGACATAGCTGGGCCTTCATCTTAACTTAGCTCTCCTAAGTTACTCTATGGGAGTTTTGTTATCTCGAGCAAAAAAGAATTGTAACCTAAAAGGAATTCATAGAGGCAAATTTTTAGTCCTCACAAGAGATAATAAATGGATAGAAATTGGGTCAATTACGAGGAAATAAGCTTATCAGTGGGTAATTCTTTGCCTCTTTCTCCCCTCTGGCCACTTCCCCCTTCCCCTGAGAGGAGATCTTCAGATTCAGAATTTCCTGGCACCTCAGTTGAAGGTGCAGCTTGGAGTTCTGCAAAGGCATTTTAGCTAGATATGGCATTAAATTAGTTACTTGCGGTCTGAGAGTTTAAGAGCAAATTGCAGCAGTGTAATGTCTGTGTAAGCCAGGAAAGAAACAGAACGAAAGTGCGGCTGAGATGTTGTGTTGGCTGAATTCTGGCAGCAGCTGGACCTGCCCGTGAGCCCTGCAGGCATCTGCGGAATGCCAGCTCCTCTTCTCTGACAGCACCGGATGCAGAGTGTGCCTGACAATCTCAGCTCCAGCTGCTATAAAACTGGGGAAAAAAGAAAAAAAAAAAAACATTAACTGAAAGTCTGCTACAGCCTGTTCATAGCGAGTGTCGCTGTGGAGTAGGCGTCAGGCATTATTTTCTGATGCTTACCTTTGGGATAACGTTGGCTGCTGATTCTTCCCTACCACACTGCTGTTTGGGATCTGAGAACACTAATAGCCCTAATATTTTGACCTTTTCTGCTTTTCATTTCTGAAGAGCTATAAACAAATGCTTCTTCTCTCATCCAAGTACTTATTTTCCAAGAATCTGTCTTCTTTTTTTCCAAAGAAAATAAGCTGTCTTCTTGCTTTACAAACCTCTCATCATTCTCACTCTTTTTCTTCTGTACTCTTTGTTGACCATTTTCTTCGAGAACATGTTTCAAACACACCCAGTCTTGGCCCAGTGAGATTCCACCCGTATGGAATAAAATAATAACTCTTTTCTCATATGCTTACTAATGTGCATCAGTGTCACATTGAGATTTGGGTGGTTTTTTTTGCAACAATCTATATGCTTTGAAGTTTTTGGTTCATTGTAACACCAGAATTTGTCCTAGATGTCAACACCATGTTGTTGACATGTGTTGACAACATCCATGTTGTCAACACCATCTTTAAAGCTACTACACAAACCTTTCCCATTTGCTCTCTAAATGTGCATCTCTTTCATTATTTAAAATATTAAATAATGGTACACATGTGAACCTGTCTTGCTCCCATGGAACATCTAAGGGATGTTTGTTTGTTTTCCTTTAGGATGAGACACATACAGTGACTTTGTGCAGATCTTTCTACTTGCTTATACAATTCTCCATGACATTGTTATAAAGTGTCTCCCCACACAGAGTATAGCTGAAGTTGCACTGATCATTCTGAGTTTGAGATAGATCCTTCTAAGGAGGAGGTGTGAGACTTTGTTAAGACATAAAAATTACAGAAATAGAAATAAACGCTGGTAGCAGTTAACCAGAGGCACAGTGTGAGGGTATCAATATTCAGTCAAGCATTGTCCAAGCAGCTGCTGGTTTTTTGTTGTGGTTTGTTTTGTTTTTTTTAAGAGTTAAGATATGTGATGCTTCAAGTAATGAAGAAATAATGAAAGAAAATCAGATTATTGTGGATAACTTACTCTTTATAACTCTCTATGCAAACCTGTTAGTAGCTGAATATTAAATATCTCCCATTTTTTCTAGATTTTCCAGTGAAGTCTGTGAATAATGATAATTCATAAGGACATATTTGCAGCAGAGAGGTGCAAACAAGCAATGCTTCTTGTTGTCTGTATAGGAATCACTTTTTAAGGAATTTTTCCTGGACATTACACTTATTTTGTGGTTAGAGATATAAAAGGCAATTCTACAGTGCTTTACTGCGACTTCTTATCTGAACAGATTCCTACTACTTTGGGGATATCAGTAATTGAGGGGACCTTACTGAGTTTATAATGGAGTCCATCAGCTGGACACCAAAGGCTGTTTAGTTCTGGTCCCTCAATAGTTGACATTAACAACATTCACTGCAGTTGTGAATTGGGTTAAGGTGACCTTCTGTAAGTCTCCTATTTAAGTAATTTTTTTTTTCTCTATAGGAGTTTGTACTAGATCAGCTACAATTTTTGAGATGCTAGTTAAGGAAAAAATGTAGTTTCGATTTTATCTTTTTGGAGTGATTGCGACTGAATCGAAAGATAAACTTACATTTCACCAAAGTGTGAAGGATCATGTTGAATTTTATTGGGATAAAAAAACTACAGTTACTCAGGTAATTCCAAATACTCATTCTCAGCATCTCAATGTCCTTCAAAGAAAAGCTGGTGTAATTTTTTATCTAATACAGTTTTTATTTTAAAAGGAAAAAGACTAGCTCACATACTTTAAAATTCACCTCCATTTCTACTTTAAAGTTAATGATATTTCCATCTTTCTGAAAATTGTATTCCTCCCTCAGTTGAACTAATAAGCAGGAGTTCTTAGTTCGACTTGTTTGCTAATCATCAGCCATGTAGGAGTAATTTTTCCTCATGATTCTTAATTGTAAGTTTCATGCTCAATATGCTGAATCTGATAATGAATTATATCCAGACAATTTAATATTCTTTATCAATTTAGTGTTGTTGGGAATTTAAAAACTACGATAACCCCATCAGAATCCTAGCACTTAATGTCCCAGCTTGAAAACTTTCCATTTTTTATGGACTAATAGGGCTGTGTGTTTTCTTGTACTTTGTCAAACATCTCAGAGAAACACCACTACAATTTCAAGAATCTTAAACCATGAAAGTGCTGTCATCTGCTTTGTATCAACATCATTTTATGGGGTTTTAGCACAGAGGACAGTTTCCTGGGAAAATGAATATGCAGTTTTAGCCTGGTTTGCCCTGTGACTGTCAAAGTCTAGTTTGAACTACATTATGGTTAATGGTGATGGTTTTCTATTACCTCTGACAGAAATTTGATCCCACGTCTGTGAATGATGTTCAGAATTTTACTGCACTCCTACATGTTGCATAGTTCACTTGTTTAAGGCTGAGAATGTAGTTCTTGAATCCCTTGCCTATCCTGTTTCATGAAATAAAACAAGGAATTTCACTCCACTGGGATTAATTGGTAACAACAGAGTTTCTACAGAATATTATGCACTCCTAAACAGTACAGTACTTGCTTTAGCACAGTTTCTGCAAAACCAACATGCTGCGTAATTCCATTTGTATAGTTCTGTCTTATGCTTGAAATGGAGGACATATTATGCTATTTTTGTTTATTTCAGTAATTATTCAAGGATCTGAAAGAATTCACTGGAAAAATGTCTTCTAAAGGATTTGCTCTTCCTAGCAAATCACACTCTGCCCAGCTTGTTTTGTCATGCCTTTGGGTAAACAACCGAATGAGGATGTTGTTAGGAGAAGAAAATCTTCTCAAGCAATTGCTCACCAAATGGTGTGGCTCAAGGAGACAGCTTGATCCCAAGCTGTACACGAGGGCAGTGTCTTTACAGTAAAACTAGTAAAAATAGTTAATAGCTAGAGATGGGGATGGGTCTGTTACAAAATCAGCCAGGCAAGCATGTGTCAGGGTTAAAAGTGATATTTCTACAGCAACAAGGATGGGCAGCACCTCCAGTAGAGTAAAGCCATCCTGCTCACAAGGCACAGTACCACGACTCACTGCTCAGTTATGGACTTGCTATCTTGTGTTACCCTCTTCATATTCAAAGATTAATCTATGTGGTTTAGCCATTTGCCTCAAGTGTCTTTTCTGTTTTAAGAGTGACATCCCCAAACTAATACACACGAAGTAATTCCAGTGCTAGGTAAATGCAGATTTACTGGACATCTCTCTTAAGTTTCTGTCACAGCACTATAATACTTTAATTTGTTGTTGCAGATCATCTAGTTACTGCCAAATTAAAATGGAAGAGCCACTGTAGAACACAAAGTCTTGGAGAAGTTTTTGTTCAAATTTTTCTCTTCAACTTCTTTCAATAATTTACGTAACACTCTTGGATTTGATGTGTTTTCTTCCTTTTCCTCTCCCTTCTAGTTGGTTTTTTTTTTTTTTTTTTTTTGGCCAATGCTTATCCTATCATGTTTCAGTAGGAATAATCTAAATTGCTTTCTCCAGACTTGAGGTTCTACTTCCAGGCCACTGGAAATCATACAAAGCAATTCTTTGTCTTATGAGAAATACAAATGCATTTCACATGCCATGTACTCTCACTAAGACAACATTGTGCTGCTGCACAATGGAAATGCCTGGGAATGCTCACTACACTCTTCCCAGTCTCTCATTTCTGTTGTCATACAACTAAGTCTTAAAGAATTACTTCTTTGCGTAGATCTCAGATTAATTTGAAAATCACAGCTCTGAATATAATTGTGCTGATTTTTTTTTTCTTTCTTACCTGCTAGCCAATTTTTTCCATGTTGTGAGGGAAGGGTTTCCAAGCAATTTTGGGGTCAAGAGAGAAGGGATGTGGAATCTGCATCTCAAATATCATGTGTTGTGCAGAGAATTATCTCAAGAAAAACACACTCAAACTTCCTTGTAATTATGAGGTTCCATAAGTTGCTCTGTTTTTTGGAAGACACCAGCCTATTTCTCTGAGTGTTGTTGGCTTTCTCTGTAGGTTGGCATGAGGGAAATGCAGCCGTCATCCTGCTTCATTCTTATTTTCTTTGTGACTGAAATTCATTTTTCTTTTACATGTATATTACAAGAATATGCTGTTTGCCCTTCTTTTCAGTTCCCTACATAGGCTCAAATCCTTTATGGTCCATAAAAGGTTTTCTGTCTCAACCATTCTGTCACTGCAATTTTTTTCAACTAAGGGACATCAACCCTTTTGTTAATAAATTTTGCTGACTGTCTTGCTTTTTACCGTGAATCTTGTAAGCATTGAGTGAGAGGTGTGAAATATTAAGTGAGGATGATCTTAGATTACAGAAACTGAAAATTACACAAAAAGAAAAATCAGGCTATACTTTAAAGTCAGTTTGCTACTGGCTTTAAGAAAAAGTGGTAACACTGCTACAAACCCAAGCTGAGCTCCCTCACCATGACTCTTTTTTTATTTGCATGTGTATTCTCAGCATAAATTTCCTTCTATTTCTGGACTTTACTGCTTTCCAAGAGTGTGGTTTAGTTACCCTGCTCCTATACATCCTAAGGCTCACTGTTGACAGTATCACAAGTGCAGTATTTTTCACTGCTACCACCTTATGATCACTTGGGGTTCATAAATCAGTTCTACAGGACAAGTCAAGTGAAGCAAATAGTTCAAGGTTTTGGGGATAATTTAATAATGTTTTTATTTCTGAAAATTATATTATTTAGTCTGTCAATAATCATGCCCCACTCAAAAGGAAAAATCCCTAAAGAAATGCAAAATATCTGTATGTGGTCCCTATGTAATTTGCCGTATCAGTTCTGATCATTTCAGACAGGTCAGTCATCAGGAGGCTCCTCTCCCCTCTGTGAGCCCACAGAAAATCCTGTCTCTTTCTGCAGCTGCTCAGTCCCTTGCCTGGTTTTACAGACTTCTGCTATGAAACTTATGCCTCACTCTTTCATTCCCTCCCAAAGCGCTGGAGACCGACACCTTCCCAACTATCTCAAAACTGGAGAGCCTTTGAATAAGATATCCTGAAATCCTGATTTGGCAAGTGTCCCCTCTGTTCTCCTTCCAAGGAAATACCACCATTTTCTAAAGCTGGAGTAGGCTGGACAGTTTTCCCTAATCCCTACCACTCCATTGTTCATATATATTCCTTCTACAAGTGCCAAAGTTTTGGTGACCTTTCTCTTTGCCTGATTTCCAGTGCTGAAAGAGAAGTGACAACCAAGGGTTTGCCTGATTGCATTAATAAATAATGCATTCAGTAATCTAACGGTTTAATATCCTCAACCGTAACTAGTAAGGTACACACAGGTGATTCTTTTTAGCTGACAACTCCTGTATGTTAACTTTTCAGTCATTTTTTTTTAAATAGTGTTTTGTTATCATGAGGAAAAGAAAAAATGTCATTTGATTTTATTCCATGTTTAACCTGATTTTACAGTGAGTTATCTTAGAAGAGACAATCAGCAGTTCTAAGTCCCTGCAGAAGAAAATGAGAAAAGATATTAAAATCATGTGTACAGTCTTTAATTTGTAGATATAAATGTGCTAATCAGTCTAGCTCCAAATCCATCAAAGCAAAGGCACATCAAGTAGCAGAGGTTCATAAGGTCTAGATAAAAATCCCTTTCAAATATTCTGTTAGTCTATGTATATGAATTTACATTCTTAAATAGGCTTAAATATGCACAAGGAAAATTGGTTCAGCTCTGGGCTATTATCATGAAATATTGTGGCACATCTATTAATAGAAATTAATTTCAGTATCTTGCTATCTAAAGTCAGTACCTGAATAACTCAAGTTTAGCACAACACTCTTAACAGTGTTAGCAGCATGATTTAGTCAGTGTGGAGGGATTTGCTTTGTGCTTTTGCAACATATAGGTGCATATTATACTTCAAAAAGAGAAGATAAAGCATCCTTTATTTCCAAATGCTCATCCGGGAAAGTGTGTTTGGAAAATCTTTGTTAGAACTTCCTGCAATAGATTATGTATGATCTTGGTTATATCTGAATATTCAGGTTACGCATGAAAAATATATAAAAGAGGTCCCTCTGCCATACTCACCTTAACTTCAAATTCACTTCATTCTGGGATGTCACAAAGATGCTAGCTGACCTGATTCAGTCAGAGCTCCTGCTAAGACTAGACCTGCAGTGTCCTGGCAATCCTACAAATGCATCTGCATTGCAGTAACATGAAGAAATCTTCTTTGCACCTAAGTGCTACTTTTTAAAAGTGAGGTCATATATACCTGAGATACATGTTCTAGAAAACCTGAGAATAAAAAACCATCCGTTTATCACAAGTACCTTTAAAGAACTTGGATGTAATAAGGGACTAATAGCTTCTTTTTGCTGTCATCAAGACTCTGCCTTCTGTCGTATTCAATGCCTTTTCATTTTGTAGTCAGATGCCAAATGGTATGTCTTCTCTGCCGGTCAGAATAGCATTTTCCTACTCCGAATAGGCCAGCTCCCAAGGAGTTCACATCTACAGAATTATTAGCACATGCCCATTTCAACAGTGTCTGTAACAACACGGCTGCTTTGGGCACTGAGTCGTGAGGGGAGCCTCCCCCTCATTTTCAGGTTTTGGTGAAATTTCATGAGAAGATTCTTGGGCAAATCTTTTCACTCATAGATAGGGAATGCCAAAAGCAAATTAAAGTCAGTCAGCCTCTGTTCATGATTTCAAAATATCTTGGAAGTCAGGAGTATCATAGAATTATAGAATGGTTTGACTTGGAAAGGACATTAGGTATCAACACTGAAGGAAAGAAAGAATCATGTCCTGCAGTTAAAGACCAACGTCAGAAAAATCATTTCTGTTTTTTATACTATTTTTAAATATTGTGTTATTGTATTTCTTCTGGCAATACTAAGAAGCAGCCTGTAGTCCTTAATGTTTGAATGTGGCTATTGCCAACTGGCTACTGCTCTTGCATTCCTTTTTATAATGTTATTTGCATAGGTATACCATTTCTCTCTATTAACTACTCCATTATATCTTGTCACCCTGTATAAGTAATCCAAGGAGGGCATTCTTAAGTAGTAACAACCAAAAAAATCAATTGCACAAAACTCCATGTCCCCTCAAGACTTATGTCTTGTATAAGGTAGTCGTTTTTCACTAATTTTCCTTTGAAATACTGCTATAATACTACAGATCAAAAGAAAACCTAGAAGGAAAGACCTGAAAAAAAAAAAAAAAGACAGCAGAGATCTGAAGCTGATGGGAGCCCCTCTCTGCTGTGACTTTTTTCCTACAAAGCCTTGGTACAAAATAACTTAGCAGTGCTATTCAAAAAAAAATCTAGTGATGCTATGTAATGTTGTTTTCTGACAGAAAAGCCTTTCATAAAAACAACATAAAACCTGGAAGTTTCACGGTGGAAATGGCAACTACTAGTTTGTTCAGTATTAAATTTGTGTTGATTTTCTTTTAAAACTCTAAGCTAAAGTTGCTTTTAGGAACTTCCAGGTATTTTATTTGCTTCTTTACTTTTTCTACTCTCATCTTCATCTTAAAATCCCATTATAATTTAAAATGCAGCTTTTATCCAGTGATAAATTGACTATTCATCTCATATAACTCTGGGGATATGTCTCAGAGAAGGGGAGAGAACAGGCCCTGAAGCTCTCTGGGACAGACAGTTCAGAGCCCAAGAGCTCGCAGACTTTGGGAGGGCCCTGGCAGCTTTTTTTTCTGTGTGATAATACAAGCCCCTCCACAGAGTAAAAAGGAACAAGGGGAAGAAAAACATGAGAAAGGCAAGGGCATAAAAGCAAGACAGCATGGGAATGGGGGAAAGAGAGGACAATATGTAGGCACTGGTAAAAATGTGGGGGAAGGTTACCGGAAGGAGAAAAGGGGATTAAAATGTAAGGAAGTGGAATGAGGAAAAGAGGAGATGGGTAGGAAACACAGGTTTCAAGTTTCAGTGTTAAAGTGTACCACTGCTGTAAATACTCTGAGAACTATGAGAGAGTTAAGAACAGTCTGTGATCTGGTGTTCAGGAGTCAGAGCTGAATAAAGGGAAAATTAATCACTCATGAAAAAAAAATACTTTATTAAAAGCATAAATAATAAATAGTCACATTTCTCACTAGATGCCTTGTGCGTGCAAGGCAGGCATAAGTCTTTATCTATAAACCATTTTGTTAACCTGTTATTAACTTTTGACAGTTGGGCTCAGAGAGGTAATATTAAGAAGGGAATAGGAGACAAGACTTATGTACCGTGTCAGTGCCAGTGGTCTGTTCAAAGCTTAGCTGCTGACATTATAAGCTGCAAGCTGGCCAAATGGCAGCTATGCCTGCTCTTTTTGCTTTCTCCCTCCCTTCTCCCCATGCTTTTTTAAGATTAGCAATTGCACAGCAAATAGACACAGCAAAAGGATTTATTTATGGAGACCACACTTTCATACCTCCTTATTAGTTTCCATTCCTTCTGAGAATATTCAGTAGGTGTTGCAGAAGGTCAATATCTTCTGAGAATAGTTCAATAATATTCTGGCCCCTCTGCTAAGTGTCCTGTACCCTTAGATATCCAACAAACAGCAAGACAGCTTGTTAGAGGGTGTTTTTTATTTCATTTTGAGAACTAGAATGTATTTTGGAGGGAATATTTGTCTTTATATGCATAAATCCCACATTTAACATTCCATATTTGAGGAGGGAAAGGAGTGTCAAGAAGTATAGATTCTAAATTCATTTATTCTTACTGTACTGGTGTTACACCATATTTCAAAACATTGTGTTAATATGCAGCTGCTGAGCTACACAGTTTTTAATGCTAAGCTTTCCCATATTTCAATGGGGTCAAGAGAAAAGGAAGAGAAAATTAAATAGTTATCTTCAAAGCCCACCTTGCATAGAGCCAATATGTGACCTGAAGCCTGCTTTGGGGGAGTTGATGAATAAAAAGAATGAGAGTTGCTTATATTATTTCTTATAGTAAAGTTTAATGAATTATACAATTAAATATATGCTAATAAAGAATATTATTCTAGCATTGGGTGTGTAGACAGATGGTGCAATAAGTGCATTTTCGTAACACTGTTGTATGACCTCAGATCAGTATTATGCACAGCCCTGTATATTGGAGTATCTGTCTGGCTTGAAACATGTGAACAGTTCTATACTCTTTGAAGAACTCAGGACATAAGGAACCAAGTAAACATTAGAATGTGCATTAAAAATAAAATATTTTCAGATAAATGTTTGTTGCAACTCTTCATCTTTGTTAGCGGAGACATGCTGTTAAGTGCAGTCAGTCAGGCCAGATTCAGAGTCTGAAAGAAATTGAATACTGGGAGAGAAAAATGTTATCTCTTTTATGTCCTAACCATAATGTGGCAATCAGCCAGGTTATAATTTAATTCTACAAAATATGATTATACATTTTCTTTGGAGTCAGATGAGTTCATTCAGATGAATCTTTCATTCCAAGAATGTGCCTGAATATTTGTTGCTGAGGTTCTTGCTACTCTGTTCACTCTTGCACCAAAATAAAGCATAAATCACAAATACCTGTGCATACCAGAAGTCTTCATCACCTACAACTACTACTTCTATTTTATTAAAAAAATGAAAGAGCTGTAATTGCTAAATGCCATTCAGATAATTATTAACACACCTTGCAGAGACAATAGGATGAATATCACACTAAGATTTCTTTGTTCACTTCACATACTCAGACAGACACCTGACCATCATTATAGTAAATTACCAAAACTGAGAGTCTTTGTCATTTTAATGCACAAGCCTTTTTTTAACACATTTTTGGCCTTTTTCAATCCCAAGACTATGAACTGCATCATACCACCTTTAAAGCACTTTGGGTTTTTTTTCCTCTGTTTTTTTTCTCTGGCTCTACGAACAAAGGAGAAGGGGAAACAAGGTTTGAAAATTTAAAGTTTTTTAAGGCTTAGTGTAGAGAGAAAAACATCCTTGCCTGAAATATACTTTCTATGTGGTTGGTGTGGTAGACAGAGACATCACTGAAATCAAAGATGATTCCTCTTCAGCTAAGGACTGGAAAGATGTTACTCCACTTGTGCACGTGACAAGGAAACAGAAAACAAGTCTGTTATCAGATGAAATACTATGGAAAGAGAAAGATGGAACAGGCTGCAAAAGATAAGAAAAGGTGTCTGTGTAAGCCAATCTTATTAGGTGTGCTTACAGTAATTGAGAAAGGGATTTCATCGTCTAAGGGGAAGTTTGAGGTTATTAAGAGATGATAATATGCACTGGAAATGATGGTGTGTCCCAGAAGGAAAAAAAAAGAGATTTATGAGCAACATCAAATGAGGTTCCTGAGTGCAAGAAACTTTTAGCAGGTAGCTAGAAATTCAGAGGGGATAGGAAAGTTCAAGGTTTTTATCTTCTCTGATTTCAGTCCCTTGACTTAGTCAGAAAAATTTCAGAGATTTTAAATGAAAATTCTTGGATGAGCAAGAGAAAGGACCATTATTGCTTCTGGTAAACCTTCATGTTAATTATAAGATAAACCTTGGGGACTGAAAATCTATGGATGGTTTAGTGGAAAAGTTGTAATGGGAAGGAAAAAAATACCCATTCAAGAAGAGCTTTGCAAGTCTGACTTGTCAAATCATTGAACTCTATTTTTGTTCCCCTTGCTTTTAATGCCATATTAACACATTCTGTAGCACTGGGGATCAGTATATTTTTCATACACTACTTCAATGAAGCAATTTAAGGGAGTATCTGCAATTTAAATTCCTGTGTAAATCATAGACTTTCACCTCCTTTGCCTTTATGTAAGTGAAATTATAAGTGAAATCTGGCAAGCCAAGGACATGGCTAACATAGGGATGGGTAGCTCACATATTCAAACCAGAATTCTTCCTGTTCATCAGTTATCATAACAAACTTTGATCATATACTTTCCGTATGCATACTGGCCCATGCCTGAGTCAGAATATAGGGAATCAATCTTCTTTTCCTCTTTCCCTCTGAAGACATATTTAGGTACTGAATTATAAGCCCTTTCCAACCACCAATATTTCATACACTACTAAGGTGATTGCAAACAAAATTAATCAAGCAGCTTACATACATAGAACATACATATTCTTGCCATAAAAATAGCTAATTTGGGATAATTCTGACCATTCTTACAATAGGCCAAAATGCTATCTTCTGGAAGGGGTGATCATCATTGCTATTCACCAAGAAACTGCAGCACCTCAGCTAAATAAAATAATAAATGTGGATTTGATAGCGACCTCTGGGGCTACCACAAACATCTGTTTGTGCTGTTGTGTAGGTGTGTGTGAAAAATTATTCCTCTGGAAAATTTATGCTGCTTTTATTCTAAATGCTTACACATTAACTGTATTACAGTACTGGGCTCCTCATATAGCCAGAAGCATTTAAGTTCTACGCTCTCTAAATTTGTGTCACAAAATGTAAATTTACGAGTAACTTCTAACAGGAATCTGACACAGAGCTTGAATTTCTATTTCCCTAAGCAGGGGGCAGAAAAACAGTTGGTGTGGCCATCAGCCATAAGCACAAGGCTTTGAGGCTGGTATTTTTGTTCCCTGGTCCCAGTGGCTGTTCTGCAAAATGCACCTTAGCTCCTGTTCTCCCTCTGTGCAGATCATGGACGGTTTTAGGAGGGGAGACTGATCTTCTCAACTTCATCAGAAATAACTTCTACTTTCCACCACGAGAGCAACAAGAACACAGTTTTAAGGACCCACTACCCATTTTCAGCCTATTGTGGCTGAGTAATGTACCGGAACAGACTGCTTGAGGAAGTACTTGCATTACTCCCTAAAATATTAGGTGATACCAGAAGCTGTCTACTAGAGGTGAAATAAAACACTTTTCAAAGCAATAGCCCTCATTTGCATATCAGTCAAAGGAAAGTTAATCAAAATTAACATAACTACTTTAGATCTTACAATATTCAGACAAAGTGTGCAATTATCAGATGCTTAATATTCCTGGTTCATGGTCTTTCATTTTAATTACCTCTATTACTGGAAGTTATTCTGTTTAGAGTACATTTGGATGTCAGACACTGTGCATTAAACAGTCATTAAAGACCTAAAACTGCAAGATAGCCACTAAGTGATACGAACTGTCAGTGACTTGAGGCAGGATATGTCCAGAAAATACAAGGGAAACCTTATTGCAAGAAATGCCAAGACCACACTGAAGGAAATACTGATCGGAAAATTATTTCCTTCAGACCTTTTCCTGTAAGAGTCACAGATATAATTATTCTTTTCCAATGGCTTTACATGTTAATGTACACAAAAATTGTGCAAGTGGTTTAAAAAGGCTTTGCATTTTAATGGCCCTTTAACTTTGAAGTGAAGACCCACATGGATTGGGAATTTTTGCCCTTTGTTTCACGTTTCCTCTGTGTTCTGAGATAATTTCATCACTTTCATGTCCAGTTGGTGCTATTTAGCTTTCATTTTTAATCAAGAGCAAGAAAACTGTCTTTATTTTAAATCTCAGTAATAGTAAAAATAAGTAAGCAACTCTTAAAGTAGGTGTCTTCTTTCTAGGTGTTAACCTCACTGCCCAGACTAAAGACGTGCTAAGTTTGGCTAATGACACGCACTAGTAATCAAAATCTTAATAAAAATAAGAGGTAGACTTTTTAATACTAAAAATAAGAGGTAGACTTTCTAATACCCATTCTACTTTATCACAAGTATTGAAAATGTTAAGAATGAAAAAGGAATTGGATTATCTGTGAAATTCAAGTAAAGCTAAAAAAATGTTTTGTATTCATTTGGAAGACAAACTGCAGTAAATTATATTTTCCTTGGAGTATTTGTTAATTAGTGTGAGTGAGGTATTAATATCAGCTATCCCGTGAAAATTATTGCTTACATTTTAAAAGTGATTAGTATTCAGCATGGATGCTGAATCTTTTTACTGTTATCAATTCAGTGTAATATTTCATAGACCGTATTGTCAGCAGTTTTGTTGTAAGAACAGGCTGAGACACATAGTATTCTGCATTTATGAAACAACTAAATATTTTGTCATTCCCTATTAAAAACAGCACAAGTACAGGAAGATTTTCAGCAGACAAATGCTAAAATGCTGAAACAATATTAAAATGCTTTCCTTTTTTCCCCTCTCACTTTCATTGAGGTGAACAGAGTTCTCATGGGGTCCAGTTGAAGCTACTACCACTAAACCCAGCAGCTGGATCACAGCAAAGGATTTGAATCAAAGATATCAGGATTGAGTTACAGTGAGTTGATTTTTGATCACTAAGAAAATCTATAGAATTTGCAAAGGCAAGAAAAGAAGATTCTGTGGAAAAGCCAGATATAAGTAAAAATAAAAGAATAAAAAAGAATAATAGCACTATAAAATTAAAGAAATAGTGAGAAGTGTGGGCACTATTTTCAGTTAGTCTTGTACATCATGACAACACACTTGCTATCTTTCTGTTGAAATAATGCAATAAAAATCAATGTTCCCTGAGTTTATAAAAGTGATCTCTGAAATTCCTGAACCAAGGAGTCTTTCTTTGCTTCCTTAGGATTATTTATATTATGTTGTATTTTAAAAGCATATTAAACAAAAGGAAATTTCATTAACTGCTTTAATATTTGAAGGGTATATTCTAGAAAGGAAGCAAAACAAAAATCAAAGTATTTCACACCTCTGCCAGAACCAAAAATATATTTAGCTATTTAAATCTTGATGCATTAAATCTGGAAGAATGATCAATAAACAGTGCTGACTGTCCAGCATACTGAAAGACAGACGACATAGTGACTTTTCTTGATGGGTTTTCTTCAGTCTTAGAGTGAATTGTCTGATGAAAATGTCTGTGCAGGAGAGCGCTGTGCTTTTTAAAGAAGAGTCCAAAAAAAAAAAAAAATCTATTTTCCAGTTCTACAGTTTTGTATTGCTGCCCATCTGTGTGCTAGCTAGAATTTCATGGTGCCAAATCCGATTTTAGAATCAAAGCCATAATTGTATAACTTTCCCCTCAGGGAAAACATTGCACAAATGTAATCTTCTTCATTCATTGATCCCTTGTACTGAAATTGTGTATTCTACAAAAGAAAGAAAAATTTTCAAAAAATCTAATCTGCAAGGAACTCAGAGAAACACTTTAACTCAAAAATTTCTTCAGCTACGTCAGAGCAGCTCATGGCATTTTACACCTGCAGACCCCAATATAATTTCAAGAAAACCATAATAATATTGCTATGGTGGGTCCTCAGGGAAGCCACTGCCACCAGTGAGAATCACTCCTTTTTTTCCCTGCTATTTCCTACTCTTAATTTTCACAGAGGGACCCAACAAGGAACTGAGCAACAAACTGGCCTAAAACACCTACACCTGCCCTGAATGGGTCTTGGCAGAGACTGTGCAGTTACTGTGTGAGAAGTACAGTGTGGTGACATGTGTCACACTGCAGAGGTCACCCCCACGGGGACATCTGCCAGGGAGGCTCTGCTGCTTCTCTCCCCAGCTAGCCACTGGGCAGCTTTCCCTTTCTCTTTTCTTTTTCCCTCCTGAGTTTCCTGTGCTCCCCCGTCTCCCCACCCTCCCAAAAAAGGAATTTTTCACCATTAGAGTCTGTATGTGTAATTAGCCATGAACCTTCCAGTAAGTCTGTGTACATAAACCTGTGCAAGAAATAAATGAGAATACGATGTGACCACTCTTTAAAAATTCATCTTGACATTCCCTAGGACTAGTGTAACTACAACAGCTTAATGAATTCACTGCCAGGTGGTATCTTGATGCTGAACAAACTCTTTCACCTCAGATATACTCTGAGGATAACATTTTTCCTCCATTTCCTCTGCTATTTTATCCAACATTTTTTATTTGTAATGTAGCTACCATGGCTAACAGCCAGGAATGCAATGGAAAAACTGGGAAAATGGAAAAAGTGTAATTGCATACAATCCCATATATCATGTAAAGCTGCAGATTTCAGGGTAAAGCAGCGTGCGCTTCTCTCACTCTTTACTGCTACTGAGTCTAAAGAAAAATCAAATATTTGACATAAAACAATTCTGGGGAGCAATGTGAAATAAAAGTTACATGCTGCTTTTATCAAAGTGTAGTACTTAAGTGAATGATATAAACTTGAATATTCTTTTTCATGCTTTTTTTTTTTAAATGAACTTATTGCAGACTTCTCACTAGGGAGATGAAAACACACAGGTGCAGTTAGAAAATGATTCCGTTCGAAGCAGGTGACATTATATGCTCTCAGAAACCAATTATTGTTTAAAAGAAAATATTAACTAATACATAGCTTTTCTTACATTCTTTTATTACTTGCCATTAAAACAATCATGTGTACCCAAATATTTTAAAACCTAAACTTCAGTAATTTATACTACTCAACGTACATTTTAAAAAAAACTTCAAAGTTAATTCAGTTGATCTCTTTAAGCAATATACTTGATTTAAAGATAGTTCTGGGCAAGAGCTTGTATAGTTTCCAGCACAAGGAGACTGCAATATACTTCCTAACTGCAATTCTTTCTTTAGGAGAATACATGTGGCATGTAATAAAGGAGGCCATAAGTGGAGAGACACAAAAAAGAAGAAACATCACAGGAATGCTGAAATGGTTGTTTTCACCAAACAGATTAACTCGAGCCAAATTGAAAGCAGTCTGGCAGACTTAAAATAGGATGTTAGCAAGAATATTTGGTGACTATGAGTAAAAATGTAAACATCAGTCTTCAGCAGTCTCCAGCATTTTATAGTGGCTGTTTAGAACTTCTGGGAGTGCAAATATAGAAGCTAAATCCAAATACCCTATCACAACTCCCTATAGTCAGTAGAGCTTTCCAATAGATTGAAGAAATTTAGAATAATCTTTGTAAATTTCACTGGAAACACAGGAACATGAAGTTCTTATTACAGATATCTAGATTAGGTGCCTAAAGCCTGAATACATGAATTAGCTTTTTCTATTTCATTATTTTGCTTTGTTTGGTTTTTTTGGTTGGTGGTTTTTTGGGGGGG
>VZRQ01003409.1:390086-453661 GCA_013397975.1 Machaerirhynchus nigripectus
GGTTTGTTGGGGTTTCTTGGCAGTTTTTTTTTGGTTGGTTGGGTTTTTTTGAGAGAGAAGGAGCTGGTGATAGAAGGCAGTACGAAGAAAAAGTCTTTTCATTGTTTCTATACATGAGTAATCAGCGACACTAGGAAGCTTGCTACCCACATTTTTTGGCTCACATGTATTTGTTGTCTAATCAGATTGCCTGGATGAAACATCTAAATTGATCCAATCTCTTAACTCTCAGAAAAAAAATTGATTTAGAGGCCAGAAAGGCCAGGGTTATGTGACTCAGTTTTACCTCTAGTCTCTGCACTAGTGATAGGAACCTCTCTAAGTATTGCTCTCTGAATCATTACAGAGCGACTGAGCATCCCTTTGTGGCCTTAGCCAGGAAGCTATGGGAGGTTCACATATGAGCTTCATAGGCATTGTTGTTGTGCAGAGTTTTTATGACAAAGCCTGAGATCTCTTTAGAAGTGTTGTGTGAGAGCAGCCCAGCTTTTTGTGACAGTTGTTTGGGGAATTTTCCAACCGAATAGAGAGCAAGGATGGTAACGTTAAAAATACAAAGGAATGCTCCAAGTCGGGATTTCTATTTTAGCTCCTTGTATAAACTGGCATTTCTTCATCAGGGCAAGCCTGATGGCTGTCCCATCATCTCCCAAATTGGGAATAGTTACTCAACATGATAGTTACTCACAGTTACTCTGTGGCCCACAACATAAACCCAGTTAGGAAACCACATGAGGCTTAGCAGTCTCAGAACCACGTGCAGGTCTGCTGCACCGCTGCACTTGTATTTACACTCCAGCTGTGAGGGGAAGGCCCGGGTCTGCTTGAGGTGGCACACATCAGCTGACTCCACGCCCCTTCCAACGGGACCAACAAATGCATTTGGGAGCAGCTTCATGTAGATGCCATGGAAAGTCCACGCGCTCTTGTGAAAACCACTGGACAGCACACAACAGTAGGAGCCTGAGGAAACAAAGCACACGAGTAGTGGCAAAGGTTTTCTCCGTGCCTGTGGCGTGCTGCATCTTCCACAGTGTCCTTGTTCTAATCATAAGTGAGTCTCGGGGTGGCAAAGGAAGAAATGGGATACGCAGCACATAATCACTGGCCACGCCACATGGGGAGATTTTGAATGATCGACTACTGTGTCACGTGCAGTTTTGCCGATCTTGAAATATGCCAAAGTACATTGTACTAACACAGTTTGGAGCTTTCAAAGTGCCTGCTGATTGTATTTTTTTGGACCCCTACAGAGAGGGAACTGCCAATCAGCATGGGGCATATTGTACCCAGTTAACTTTATAAGCCACGTGGAAGAGGGGCTTATGTCCTTGCTGAATAAAATTTCAATTTAAATGTAATTCTCCGCTTGTTGTCTAGAAATGTGGAGTCACATTTAATTGGCTTGCATTGATCGTTTGAAACTGCTTATTAGTTTAATGCAGTGTTTTGACAAAACTGTAGCCTTCAAACAAATGGAAAGAGACGTTGCTACTAGCAATTGTATTCAAATTTTCCATTTACCAATATAGGGATTTACGAAAAGCACATCTTAAACTCTGAGATTTGCTGGGATTTTTTAACTATACACAAAAGTGGAATCTCAACAAAATTAAAATGTGGAGGCTGACAGAAAAGCATTACTGTTTCTTCTATGCGTAGTTCTTGATCTGTGTCCCAAGGAAATGCTAATGGTTTTGAACAGGGATAAGAGTAGTGCACCACTATTAGGATGGAAATCTGCAATATCCCCTATAGGTAGTTCAGCATTTATAAAGGTGTATTTGTACAGCACCAAAGACAAGTAAATTAGTTCCTCTATTCGCATAAAGGTTTTTCAAACCTGCTGACCATTGTTTTTGCGGCATGCAAGTAAAAATTGCCTTGCCAACTTGTGAAGGAATTAAATATTTTGCAAATAGCACCTGTCAAAGTGGGGAGAAAAAAACCCCCAAACATAAAACCAATGAAATAAGTCCTGCTTGAATTGGACTTCCTTTGGTTTCATTCTCAAAACTTTAGATGAAGAGGAAAAACAAAACCTGATTGATCTGACCATTGCTACTGGCTCATCTTGGGAAAAGCTGTGATACACCTCAGCTTTGCTGAAACAAACAGGGTTTGTCAACTGTTTCCAAGAGAAGGAACCACTCCCGTGAAGTCACAAGCTCTGCCTCTGCTAGTGCTCAGTAACCCCTTCATCATGCTGTCATAGCTCAGCCATTATATTTACGTCTTTGAGGTATATACAAGGGAAAAAAGACTGCTTCCTGCCTCAGTGGTCTGGTTAATAGGCACTATCAGAGCTCTTATCATGGCAAATTCTGCTTCAAAACAAACTTTCAATAGCTCTATTGTGACTTGATTTAACTTGTTTGTTCTATTTTTACTCTCGCCTTGCCTGCTGGTTCCAAATATATTACACATTCACACCTGAAGATGCCCCTATCTTTTCTTCGTCTCTTGTTCACACTTTTAATTGACAACTTTTGAACTATTGAGTAGCAATACCCACGAACTTGCTGTGTGGACTGTGCTAAACTTTAGCTTGCAGTTTCATGTACTGAGTTGGACTTCTGCTGAAAAGGACTTTAAAATTCCACACTGAAAAAATATGATGTTTTGGGGGGAGTATTATGATGTTTTCCATCTTTAAAATAAAGGAGAAGAGTTTTCCCAAACTGTCAGTGGCATCTACACGGCGTCTGTGGATGAATGTGGTTCTACACTACAGTGTTTGCCAGGCCACAAACTATATAATATTTACATGACAAATGACATTTCTGGCTTTTATAAACTCATTATAATCCAAATAAAGTATGCATATCGTAGCTGTAAAGTACTCAAATTCTGATCAGGCAGTAAGTAGTAAATACATATTCTCTGCTCTGAAATGTAACCTAGGGCTTCTGTGTGCCATGATGGTTCCAAATGGAAAGTGTACTTATGTCATTTTTGGTCATATGGATGAATGAGAAGAATTTTACAAGTTTTAAGTCTGAAAGGAACAGTAGTAGGGAAGAGGGAATACAGCACACATAATTCTGCAGAAATTTCCCCCAAATAAGCCCAAACTATGTATGTGTAAAGCATAGTTTATATAATGTTTCCTGTGGTCATTTTTTATACTGAATAACTGTCCCCACTATTAGAAAGTCATACATTTTTTCTTGTTTGTGCTTATCTGGCTTTCAGCTCTTCACTGCTGTTTCATATTACATCTTTCTCTGCTATATTAAATATCCCATTAGTACCCAGCAGAAGTAACTGTGCAGGAAAGTGCTTATAAACTATAATCAAGTTACCTTTTGAACTCTATTTTGAGAAAGTAGAGCAAGCAAATCACTAAAGATCTTTTATTATTTTTTAGCATGTTCTCAGCATTTATTCCGAGTTTTTAACTTCCCTTTTCACTAATTTAAATTTATAGAAACTGTCAGGAAAGTAGGTCAAGTGTTCATGAACCTGACTGTGTGCAAAGATAATCATTAAACTCTGTAATTGACTTAGCCAGATATCTGTTCAAGGCACCTTGGGGTGAAGATCACTGGGCTAAAGCAGTAGAAAGACGTTAGACTTGTTCATATGTACCCCAAAATGTTCTTTGCCTACTTGCCTCTATTTGTTGCTCTTATGTTGGCCAGCTGATCAACTTGAACTTTTGAGTGAAAACCGTCCAGATAAAGAGCATTAAAACTCTTAAATGCAATTCCAGTAAAAAGAGCCTTCACAAGACATGTCAAGTAAGCACAGCCCCAGTTCTATCCTTTCTTTTGTTATGTGTTCAACAATGTCTTCTTCCTCTTGTTGTCCCTCGCTAGTTGCATCTTGGTGTTGTCCTTTGGTTATTTGATTTTGGCCAGCACGCCTGGTTTATACCTTTACAGGTATAGATCATCTTCAGCAATCTGATTTAATTTAAATGTCCAGCATAGTTCTTTACCGCACTAGAGAATTAAGAATTACTGGTTAAACCCATCTGATTTTTTTCATTACTCTGCCTTTCTTCCCCCCAGAATAGTATTGTTTACACTTTTATTCTAAATATTGCATAGCTAAGGAGCTGCCAGATTTCCTCAGGGTTTTTTTTAGATCAGTATCCCAGAAGGCTTCACCTATGAAACCTCTGATTTATGAAGCCTGCTTTTTGAAGCTGCTATTTTTATTTTTTTTTTGTACTGCACCAGCTTTTTGAGCCAAAGCTTTCCCGCAGCTGCATTTTGTCCAAACATGTCAAAAGTTTCAGACCATTTTGGGGTTTGTTAAACCACATGCAGATGCTATAAAGAAGAAATAAAAATCATGCACATGCAATAAGCGTGCAGGGAACAATGACTGCCTAAAGGTGGCAGCTTGTCAAAGGACTATGTGATATTTTTTATTTCATCTCATGAGGAAATAAACAGGAGGGGGAAACTTGCCCCAAAGGAAAAATTTGTGCATCGTTGCAGCCAAGGTGCAACAGTTTTAGAGCGCATGCAGTCATACACGCAGCTAAAACCTTGTGAACAAAATGGGAATCTTATGCCAAAAGAAATACTAAATTCATTTAAAGCAAAACAAAAAAAGTATTTCAAAAATTTTTGGAGAATTGCCTGCCTCACCTTGATTTTCCATGACTTTCCATGATCTGGCCATGAGGAAAACCTCTGAGAAAAATCTTGTGACTTGCTTACTTTTAGTAAAAATTACTCAGACTTATTATCTTGCTTGATGATGAGATGTCCTAAGAAGGATTTGACCTGCAACACTTGTCAGTGAAAGGGATTTCACAGAAAGAGAACGAGCAGAAAGCTCAAAGTGTAACTGATGTTGGTTGCAGCAGTATTAAAATCCGGCTATCTGATTTCAAAACTGGGTAGATACTTGCATGGATTCCCACCATGGGTTTAGATTGCAGGTTACAAACACTTTTAAAAAGTACAAATTTCCTCCCTTGTTCTGGAAGGACACCAGAGTACCTCTAGCTGTGCTCAATGTCAATGGTCTTTATGCTGAATGCCTTCTGCTTTGGGGTTTTGGATTATATTCTCTATTACTGGAATGCAACTATTTAAGCTAAAACTACTTTAGCGCAAGTTATTGATTCATCTTTTATAATAAAAAAATTAAAGGCTTTATATATTTATAGAGAAATAGAGATCTAGAGGAAGACAATACTACTAAGCATCTAAATGATGCTTGCATAAAGCATGAGAAATACAATAATAGTTGCTTCTTAGAATTCTGCCCATCAGTTCCTATTTATTTGTTTTAACATTTTGAGCAATTAAACAGAATAATAACTCTTAATCTGTTTTTCCTCAGAGATCTGATGATTAAAGCTGATGGCTAGAAATGTAGATAATCAAAACACATACATTAAATTGTGTGATATCAAAACCTTTAGATATGCCCCACATCTTTTAAGCAAGCAATAAAGGCTGAAACCTAAAACCGTATCAGCTTTTTGAAATCACAGAGTATCTATACGAGTAAAATTCATTGCTAAATTGCTGCTTTCAGGCCACTGGAGACACAGTTCATTATCTGCAAGTTTTATTTCACTTTACTTCAACAGAGTGCAGAAACTAGGTATTCATCTGCCTGGGCCCTCTGAAGACTTAATTTCAGCGCACACCTGTAGGACAAAATGGAGTCAGACTCCATTCAAAACATAATGATGGCCCCTGCTGTTTCCTTTAATATGAGCGTGTGTCAGCACCAAGCAGTACTGATTGTGTTGCCTTCTTTCATGTCAGAGCCCAGGGTTGTGGCTTTTGAGCCAGGTGAGAAAATTTCATTCAATGCTCTCATGTCTGCAAGGAGTACACAAGGGATCAAGGGTAACAGAGTGAGCTGTTTCTTTTAATGAAGCTGCGTTCCTGAACAAAAAATAATCCCAAACTCAGCCAGAGAGAGAGCACAAAACACAGCATGCCACTGCAATTCTAGCTGCTCCAGCACTTGTCTAGAATGTTGGCTTTATTATCCCTACCACAAAAATATTTCCCAAAATTAACATAGAAATCATCCTGGAATAAAACACAAAGCCAGGCTAAATGCATTCTTTGATGTTATCTTACTCTTCATTAAGATTATACTTTAAATTCTCAGTGATATTAGAAAATTCAAGATAGTTGGAAATAAATACCATCAAGGGGAAAAAAGACATTTATAACATATATAACCAAACACTTGGGGAAAATAGCAAATATTTTTACTTGAAATGTGAAACTGTTGCTTGATCTTGCAAACCTGCAAATTTCAGCTGTGTTTCAAAACAAAATCAGAAAACAAAATAAGAAAAAAACCCCAAGAGGTGATATCTTCCTATGGTTTGACCATACATTCTGCATGGTTACTTTGGAAAGGTTTTTTCCACTTGTATTACTCCCAGGGCTTTAGAACTGTATGCTTAATATTGAAATCAATTTCTCATTTTGGTTCAAGCTGCTCATAGAAATATGGATTTTTTTTTTCATGCACAGCGTAGTTGAAGGAAAGGAAGAAAAGTTCACCTGAATAAAAAAAAAAGCTTTGCTAATATAAGCTGCTCACCACAGGCTATCAGCTGTCCCCAAATCAAACATCTTTCTTAGCTCTGTCAAGCAATTTTCATTTTATGCTTCTCAAAAGCTGCAGTATCAGATACAGATAAATGTTATACTTAGTTGCTGATTGCATCCAATGTGTATCTGCGTAAAAGAACAATCTAAATAGTACCCCAAACAATGAACTCAAAGCCCCTGTGAATTAAGGTCCTGAATATTTACCAGCATTAGGAGAATGTTATGGTACTGATTACTTGTAATTATATAGCAATGACCTTGGGATTTCTGAATTTCACATCTCCCTTCTGCTGTCTCTGTTCTGGGTTTTTTAGGCTGTTTCAGAAATGCAAGATTAGAATTGTAAATTAAGGCATTACATAAAGGCACTGGATTGGAAACCATACCTAGTTCACAAAATGTGGGTTCATTCTAGAGAATTTATTTTCTTCACAACAGTGCAGTGGCAAACTGTGGTTTTGGGTAGTCCTACAAATAATGTCTCAAATGCATTCTTCATTTCAGTGGTTACCACTTTTGATAGTGTCTTCTTATACTACATATTTGCCCTTTAATAAGCCCTGCTTCCTTATATTGTAACTCTCATCCTCTTCCTCCTCACTTCTTGTGAGTTTTGGGGGATTTATTGTTTTGGGGAGGATTTTTTTTGTTCACTTTAACGTATGTTTATCCTACATGTCTAATTAGCTGTCCCTTTGCTTGATTATGGGTTAAATATATCCTCAATTCAGCTTTTTCCTTGAAGGGAGCATAGTGGGTTCACATGTAAAGGCATTGATGAGTAAGCAAACTAAACAGTTCAGAAGGCTGTTGGTGTCCACTGAAGATAATTTCTTAATCCAGGTGACAGACAGCCCAAATGTATTGCCATTCTTCTACCACACATCAATTTCTCTCTGACTTTAAAGTTGGCTTTCATAATTCTCTGACACAAAGGTTTCATAGCTGAGTTACTTACAACTTCCATTCCCAAAACTTCATAAACTACATCTTTTTAGAGTACATTATATCAAAGTATGATTTAATTTTCAATGTTTATATATTTGGTATCATCTCATGTTCAAATATGTAAATAAATTCCTAGTGAACACTTTATGAACTTTGCACTCTTGATATTCAGCTATTCATACTTGGGAGGTCTGTTTTTTCTTCTAGAATCTTAGGTGCTGTAAAACAAAAATTGCACTGCCTCAAATATGAAAGACAGTGGTAACTTGGAAATAGTCATGTTGAAAAAGCAGGATGTCATATACAGTTCCTATAACATTCCCAAATAAAAGCCATTAACATCATACCTGTAGTCATACACAGTCATAAAAATACTGTTACAATCTTTAATCAGTCAAAAGACTGGAAATGGCTGCTTAGGAAGAGATATCATTAGCAAAGCTTATATGTTTGGTTGTTTTTAGAAATGTGCTTTCAACATTCCAGCAGCAGCTTTGAGTCAGGCACACTGGTGAGGTTTTATTTGATTTAGTCATAACACCCAGATGGAACAAACAGCTGGAGAAAAATGGGAGAAATGAGGGAGGCAATGAGCAAGTTTGCTCTTACTGTGGCCTTCCTTCACAGCAGCTGTAGCAGGACAGCTGGACAGGGTCACCAAAGCACCCAGAGGCAGAGGGTACCTTCCCAGAAGAGAGGAAAGCGTTTCAGTGAGCTCAGAGCTAAATTACTGCTGCTTGTACACCATTGTCTTCAGCCAATCTACTGTCCCATCTACAAAGAAAAGGCATGTAAGGGAGAAATAGTCATCCATTAATCCCTCCCCTTCTGTCTGCCTTTCTCTTGTGGAAAAGTGAAACTCATTGTCTGTGTTCCCCTCCGTAGCTGCAGCCTGAGAACTAGCAGGGGAGTTATGATCACTCTGCAGCTGGGAGCTGTCACTAGAGGCAAATTTTGTACAATATCTTTACTTTAAAATACCTTGGCAGAACTGGTTTCTGTTTTAAGAATCCTGGTGGATACATATTTCCACTGGAAAACAAAAACATTTCTGCACTGTTCCTGTAGTAAAGGCCTCCAGGCAAGAACATCTACCTCAGGTAGTTTTTCCAACAGAGGAATGGCTCTTCCCTTTCTCCAAATGCACGTGCCAGTAATCCCAGCTTCGCTGCAGCTGTGCTGATAAAAAGGGTCTGGAGAGGGAAGTGAGAAGTCAGGAAGGAGGTCCCACAGCACAGCTGCCTGCACAGTTAGCTTGGCCCATTAGGTCAGGTGTCCTGGGCTCTTCAGGTTTTGGGAGGTAGATCCTATTAAATCTCTGTAATTGGGAAATGGGAAAAGTAATCTTTAACAAAAAATAGCCCATTTTTGCAGTACTGCTTGAGGCACAAGTATCAGAAAGAGAGATAGATAAAGGTACCATCGTACAGCTTAACATTTGGAAAGAGCTGCTGTAAATGAGGTCTTTTCTATCTTTCTGTGCTTAGACATTCTTGTGCTTCTCTTAAGAGGTCCTTTAGTTTGCTTTGCTCTGAACTCAGGGAACCTGGATTTAGGTGTTAAATGAGGAATATATCCTCTAAAAGTAAGAGTTGCCCTGTAAAATATGAATGTCTTATTCTCAGTTGTACTGTCTGCAAAGTACATTGACAGAGCTTTGAAAGCAGTGTAAATTAAATATAATTAAGCCAATTAGATTTGTTTGCACAGTTAAATCTTTTGGATTGTAGGATTGATGTACATAATGAAGGATTTAAATTTTAAATGCTGTGTTCTGAAGCCTTATCTGTACATTAGTTATTCAGGTAACTACAATACAAAACCTAGAATTTGGTCATCAAATGGCTGAGAAAACAAGAGGATTGCTTCCTGGGCTGTCATTTCTAAATGTGAACTACATAATCTTCATGACTGCAGATGGCAACATGGGCCCAGCTTTACTTCCAGTGCTTCATCCTGCACTTTCTGTGTTTCACTAGAACAGCAAAACAGCTGACAATCTACTCAGCATTTTCAGCTGAAAAGTTGCTTTGCTTAATGAGCAACTCTTAGTAATAAAACCACCATTGGCATAGCAATCGTCTTGTGGGTCTTCGATTTGATGCATGGCATAAAGCATCCTTGAAAGCATTCCTAATTAAACCAAGGAAAATTCTAGCATTAGGGAAGAGCAGAAGTGTATCTGAGACCCATACTGCTCAGTACTTGGAGAAGTATGGAACAGGGAGACTTTGACTGCATCCAACTGCCTCATGTAGGCTAAAACTTAGAGATACAACTTTTCTCCTACCTACACAGCATTTGCTTGAAGCTTATCAGTTGTAGCACTGAGCCAGAGTTTGGTGTACAATATTTGTTAAACTTCAATGGAGTAGCTGAAGCCTGTGGATAAGTAAACCTTTTTCTTCAAGCTGAAAAGGAATTCTAACTCATTTCCATATCAGCAGACTTACAGCTTAGTGTATTTTTATTTTTAATAATGAAAATTACAATCATGGTGCAGGAAGCTATGATTTGTTTACTTCTATGAAGTTCCTTCTACCTAGCACCTAATGTGAACAATAGAAAAAAACTAAAAGGTGCTAGAACTTCACTAGCAACTTATTTGAAAGTGTTTAATATTTGCACTTATTTAATTCTAAGTCCAAAATTTGATCGTGAACACCTTGTCATAAAAATATGAGGTGACTCTTTTTGATAGCAAAAGTCAATTATTTGGATTTAATGAAATATTAAAGTATTATGTGAGTTTGTGGTTTGGTCACACAATGTTTGGTGAATGTTTGGAGGGAGTTGTCCCCCACAGATCTGACAATTACGTTCCTTCAGTTTAGACACTCTTTAGACTGAACTTCAATTGTAGAATTGCTGTAAGTAGAACTAAAAGCAAATACTGACCATCCCAATGAAGTCCAATGTCTTCTCAAAGCTGTTTGAAAAAAAAATGCAATTCTGAAGAGTTATTTCCTTGCTGTGTAAGGAATTAGCATATAAAGCCTATCGTTTTCTTGAAAAGAGTTCTTAAACACCAACATGTCATAACTTTTTACATTTTAGTCAGGAGGGAGGCACTTACTGCCTTTCAAATACACAGACATGTTTCTTCTAAGAAGAAGCAAAAATGCATTCGAGTAAGGTAAGCCAAAACTATTTTTCAAAAGCTGGTCTCTCCTCCTTTTTCTGCTCTACATTCCACAGTTCAGCAATGCGTGTGTTTGTAACTCTAGCTTCTTGATTTAAATATAATTATACTGAGAATGGGCTGGAAACTGCTGCTGCTTCTTTATGTGTTACTATGAATGCATAAGAAGTTTAGAAGAGGGAAGATCTCAGTGGATTTTCCATAGAGCAAGTGTTTATTTGCAGCAAAATTAATGAGTACCCTTACTAAAGGTCCTTGAAAAAGAGGAAGGCTGAAAAGTGACAACTCCCACTGGGGCTGAGCTTCAGAAAATATGTGTGAGTGGTATGTACCACATTTGGGGGTTTTCCCAGTTTACTCTGAGGTAGAATATCTTGAACTTTTGTAGTGGGTCAGACTGCTTTTTAAGAAGCAGTTTGCTTGATTTATTATATTATCAGGTGAAAGGATCTGCTCCAAACACATGTATGGTTCCTACACATCTCAAGTAGTTGTGACTAGATCAGAAGCAGAAAGCCACAGAGGAAACTATACAAGAGAGAAAATCCTTTATTTAGAATGTAAGTTCTGTCTCACCCTGCACTGAAGAGGTAAAGCTTTTATTTTACTTTTCCTTGAAAAAATATTTCCCTTATTCCTCACTTTCTTGGTTCAGTTTCTTCTTCTATTTTCTCACCTTGGAAGAGCTTTTCAGCTTAGGCATTAACCCTAGAGTATGTAGGAGTTAGATTAACTCTTAAACTGTTGTTTGAAGCAAGTGTGATCTTACTTGATATGCTCAAAAGCTAGTCCCCATCTTAAAAAGAAATATTTTGTGGCTGTCTAGTTCATTTGATCCATTTTTTCCTGAACATTGCCTATTGCTGGTGCTGTTGTAGTAGATGTCAAAGTATTTCTTGGGGTTTCCATAGACAACAACCTTTTTGTAAACCCCTTGTTGTTTTGTGTTCTTATATATTAGCAATCAAGAGACTGGCAGTTCATAATGTCTATTTTGTAGACAACTTTGCCATAGCAACAATGTGGACTTAGCTTTTGACTGTGATAGAGATTTTCTCGTTTTCTAAATTCACCATTTTGTGGATGTATTCAGGTAGGCACATATTTCCTTAGTCTGAGAAGCTCTTTTCCTTCAGTACCTGACATAAGTGCTCACAGGTTACCAGTCCTTTCTGACCACTGGCATCCTGACAAGCTGTTGAATCTAACAAGTGTTTTTTTTTTAATTAAAAAAAAAAAAAATTAAAAGTCTGAAACTCTTTGAGTCCACATAAAATGTAGCTCCTCTCTCATGTTCATCTCAGCTGACCAACTCGTTTTGAAACAGGTCTTGCAGTGCTGCTAAATGTTAGCCTTCACATCACAAACCAGACTTTAAATGTGTGACTGTTTATGTGGTGGGGAATACCATGTTCTGCTGGTGACAGTAAAATCGAGGGCCAGATAGGAATGTCTCAAAGTATTCAAGTAAGGCAAAAATCTGTGAAAAAACTTTTCCTCATAAAGAATATATTTTCAAACACCCCTCTGTTCTTCCAGGTTGTTTTCCTTAGCATTAGTCATGAGGAGTGGTTAGTGTGTAAAAGTAGTGACATGCTGATATTAGAAATAAATTAGTTTGTGCATTTTTCTGTATTTCAGTGAGTGACTGGATTGCTACAAAGGGACTGTATTTATAAATTTCACTTCCCCTTAGTTGAAAAACCTCCAGTTTTTATCTAAACTACGGAAAACATTTGGTTTCAAACAGATTTGACTAAATAACACTGTGCTTCTCAGACCTCTTTCAGCATTGCAATTCTAGAAAGGGAAAAAAAAAAAAAAAAAGAAGAAAAAGGACTGGACTATTGATGGCAGTTCTTGGGACCTGGCTGTGTTTTGTGCAGCAGCAGCAGCAGCAGCAGCTTTCTTCGAGGCAGAGCTGTGTCCATGCACACAGCCCAGCCTTTGCCTGCCACAGAGCAATCCCATCCTGTACGGCAGAGCCTGAGGAGACAGTGTGATCCTGGAAACTTTCATGTGCCTGTGTGCCAGAGAGGGGGGAGAGAGGGAGACCTAGAGCAGTGGTGAGTAGGGAGGAAGGCAGGGAGAGAAGGGAGCTTGCTTCACGCACTGCTGAAGGCTCTCCGAGGCAGGCTGTGCGAGCAGCACTCTGGCTGGTGTGCAGTTCAAAGGACAACATTCATTGACTTTATTCACTGAATCGCTGGAGGACAGATATGATACCCAACTGCTGCTTCTATGTGTTCTTGCTCATTGGTACCAAGGGTAAGTGTCCCTGGCTTGCTTTCTTGTTTTCAACATTGCAAAGCAGATAGCTGATAAACTTTTGGAGTGGATTTCTTTTAAAAACTATGGTACCTCAGCGTTGTTTTACATTTCTTCATGACAATTATTTTCAATAGAATTGAAGTGTAATGCAGTCTCTCCAGGTTACCAGCTACATGTCAGGATCAGGTGTTTTTGCACTTAGTGCCTTGAGAGTTACTATTAATAATTATGAGCTGAAATTTTAAAATGAGAAACAGCTTAAACACTGCATAAATACTGCTGTAAATATTTATTGAAGGTACCTACAGAACTGACTCAGGTGCCGCGAAATCCGCATTTTAGACTCAGTTCAGTAGTTTGAAGTGATACTGTGCAAGTGCTACTAGAATCAGTAGCTTTCAAAGGGCAGATTGTGTCCACATAATAGGAATTTTCAGCATGATAGGCAGTACAGCATGCAAGAGGGAGACTGAACTAAATTTTAGTTTTCCTTCAGATGCAAATCACTTCTGTGTGGTGGGAGTTACACTGGACATTCTGCTTACTTTAGCAGTGTTTTCTTCATTTCATTTGAGTACCCTGTTTGTAAGTGCTTCTTGTGACTTGGTAAAGCTGTCCCTGTGAAGCTGCTGATGCTGATCTATATGGTGAACGTTCCTAATGATTATAATTTTCTTTAGTTGTAATTATTATAAATTGCTTTCTGTTGCACAGTGTCAATACTAAAAGAGTGTTTCATTAATTGTGTACATGGAAATAGATACTCTTTATAATAGGAACAGTTTTGTTAAACTAATAGGAGAAAAAGGCTGAATTCTGTCACCTTCTTCTGTATTTTGCAACAGCTTGTTCTTTCTCCTGCTTTTAAATGAAACCTTTTTAGGTTCATGTGTTCATGTGATGCTGCTTAAGATAAGATTTGTAAGGGGTATTGCCCCCACTAGAAGTTTGGGAAATAGAGCTCCAGACATGGTTATTTTTCTAGTTGCACAGCTTAGTTAAACCAGTGGAAAAACTCTAAGCAGTTATTTTATGTTTTAGAGGAATACGTAAATGCGAGCTGCACGCATGAAAAAAACAGTGATATTTATGTATTTGGAATTACGAAAGCAACAATAATGACATCATATCAAACCTGTGAGAAAGGTCTGGTTTCATAGGCACCTGCATTTTCCGTGAGCTATAATTCAATATTTCAAGGTAGTACTTCCAGTTACACAGAATAAATTTGTTTCCAACAAATTAAGCCTTTTTACATTACTGTTTTCTATGCCAAAACATTAAAACATAGAAACATTCATAAAAGATGTGAAAATTGTCATTATAATTTCTGCTGTTAAATTCATCTCTGCTGTGGAGTTTATAAAACCCACTGAAATAGATTAAAGCATACTGCAAAACAGGATAGCAGGTGAGGACTGTGAATGACTACAGGCCTGCTAGTTATGATGGCAATTACCTTTTTAGGTGTTCATTGGCTCATCATATATAGTGTATTATAAGAAAACCACATGGCTCATCTAGATTTGTTAAAGACAGAACCAGTGAATTCATAGATTAAAGCACATTCATGCCAGGAGTCTCTGCCACCTGTTAGAGCTCTGTTTTGCAACAAAATTAGCTCCTGTTTAGAGTCACATCTCCTCACTTTGCTGAGTGCACGGTTCACAGCTTCACTGCCTTTTGGAGTTGTAGCCAGCAATGTGAATTGTAACCACACCTAAAAGCTGGCTGATTTCATCTGCTCAATAGACTTAAAGTCTGCCCAAGCAGTTAGGCTAGCTGATATTAAACATTCCTGGAGTAAGTATAGCTGTCCTCAGAAACTGGATCTTTGGTTTTGTTTTGTTTTTTGTTTTTTGTGGTTTTTTTTTTTTGGTGGACTGCTACAAGTTCAGCTGCATTTTGTTGTGGAGGTTTTAATGTTTGGCTTTTTTGTGTGTGTTTTTAGGGTATTTTTTTCAATTTCTACAATGTCACAAATCCTCCTACTTCTTTAAAAAGTAAAACAAGGAATATATATCATACAAACACTACTCTCGTCTGACTTACCCATATCCATCCAAGCTGTGTCTCTTTAGTTTTCCATTCAACAACTAAAGTACTACAAAAATACCTTCAATCACTTTTTTATTTTACTCTCTGCCATGAGATTCCTCATTACATCTTTTTTTTATATATGAAAATCTTTCCCTCCAAAATGTAAATAATCAAACCGATTTAAGCAATCGAGGTTTTTGTGCACTGGCAACCCCCTGACTATCTTCCCATGTGGAATACCCTATCCCAGGTAGAGGGTTTCTATGAAAACAAAGCAGCATCTATATCATGGTTTTTGTCAGCACAACAGCAGTGATTATAACATGGAGAAAAGTAAATTCAGACTGTGGAACTGGCAGCACTGGATGTGTAGCCAGAATGAACTTCTGCCTGGCTGGCTCCCCCTTGCAAAGCTAGCAAGGGAGGGGAGCTTCAGGTGTGTGGCTGGCATTGCACTGGCTGCTGCTGCATCTTTTCTTTTAGCAAAATAATCAGCTCTAATTGCTGCAACCACTGTAGTGCACAGCTGTGCCTTTAGGGTCCCTTTGGTTGGCTTTCTGGGGACAAAAGTTATTTTATCCTCCTGGACTTTGGCTAAGTGACAGAATCTCAGACAATTCGTTTATCAATTATTAAGCAAAACAGAAGAACATTAGTATTGAAAAGTATTCAGAGGGAGTTCCAAAAGGGATTTGGCAGGCCCCTTGTGAAAAACAATTAGAACTCTCACTATTTTAACCCTTTATGCTCTGTGCCTCTACCTGATATTTCCAATCCTATTTCTGCTTGTACCTGCATTTCCTTTAGCCTCCTCTTTCAGTTCTCCCCTCATATTTTTTTCCTTCCTTTACCCTCACTTTAAAATGCCAAGGAAAACTTTCTTTAAACCATCTGAATCTCATTACTTGTTCTGGTACTTCATGCAGGTGACAGCTGTTTTCAAGGCCAAGATCTTTTATACCAAATGCTTTCTGTCAAATGTGGGAAAGAGGCAATCCTGAATCCTTTGGAAAACTCAGAGTTTATGATTGTGCTCCTGTTTACATAGTTTGTACCATATTTTAAGATTCCTTCCAGATTTGTAAATAAGAAGGTGAAATTACTTCAGCCTTTGCACAAGCTCAAACAATCATTGTGTTATAATAATATTTGGTTATTTCTTTCATTTAACTTCGGCATTAGTCTGACTGGCTTTCCTGTAGTTAGAAGAACAATGTGCATCTTGTGTATATATATATATGTACATAACGTACATATATAACATATATATACATATATATACATATATGTATACACACATATATATACATATATACATAACATGTTATGTACATATATATATACACAAGAAAATTTCATACATGAAAATCAGTATATTTACAGAAAATCAGGGATGCAGGCTAGATTTCCTGAGAAAATTTACTCTAATATGAGTTAGAGGGAAGTGAAAAATCTACACAATGGTAAACTGAAGCTTTGACAGTTAGATCTTACAACTTCTGTTTGGGCAAGAATGTTTTCACCTCTTCGTTAACAGCACCAGGAGCTGCCCGAGATGCAAACCTGTACTGACTGTTTAGAGCAACTCCACCAGACTCGAACCATTTGCTCTAAAATTTTATGTGCAATCTGTGGACCCTGAGCAAGAAGACACACAAAACTTTAACAAATTTTTTTCTGAACGTGAGGAATTGGTATTTTGCCTACACTTATCAATTTGGATAGTTTTGTATTAAGCAAAGCCTTTTCTTAAATGACTAAGTACTTTTGAAGCATTCCTCTACGATATCTCTGTGCCTGACAGACAATCCTCTGACGGGCCATCCCTCTAGAGCTGATGAGGCTGTCGAAGCCTGCTTGCAGTAATGTAAAAATAACCTTTTCTAATAGATGTTACTTGTTGCTAGAGACCAGTGTGACACTCAGAGGAACTGTCAGCAGTCATCTCAGCATGGGCTCTCTGTTGGGTGCTATGACTTTGAAGCCATCAAATTAGACTTTGAAATGGCTGGTTCAAGGCTGGGAGGCACAGGGAGCTGAGAGGATCAGGAAGTCATAATTGTTGTGTCTAAAAGACAGAGGAGGTGAAAATGTATTGGGAAGGACTGAAAAAGGAGAACGAAAGCAGAGACTAAAGAGACAGGTAGATGGGACAATGGAACAGAGAGGTGAGGGAAAAGACTAATGCTACTTAGAAAGGGAAAATGGAAATCGGGAGGACTATTAGTCTGAGAGAGTGGAGACTGAAGAAAGGGATGTGAGACAGGGAGCCAGCAAGGAACAGTAAATTAATTAAAAGAGAAGCACAGGGAGTTCTGAGAGAGGGGAGTGAGCATCTGAAGAATGAAGTCAGAGGATGGTGAGATCAGAACTAGGATTCTCTACAGAAAGAAGGGGATGAGATGATGGGAAGCAGGTAGTGATCAGGCAAGAAAGGACGGGAGTGAAGCAGCCGGGGCGAAGCAAAGATGAGACTCAGCAGAAAAAGCAGCTGTGCTTGGTAGGGTGAGCACTGCGTTACAAAGCCAGAATGAGGCCCAAGATTGTCCTGTGACTTACTGTCTCCTTTCAAAATGTCTCCTCCTGAGTAATACCTCTGCTCAGAGGCTGGTAATTAGCGCCGCCAGATCACTCCACCCTCTCAGAAAACATAGTTCTGGAGAGCTAAAGGATCTGAACTAGTGATGCAGCATCATCCTGTTATGTCCTGTTATAAAATGCTGGAGGGAAACTGATTTCCTCTTCTAATAGTTAATGTTATCTATGTCAGAGAAAGTTATTAATTTTGTAATCTCAGTGTTTAGGAATTCAGGCAATGGACACAATCACAATTTTTCCTATGTGCCCATACTGAATTTTCTTCGTTTTAACTCCACAAAAATACATGCTTTGTGTCCTGCATTAAAAGGATGAATCAAAAATTATGGTGAATTATGCTGCTTGTGTGACCCCTTCTTCATTTACTGTAGAAGTTCAAGATAAAATGTGGATGAGGCTGGGGATTACAAAATGAAGACCATTACATGAAGGCAACTGAACTCTGCTGTGGAAAATATTTCTCTTCCTGTTTCTTGCTCTAAATGTGTTAAAAATGGATAATAATTATATAGCAGATTTTCTGGGGTTTTTGGCTTGATTATCCTGATGTGTTCATTGCATGACTACCACTGACACCCGTAAAAGCTGTGCTTTAAGTAGTCTGTGAAATTGATTCTGAAAGTAAAAACCTAAAATTATCAGAAACCCTTGCCATACATATATTAATGTCTCAGCTCCCCATCTGAGCAATAATACCATATTCTAAACTGTAATCAAAGCAATCTCTGAAGATTTAAAAGTGGGAAGTCTAACGGTTGTAGATGTATGAGGAACTAATTAGGAATTTAATACTGTAGCTTCTAAGTGGTTAAACTGTAGACTAAGCAGCAAGATGCCAGCAATACACTAGAAGACTAATCAAAGCATGGATAAAATGCCTTTAGTATCATATGGAGGTGTGTTACCAGAAATGTATGCAATTTAAAGATCTTGAAATTGAGTTCAGACCTAGATTATATGTTGCTACTAACTGATGTTGCACATAAAGGGTCCATGTATAAGCAAAGAAGTAATGCTCAGTGTCGTGCTCACTCCCTGCTGTGTCTCCCCCAGTGCTCACAGGGGATCCAGCATGCAGCTGACTGGTGTGAAAGGGCAAGACAAATGTACCAGGAAGAAAGACTGATGGGAAAACAGGAGTTTGAATGAGGCCAAGGAGCCATCAGCTGTGGCCTGAAGGGGAGATCCAGCCCTGGGAGGACAAGCTGACCTCACGTCAGGGGGAGAGGGTGAGCAGGCAGTGGGAGGAAGAGCGCAGCAGCAGTTACACTGATCCTGAGGGATCTGTGCACACGAGATTACCTAGCAGAGTTTATCCAGAGAGGATGTTAAATCACCCAGTGCCCTATAGCACAGGTCGTTGTGTTCCACCCTTCTGGTCTGTGGTGATCCTGAGGCTTTATTTGGTCAAAATGTTTTTTGTCAGTCCAGTAATTGTTTCCTGCAGAAAAGAGCAAGTGTCAATATGGCCCTAGGAGTGGGAGAGACTGTACAGTCATGGAGGCTCAAAGATATGCACAGGTCTGTCAAAGTAGGTGAACATCACCTCTTTCTCCTCTGTTCTGCAGAAGAAATAACTGGCTTGACCTGGGAGAAGACTTTTCCCATCGCAGACCTGTTTGTCAATACTATGCTCAGTGTAGGGGAAAAGGCATAGTGCTTGGAAGGGTGGAAGTGCTATTTTTTTAACTTAGAAATATATCTTGCCCCTGTTTTGTTTTTCAGTTACAATTAAAAAAAAAAAAAACCAACCTAGGAATAGATCAGCTCTTCTTTGGAATATGCTAAGAACAGCATCCCTTAATGAAACTTAAGTTCTGCATGCATCATAGTGAAAGCCAAAATTTGTGTGTGTGGGGAAGAAAAGGACGAAATTCATGAATTTAAAAGCCACATGATTGAATGCCTTGATTAGTCTGGAGTATTTAATTGCAATACAGCTGACAAAGATTATCTGCATTTTTAGAGGTTTGATTCGAGAAGGCACATCTACCATAAAAGTAACCACTTTGTTATGTCATTTTCTGGACTTCAATTCCATGTTAAAACATGTTAATCAACTGTTATGTAGTCTTACCTCGAAATTATAGACACTGGTTTTCAGACACGAGTCCTTTTCTAGTAATCAAATAACACTGCAAACATGCATTTATAAATCCTGCTTTATCCTGAGTACGGATTCTCAGCACCATGCAGAGACAGCACAGCCACCTTCTACTTTTCCAAAAACATATCAGAAAGAGGTACTGAATAGCTGTCTTTTCTACATACCTAAGACTTATATGTCACATGAGGTCTTCCTTTTTCTTAATATCTTTTAGCAAAAATAAAACACCTTGTACATCTTTCTGTTCTATCACTATCTGATTTTATTTTCATTTTTTCTTTTTAAGTCTTTCATTTACATATTCACTGCTTTCACATCATCATTTAACTAGATTGGTTTCTTGCCCAGATAAATACTTTTTGTATTTATGGATGTGCAGGTTTGAAGACTCTTACAGATAGTTTACAGTGTTTTAAGTACTGGGATATGATCTCATAAGTAACAAATATTTTATTGTGATATAATTCTCTTATTCAAGCTATTAAAAAATTGTGGCCAGATGGTAAAAATAAAAAACTTATTGAAATCAGGTATCATAACAAAAATTATGGATATGTGTAAAAACATCCTGTACATTTTATGTAAGGAAGCATTAGGAGCTAAGAATATTTAATACATATTCACGGAGTAAACTTTAGGTAATTGTACAGGTCAGAAAGTAAGGACCTTACAGGGGTAAAAAAACCTTTGGGTTTTTTTTGGGTTTTTTTGTTTGTTTGTTTGTTGTTTTTTTTTTTTTTTAAAAAAAAAGAGGTACAGTCTTTAATATGATAGACATTAAAAGTTCACCAACACCTTGACTTTAGATCATAAATCTCTTCCTGCATCCCACTGTATGTGATTTGAGTTGTCAAAGCGTTTGGCTGTGGTGGTTTCAAAGCCTTGGGATAAGCTGTGTTCTGATACTTCCTCTGCTCTCTCTTCCCACTGTCATGATGCAGCTGTGGCAGCAGCCTCACACGAGTCCTGAGGAGACCAGGCCTGCATTTTTCTAGGCACTCTTCTGCCTCGCCCTGGAAAACTCTCTGTGTGAGTCAGCAAATCGGGTGTGGGGTGAACAGCGACCCGACAGAAAGGTGTCACAGGACCAAGGGGATGCAGCAGGTCACCCTTGCAGCAAAGCTCTCCTCCTCCCAGCCCGGTGCCCTGCCCGGTGTGCTGCACCACGGACGGGGCTGGAGAGCTCTGCTCTGAGTGAAGCCATGTCCACAGAGCAGGCTCTCAGTGCTGGCAGTGAGAACACCGTGTCAGGAACAGACACCATCTTCTTTTAGCTTAGATCGAGTGGCAGGACAGGAAGAGAAGGAGGATCTATAGGCTATGCGGAGGTTAAATTAACAGCAATCCATGCAAAAATATTGCTCAGCCAAACTGCATCTGAAATGGAGGCACACTTCTGAATGATGTTTCTTGTTATATTTTCTAGCTGGGATATCTAGACAGCTTACAAATACGTGCTGCTAATGTGACATTTCTTTATGTACATCAATAAATGTATAAAATCTGCGAGTTACAATTTAAAGCTCTATTGCTCTTAATCTGCACACACATTTTGGTACAACCTGCAAAAGAAGAAATAAGTCAGATGTCTATGGTCGTGGGGTCCAAACAGCTGGGCTACATGATGTGAGAGGTTTTTTCCAACCTAAATGATTCCCTGGTTTGTGGTTTGACCAGCTAACATTACTCACTTTCCTAAAGTCAGAAATCCTATTAACTTGAGATAATTTCTGTTTTATGCACTTTGACTGGAGTGTCACAACTTTTAGTGGTGAGTTATGTGTACTCATAGTAGAATATAGCAGAGATTGGAAAACTTGTGATTTTTAAATCGAACCAAAGATTAATGAGTCAGAATCAAATAATAATGCACTTATTGAAGCACATTCTGCAAATTGATTTTTCACAAAATAGTTCTGGGAGCATCTTAGAAAACAGATTTGCTAAAATACTTTCAAATTATTTTACTTCAAAACAGAACAACAAAGGGTTCCATATTTTATAATACTTCAGAAGGGTGGAATCTCATAGATTTATAGGGCACAGGGCACAGCCACCTCCCAAATCTGAACTTGTAGCTCTGTATTACATTTAAATTCTTAATAGTCATAAATGGTTCTTAGTAACAAAAGTATGTGAATAAATAAAGTGTATCAGATAATCCTGTCTCCGGCTCACCAAGAAATAATGTATTTTCATTGTTACAAAATTAATCTTGAGCGTGCTTCAGAGCTTCATTTCAAATTATGCTGGCTTAGTTCCATTTTAAGAACTATCATTGCAATCCTTTTAGTCTTTACTAAAACCACAATAAAGGCAGGGAAAAGAGAAAAAAAGCCCAGATTATGTTTCATATTTCGAATACTTCTTTTGGGCTCCCAAAACACTTTTTTCTCTGTCTGGAGTCTTAGGAAAAGAGTAACTGAGATTATTTTTAAAAGACTTACTTAAGATTGTGCTACCTGGGAGAAGAGGAAAAATAGTGGAATCTGAAATTGTGGCTCATGTGCATCTTCCTTAGTTCTAGTGACTCTGTAGCAAAATAAGAGACTAGAGAGCAGAAGAAGATGCAGAAAGAGATAATAGAATCTCCCACTGCCGCCCTTCAGGTTCTTTTCCTCAGGCTGTTTGGGCTGGCGGTTCTCAAACCTATTTTCTACCATCATCCCTGCAAGATGTTCATTCTACCCTGTTGTTGGGGTTTTGTGGGGTTTTTTCCCCCATCACAAGAGCATACAAAAGTTGGACTAAATTGCATAACTTAGCTGTAACTTCTGTTTTGGGGTGGGTGTGAGAGTGTAGATACTCAACAGGAAGAAAATGCAAGGTTTGCCTTTTTCAACAGAAGAAAAATTAGGCAATGGGTTATGATCTCTTAGGTTGTTTCTGCCTTGAGGGCAAATTAATGATATCCAGGTAATTCTTTGCTGTTCTGCTCTTTTGCAAATAATGTATTCTCAGAACATCCTACAGTCCGAATATCAGCAAGTAATTTCCATGTCCATTGCCTTTCTAATTTCGTTCCCTTTTTCACTGCAGCTTTCTCTTAAGGCTTTGCTACAAGTACTTTCTGTCTCATCTGCTGGATTTCTTTTTTGCCTCCATGCATGAATGCACACGTACACAAACTTCCTCCTGTAGATGATATTGTGTCATGAAGTCACTTAAATCTGCCTTTTGTTTATGGAAACTTAAGAGAAATATTACAAAGGTCTGTTGTTTGTTAATTTAAATAATTTAGTTTTCACTAGTCAGTGTTTCACTTTTGCTTACTTTATGCATGGCTGACTGGATTAACTTGCTGAAAGCAGCAAGTCTGAGATGAATTTCTTTACAATAATCTCTAACTACTACCCTTATGTATTTAAATTCAGAATGCTGGTTATGTAGATGAGATGAAAGATTGATGCTTGAGGGACGCTAATTTATTGATAAACATCTGTCCTTAATCCTTTTGGCTAAAGTAAATTTTCAGTCATTAGATTGCTCAGATTTTTTTTAAAAAGGAATTTCCATTAGCTTACTACTGAGTATGTTATAAGACACAAAAATAAATGTAAGACACATGGCAAATACTGCCATAGAAGAAACCTTTTTCCCTAGGATTACAAAACTTTAAAAATGTCATTCCAGGTATGAAGCTTTAGAGGTGTTTTTTAATTTTTTTTTTTTTAATTTTGTGTGCTTAAATCATTAACTCATAAATGGTGTATTTCAAATGAGGAAAAAAAGACCATTACTTGCAACAAAATTCTTTTATCTTTGGGGTTCAAAGACGCAGGCCAAACACACTCAGTAGTGGTTGTGAGAAAGAATCAGCTCCTGGGAGAGGAGTTTCCTTTATTTTGATGGCTAACCATTCCCTTTCCAGGCCTTCCAGGTGGGATGGTACTGACTAGCACAGTGTATTTAACACACTTGGATTGATGCTTTCATTTCTATTCAATGCCTAACACCATTTGAACAAAACCCTAGTGTTTCATATGTCCAGCTTTCAACTTGATATTTCTCTGCTGTGAAAAACAAATTAATGAAGTTGAGGAGTTACACTGATGCAAAAAAACACAGGGGCAAAAGGAAGCTTACCTTGATGTGTTTTCTATTGGAAATCATGTCAGAATATGGAGCTAGAACTTGTTTCTAAACAGAAATAATGGTCAGATATCATTTAAATTCCGTTTATTTTGGGAGAGGAGGAAAAGGCGAAGTGCAGCAACAGAAAATTTTGGGTCTGTGCATTAATTTGTGTCTTTGTTACATTGTGCTGAGCTCTCATCCTCTGGGAATGTCCTACAAAATTTGAGGGTTTGGATGCAAGTGATTTTACTTCATATTGGGGTTTTTAGAGGTCGTATCTCTTTCAGCTCTTTATGTGCACCAGAATCTTTTTATTCTAAGTTCTGTGCAAGCAGAACAAAATGACAAATTAATAAAAGGTATAAAAGCCAAATCCTCTGGCAAGGTGCAACATCACCAGCCTGAGTTGCTCTGCTGGCAGTTTCTGGCCCTTGGAGTGGATTTGTCTGGCAGTTAGAGAGACAAGGATCTTCCAACCCTGTAACTGGATTAATTAGACTGAATTATCTGTGGCATAACTGATAACTAGTGATGTTGTATGAGACTGGAGGTGATATTTTTAAAAAGATAGTAAAAATTTTCTGCTTTCGAAAATACTTCTGAAATGAAAGCCTTTGTGTGACCCACAGCAACATATAAAGGTGCTTTATGAAACTAAAATCCAAGATAATAACCAGATTGGCATGCAACAGTCATAATACATGCACCATTTTTGCTAAAATCCATTGCACTGTATTGTGTTTAATGGATGCAAACATAAGCTTAGGTGTGTAGTTCAAGTACTACACATTCCTTGAGTGACATCTAATACAATTTGCTAAGGATAAATGTAATGCCATAAAACTTAAAGTGTATTTCCGGTTGCAAAAGTAACAGCTAAATATAAAAAAATGGCTAATGTTTTAGAAATGAATCTGTCATTCTGAATAAATGACGTTGTGTCACTTGGACCCAATCAAATCTAAAATTAAACACACAATGCAAATGCAATACATACGTTTAGAAAATGTTATAGACATCAGGGCTGGACAATTGCAAAAGCAGAGGAGCGAATTACAGAAGAGGCAGTGTGGTGATAACAGTTGAATTGTACTTCCATGAGTACCCTGTACAGATGTTTAGATCCTTTAAGCCACAGACACTTGGCCTCAAGAGTTAATGCTAAAATATCAATTGCCACCAGACCAAGGTCTATTTTGGTCTACAATTTTTGCCTGAAGTGTTACTCCAAATGTGTGTACGTTAACAGAACCAAAGTAAAAGTGTTTAAACTCTGTTTTGTTCTTGTATGAAACTGGAATCTATTTTCAAAATGCTATTTATGGACAGTTTAAAATTTGGTTTTCTTGATGTTTAAATAATATGGGATTCCTGTTACATATTCCCAGATATCACTAGAAAGAAAATTTTAAGAGAGTATAAAATTACTAAATTTTAAAAATTACATGGTAAAAAAAATGCATTCTCACTGATAAAGTTAAAACAAGTTAAATTAAATTATGCAAAAGTTAACTTTTTATTTCTATCCTGAAATACAGTGAACTAACTTCATCCTTGTTTCAGTCTTATATTACTCAAAAATCCCTTGTTTACTGGGAAGAAGCTGAAAATTCTGAACAAAACCAGGAAAATTAGTCTAAGAACGAACTTCATCTCTTCATTCCCTTCTACATATTGTTGTAATGGTCGAATTCAGACAACAAATTATTTTCTAAAAAGATCTTTTTAAGTTGTTGTATCTTCTTTTCTGTTATTTGGTGATTCAAATGCATCTGATTAAAGTTGGTCAGTCACTAGTCACTACTATCTTTGTTAATAATTAATTAAACATCTTGTAAGTTAAAGTAATTCGTAGTTATGAACTTTTATAACCTTCTTCTGATGGTTCATCTTTAAAAATGAAGGTAATAGGCCTATGAGACCTGTTCCATATTATGTTAAAGGTTTTTCAAAGCCATTTCACATGCCCTTAATATACCTATGAGCAGAAGGGGATATTTTTTAATGAACTGTCAGCTTGAAGTATTCAAGATAGCACAAAAATTACAGGTGAAATCGATTTCAGCTTCAGTACTTTCTGTGTTGACTCTGTTTGATTTGAACAAAACGTTTTGTATCAAGCAGGAACCTTTTCAGTCTTCTGTTTCTCCAGCCCGCCTCCCACTGTGTCTAGAAGTACGGCAACTAAAAATAAGTTATGTGAAATGGGGAAAGTGCCACCAGTTTTGCATGAGTATCTTTGAATGACTTTTGTAGGTAAAATAACTTTCCATCAGAAAAATACAGGGTGGATTCTTCAGTACCATATCATTCCTCAGTTCTTGCCATCCTAAGGAACCCTTTCTTGGAAGCAATTGGATTTCCTCAAACACTTTTAAGTGCTAACTTACTCAAAGTGAGGAAAAACGTGTTAGCTTTATTGGCTGAATTCATGAGTCATTTGGATTCATGACAATGGGTTTAATGTTAGTCGAATTCTTGAAAACACGAAAATATTTTCCTGATATTATGATATGCCTTTACTTGAACCTATATGTGACACAGTTGAGACTGATGTGACTAGGAGGCACCAAGCAATGAGTAATGCTTTTGATTAGTTTAAGTGCTTGTGACTCAGCCCCATCAGCCCAGAACTGTTCCCCTTACAGAATCATACTCACTTGTTTTACGAAATCTACAAGTAACTGTGTTAAGTCTACATTCTTATAGTGCACGTCCCTTATTTGGTTTCTCAAACAGCACTTGTGACCCAATCTCTGTGTTTCAAAGAATGCACAAAACCAGCAAGCCTAATGAATCAATTTATTTGGAAGCCAAGCCATGTTGTCCTGGGAACATCTTGTTCTTGGCTTTCCCAAATGTGTTCCTTCTTTCGATTTCATTTTATGAGAGCTTGAAGAGGGGCTGTCATGTTCTTTCCCCAGTGATTCTGGGTCCATGCAACAGAGGAAAAAGGCCTTACCATCTATACTAAATGACAGCCCAACTCATGCTTATTCCTTTAGCAAAGGAAAGCAGGGTTAACTTAGTCTTATATTTAAAGACAAGCAGGAAAAGTTATCCACTTTCTTCTTCACCGCAGGCGTCTGTTATAGCAATAAGCGTCTCAAAGCAGCCGGTCTGAACAAGTTTAAAAGGTGCACAACAGGAATTCTTGTTTTCTTTTTGAAAATTTGGAATGAATTTGGGGGATTGCAGGGGACCTTAAGTACGTGACAGTTAGAAAGAGTTAATTTGCGGTATTATGAACATGGCCTGTGAAGCAGAACATTTTTCTGTACTGAGACAACAAGTGTCTTGTCAGAAAAAGGTTTGTTTGTGGTTTTGCCGTTTGTACTGATACCAGCTCACCTATATCTTTTCTATTTGTTCTTGAAACATTGCAAATATTTTAATATTTATGCTGAACGTTATGTGAAAGAGAAATTTTCTGGTAGAGAATAGCTGAAATGTGTGCAATTATCTCTATGTCACAGGAAGGCAGGAGGTGATTTGCTGTATGAGGTACACAAAGAGGCTTTTTCACTTGGTATCTGTAAAAACAAACCTGATATAAGCAAGTCTGTCACAGGTTTATCACTTTTCGTCTTCTTTCAGCTGCTAAAAAAAAAGAAGACAAGATACAAGAATAGTGGTTCAGTTTTTTCATATTGTGAAAAATCAATCAGATGTAGAAAAGCCAACACTTTTAATACCACATCACAAAGATGGAGTGATAGATCTTTATCTTGGCATGGTAAACTCCAATGTCAGTAAAGTCTGTACTTGCAGAACAATAACCATAATTTTTAATTGCTGTTGTTGCAGTGCTATCTTTATCCATTTTCCTCACATAAAAGACCGAATTTTAATTTCCTCAATCCAAAAGATAATTGTTTGAATATTATCTAGCATTTTACAACAGTTTTTACTGTCTTATCTCCTGTCTACCTTCGTCAGCTTTGCCAAATATTTCCTCAGAGAGTTGGGGGCTTTTCCATACATAAATCTCATGGAATCTGCAGAGTCCAAACTTCTGTCTTTTTTTGCATAAACAAAGTGATGTTAACAAGTCAGTGGACAGAGACCAGTGCTTTCAGTGATTTTATAACTAGGATGAAGTTGCTGGGTTTTGAAGCCTTGTTATCTCCTTTCCCAGGCAGATATTTACATGCCAGGGTAATCCAACATAGCACAAAAGGAGTAAAGCTGAGATTCAGAATAGATATCATCAAGGTTATAAATATATAGAGAATTCAAAACATTAAACATCACGAGGGACTTATGCTTTGTGGCAGAGTACAGATTTCTAAAATGCAGAAGCAAATTTATTAATTGTTTCAGGGATTATTACTATTTGAATTATTAATAATAATTTTTGGAACATGCTATGAAATTCCATTGAATGGTATTGTGAGAAGATAAATGCTTTCATTTGAAATTTAAACTGCATGGAGATCAGCCCATTTAAGCACAAGGTTCAGACCAGTCTAAATATGTCTCTAGTGTGTAGGACAAGAAGCTTGACAAAATGTTAAGAGGTTTTTTGAGGTTTTGTTTGAGATGTTTTAATTTATGGTGGTTTTTTCCATACTGGTGTCTCTTACTGGATGGTTTGGTAGCTCCTCAGATTGTAACAGGTAACTGCACCAGAGGGAGCCTCAGCTGCCTGCTCAGCTTTTTTGCTAAGCGACTTAAGACACTGAGACACATATTACACATATTCTGTTTGCTTAACACTATGCCTGCATAAGCTTTTCTTGCTACTTGTTTTTGGGTGGGACAAGTTAATCACAATGTTCTGAATACAAGCACGGAACAGCAGAGAAATTTATTAACAGTATGCAAGTGTGAATTCACCCTGGGATTAGGACATAGCTTTATTTTTAGTACCTATACATAAAAGGCTTAAGGAACTAAAGCTCTTTTAGTAATTGTATAGGTTATACAGTTGAGGATAAAAGCAAATCACCTTTTCAAAATCATTCACTGGTTGTTAACTGGAATATTTGACTTCCTATGCAGGATGCTTCCGACAGCAAGGGTAATTCTGTACATGTACAGGATATTTATCTCAGTTTTCTGCAGCTACAGCTCTTGCATTTCAATTTTTCAGAGCTGTAAACATTGTCAAGGGCTTAACTGGAAGAAAGTTCTTCTGGAAGAGTTTTCTCAGGAATCTGAATTACTCAATTGAATTTCAGGTGATTTCTCTTAGTCCAAGAGAAAAATGAGTGAAAAAAATCAGATGTTGTCGAGGAATATTCCTTGTTAATCTGGGAAAGTTGTGTGAAAGATTTATATTTTGTCTTTGAAAATAGCCTGGAAAAATAGTTGTATGTTTCAAAATTAGCAGTTTAATATCTGAACAAGCATCACATCACAGTTGATAAAGTTTGTAGCGAGTATTTGAAGTGTTCTATGACACCAATGAAATTTAAAATAAAACTTGTATTTGACTTTTGGTTGTTTTTTTTTTTTTGGTAACAGTATCCATTAAGTCAAATGGTAGCTCTAATAAGAAAGTGATACTCCTTTTTGAAAGTGCTTCAAAAATTAAATTAGGAGGGAAAAAATTCAAAAATTAAATTAGCAGAGCCTTGCAGAATGGTATAGGTAGGCTTTCTGAAGTTTTGGAAATGAAGAACACTGGGTAGTGTTTTAAACCCTCTCCATAGTATGCTTTTGGAAAGAAGCTCGTATGATGAGAAATCTGACTTGGCCCCCTGCAATCCATTACAGAAGCAGCAGATCAGTCATGCTTTTTTGGAAAAAATAATGATGGCAGACTTTGTCCCTCAGGTGCACTGGTGGGACTGGTAAGGCAACGTGCATCTGCAAATGTGGGTAATTGCAGCTGCTGCAGCACAGAGAACTGAAAAACAGAGGACAGGCAGAGTCCTCCGGCTGCCCTGGCTGTCCCTCATCAGCATCCCTCTACCTTTCCCCTCAGCACTGCTTGAATGAAGTCTCGTGTTCTCTGAAGCTCCTTCCTATAAAGCATGGGCTCAGCAAAACAGCATCTTTGTATCTAAACTTCACACTGATATATTGTCACCAATATCGCCACATTTTTTGGAACAGACTGACAGGTCTCCTGAAGGATTCATAATTGGCCCATTCATGTTGTCTTACTCAAGTTTCAGCAAAATTCTGTCACAGATTTGATCTTTGTTGCCTTGTTCTTTGATTCTTGATCCATTTGCAAAAGGAAATTTCTTTAAAATTAGAATAAAGTCAAACATATATAGATCTGACTTTGTATGAAAGGACTTACCTATCTGGGTCTAAAATTTCAGCACAAATTAATTTTGTGGAATGGTTTGGATTGGAAGGGACCCTAAAGATCATCTAGTTCCAACCACCCTTCCATGGACAGGAATACCTGCAGCTTATCTGGTACATTGTTGTCATAAATTAATTTCTAGTGCAAAGCGAAATAATCCTTTAAAGCAGTGGCCTTAGGAAATTTATCTTGTATAATTAACATTTTGATCTTATTATGAGGATGAATAGGGAGGAATTGCCTGTCTGCTTTATATCAAAGGAAATTTTAATTAGCTAACAATGTAAAAGACTTTTGCCACGTTTAACAAGTACTTCATACACTATTTGTAAATTTCATGTCCAATGAATTAATACATTTTTCTTGCTTCCCACTCAGCTGTAAATGAGTACCTACAAACGCATAATATCAATACCTTTAAACGCATCATAAAGTAAAAGTATTTTTTCTGTCCTGTTTAGTCACCTGTGACTCTTTGGAAGATCATGTTTCTGGAGCTGGCACCAGGTGCCCCCTGGGCTACTTTCCATGTGGCAATATCACAAAGTGTTTGCCCCAGCAACTGCACTGTAATGGTGAGGATGACTGCGGGAATCGGGCTGATGAAGACAACTGCGGTACGTGGCTGAGACTTCTCTTTGTGTCTGGCACCTGAAGTCACTGAAACCCAGGCAGTGCTCACACCAAACAAAAGGCTGTGGAGAGTCAGGGACAGGAAAGTTTCATGTTTTGCAGAGGATGCAGCAGGTCTGCTTTAGCTAACAAAGCTACCCAACAAATCATTTGCTAGAGAAAGAAGAATGGGCCACATTTTCCTTTGTATATGGTATCAGTTTATCCAATTTTTCCCCTGCTTTGAACTTCTTCGTACGTGCCATTTTGGTGTGTACAAATGGATGCATGTGATCTAGCAAAGATTGTTGCTGAGGAGAGGTAGATGTGTGCTCCAACAGAGTTTATGAAAAGCTTAATGTGACTTAATGCAGGAAACATAATTTAGAAGAATTTTCAAGGTTTTTCAGAAATCATTTATGCCCTAATTTGGGAGAAATGTGCCTCTGTGAGTGTACTGTGCAAGCTGCACTACCAGCAGGCTTTTGGGGTTGAAAATGTAAAAATCTCAGGGCATACACATAGACAGGTCACTTCTGCATGCTGTTTTGATCCCTGTCACTCCTAGCCCCTCTGGATGGTAGCTGTGGTCTTGACTTGGCTTTTAGGTGTTACCTCTACTGCGAACAGGGTAGGGCCAGGGTTTGCTTGGGCACCTACCTGTCCGTGCAGCTTATTTGTGGACATCTCTCACTCAGTGCTTGGACACAGCTCAGAGGTGGCACAGGCCTGGGATAGTTTGGAAAGGGGCCCCTATATTCTGTGAGGAGGGAGCTTAGCCATTTGGTTGTCAGCTAGGACCACAGGGAGAGAAAATCCACTCTAGCACATTTTATTTACTGGTATTGTCACCTTACTTACAGCCTGGATATTTTCAGAGGTGCTCACCAGTGCTGCTGATCCACAGCAGATGGGGAAACTAGGCTTCCTATTCCTTAGTAGTTTTCCTGTAGCCATGGAGAACAGCCAGGTGCACAGTGCCCTGCCTCACACGCTACCTCCAGCTCCCTGGAGCCAGGCAGCTGAACTGTTTGCCTGTCCCAGACAGGCACATTGCCATCACATCTGGGTGGGAGGAGTAGGAAGAATTAAAATATTAAGTAGAAATCCTAAGCTATATATACTGAAAGAAATTTTCTGAAAGAAATTTCAAACAAGTTATGGTAAGGGTATTTTTCACCAGCACTCTCAGCAAAGTCAATTAGGTTTTGAAAGTAGTTGTTCTCATTGCATGTGAAGCTGATTTTTGTACCTATGTGAAGTATCTTATTATTATACCTATGAAGTTTCAGTGTGTCACTCCATATGAAAGTGATTTTAAGTTCTAATCCCATGTAATGGATCTGCACTATTTTGTACTTTTCTCATTCACTGATGTTACAAACATACTTTCTGTTGTAAATAACCAAAATCCTGAACAAAAATGGCTTTTTCTGTAGTCATTTCTGTAGTCATCTTGACCTACAGTAGCAGTAATTACTGATTATGATGCCCCCTTATGTTTAAGAAGTCCAAGGACCATAAACAGTTGCTTTATCCATATTTCATTTCTGTGTAATACAACAAAGTCCACCACACAAGGACTTGCTGAAAGACACAGCTTAATGTAATGCTAATTAGGATATACACAGTTTTGTAATGGGAGGTACAAGACAGTATAGAGTCATAGAATTGTTTAGGTAGGAAAAGAAATTTAAGATCATTGAGATCATTAATCAAAGAGCTCTTTGCATCTCATCTTAGTACTGATACAGAACTGAGGTATTCTTGGATTATGAATAACCCATTTCAAAAGTTAAGTTAGGAGTTACATGGGTTGTCAGTGAGCAGGGAGAGTGCTGCCAGAAGTGATTTCTTGCTGAGTCCTGAAGCAACGAATAGCAAACTTCAAGTCCTTAGTAATGCCTTAGTGTTCCTCTATGGAAATGAACATACAAGACAATTCAGCTGTGCTATTGAATCCTCTTTTGTGTATAGTAATTCAAGAATGAGTTAGCCTTGAGTTTTGAAAACCTAAATTACAAAAGATGAAGAGTAATTGTATTGACTCGCTGGGAAAACTATACTACTGGTGTTTTTCTCATATCTTGACCCTCTCTTCTCATTTAGAAATCCATTAATGTAATATTCAGCAGTGATGTTTTCTCAAAAATTGGCATTGCAGTCGAACTTTGTTGTACAGTTAAAGAAGGAGTCACTTCCTTGTCTGAGGATGTGGAATATCCTGATGAGATTTTCTGCAATGATTCCACATGTAGTAAGTGATCTTTGTAGGATAACTCTGTTTTGTGACTATTCATCTTGCTCAAAATACAAGAAAAGAGGCCTCAGTGATTTTTTCCTGAGGCAGAGAAACCATCTGTCTTTTTTTTTATCCCTGCAGTTCCCAGGACTGCTTCAGTATGCCTGCCTCAGCCAGAAGTTATACCTGGCTCCTTCTCCCCATTTTCTAAAAAAAATTTACAATTAGTTTTCAATTGAAGTCATTGCTCCTGGTTACAGAAAAGACATTGAAAATTAAATTATTCCAGTGTAGTAATTGTTTCAGGCAGTGTCATTGGAAATTTTAATCTTATCCACAAGGTATTTTAATTAAATAGCTCAGCGTTTCAATTCCCGAACACTTTTGCATCAGTTTAAGGAGCTTTGAGGTGACCAGTCTACCCAACAAGTGTGGAAGGGAAAAAATCCATGTAGACCCTCAAAGGGGTTCAGAAATACCCTTTTTTTTTTTTTTTAATTCGTGTATCTCAAAGCTAGGCACTATCTTAAGCCTACAGTAAAACCAGCTGTATAGCATGGAAACGCAAAGCAAAGCAGAATATGTCGTTAGACGTGTCGCTCCAGCTGTCTTGTAGGCATTCCTTTCTTCTCGTTCTCTTCAAATTTCTCTCATTCCCCACTTCATTTCTATAAAGAAATTACAGTTGTAATCTTTGTAAGATTGTATTTGTAAGAAATCATTGTTGTAAGAGATTGTTGTTGTAGCCTCTGAGATTATTTGCAGTATTAATCCTGTTCAAGGCACAGTGTGCCTGGCAACAGCAAAACATGATCATGAATATTTCAAACTAAACCAAATCCTAACTGAAAGATGTGTTTTCAAATGTGCTGAAATCACTGCTCATATCCAGCCCAGGCACCTAAAGATTGGCGTTATGGTGCCCTCTTCAATTCTGCTTCCTCTTTCACTTCCACTCTCCTCTTCATGTCCAAATAATAAATGTAAAACTAAGGTCCAGAGTAGCGAAGATCTCAAATTAGGATCATAAGTAGAGTTGGGAACAGACTCAGACTGCTGTGTTAGTGCTTAACCTCAGGGTGTGGGTATCCTGCTTGCCAGCTCAGCTTCAGCATTTCTTCCACTTCTGGAAAGGAGTGAATTACAGCTGATATTTCACAGTATGGTGAAGCCACTCATCTTTGAAAACTCATGCCTTTGCCACCTAGTTTGTTTTCCAAAATCAATAAAATACTGTGTGTGCTTACCCTAATGGGGAAGAGCTTGAGGCAATGTAGTAAACTGCAATAAGAGGAAGCATCTGGCAATTTCTCACACCCGCAGTGATGGGAGGCTCTGCTTGAACTATGGCTAGATAACCATAAATGTGCATGGTAAATGCAGTCTTACCTTTTGAACTTGAAAATATAGTCCATGAAATAGGAGCAGGTGTCTCTGCAAATCTGTCATGAAAATAATATTTTTAAATAATAATAATTTAAAGTTTTGTAATTTGTCATAAAGCTTATGGTTTTGAGGATTTTTTTTAGACTTGAGAGAGCTGTAAATTTTACTCTGCTGTTCTGTTCCATGCTCATCCTTGCTGAAACACTGAGTTCTTAATTTGGGTGAGGGCATTGTGAAGCAATTTAGCCTCTATCACATTTCACTTGGAGTTATTTTTGCATCTGTTTGCAAAATTCAAAATGTGCAGGGAAATAAGATATAGCAATTTCAGCATCCTTCTGTGCCCAAGCTTGTTTAAAGATCAAGCTGGCAAAGAGAGTTTGAAACTGTTTTGTCCTACTGAGACTGTTTGATTTCAAACGTAATGGCTTCAGCCTGATTTTCCAGGGAAGAGCTTTTCCCATTTATTTACAGCTGTAAGATTTGATTCTGTAGCTACTTGGCATTTATAGATGGGAGGTTAGAACATTTGTTTACTTCACTGCTTTTTAAACATGAGCGAGGATAAATAGGCACAATCACAAATTCTGCTCGCTTAGTGCTGCGGCAGTGTTGACATGGGAATAGTTCCTAAAATAAGTAACAAATACTTCTTACACCGAAGACATTACTGCTGCAATGTTACTGTTAATGCAGTCTAAACAATCTCTAGGCAAACTCTGATGTCCAGTGGCATACTAAAAGTGCCAGGTACGTATTCCCAAGTACAAATTCATGGAAAGAAGAGTTTTGAGATCTCTGCCTTTGCAGTGATGTTTAATGATAAAACAAAAATAGAACTAACAACAGTTGATTAAAGCAAAACAAAAATAACAGAAACACAAGATTTATGATGTAGCTTTTCACTGAACCTACGTGTCTTTTATCATGTCAGGTTGTGTGTTTTTAAGATGAACAAATTTTGACACGTGAAATATTGAAAAAAACATATGAATATTGCGTCATAACATAAATGTACTTTGTGCATTGGAAGAAGACAACTAACACTGCCACTAATCATCCATGGTTATTCTTGTTTTCAAAAATTCTACTCTCTGAATAGCTTTAGACACACACTAGAAAAGTTCTTTCATATGCTCCTAATTAAATATTTAAATTTTAATATTTAAATTTTAAGTCTTACTTTTTTTTTTTTTTTTTTTAATTCTCTGAATGAGAAATTCTACTTAGAAGGCTGAATGAACAAGTTTTTGTCCTAGATAAGGGTCAGCTTTCCCTGACTAAAATTATCCTACTGTTACATGCAGTGATAAAAGCACAATGTTCTCAGTGGAGCAACATTTGTGTAATTGTCTCTGCTGGATACAACACTGGGTCGGTTACCATTTTGTAGTCATAACACACTAATTACAAAGTTCTGCAAAAATTCTTAATGCAGGTAAATTTTGAACCACTGAGAGACTGAATAGATGTTTCTCCTGTCTGATGTTCTAAGACCTTTGCTGCAATATTGTTCCTCATATTCCACACATTCTGCTGCATCATCAGCACAGTTTGGTCATCAGAACTGTAAATTAGCTGTGATGCTAATAGGATGGCAGTTCTTGGGGAGGAGCCTCCCAGTAAATTGCAGTGAAGCTTACCTCAATTTCTTGTTTCAAAACCACCCATCAATATTCAAATTTAGTTTGGGAAAAACATAGAAACATAACCAGACCTCAAAAGATACTGGGGTTTCTTCTGGACTTTACATCCTGCCTGGCCAATTTGGAAACATATTTTATATATCTGGGAGACTGAGATTAATCCCTGTTTCTCTGTTGCTAATATAACTAACACTTTGTGTCAGGATCCTGTAGCTACAGGTTCTGAAAATCCCTTTTATGTAAAGTAGAGGTGCACCCGTTTCTTTATAAATAATCCTGCTTTCAGATTTAAAAGTTTTTCCTAACTTCCATTAGGGTTTGATAGCACACAAACACGCAGTCAAAATCTATACAGTTATTGGATTTATTATGTTCTGTTCTAATTTAAAATGCAAACAATATGACTGATGTGATATCTCCAGTCACAGCACCTGGCTTATGAAGCCAAGCCAAACCCAGTGAGAACAGACCTGGACTGACTCCACTAAAATCAGCGGAGAGACTCACATTGTCTTCAGTGAGCAAAGAATCATAACTCACCTGAGTTAGGAAACTAATAAAAAGCTTGTATGTTTCAAAAGCCCAAGGTTTGTTACTCATGTGCCAGCCTTCCTCAACAGATCTGGAAAAAAACTGGAAGCATTGTGCTAGCCTTGGGGCTTTTTCCTTAAGATGAAGTTGTAGTCTCCTGCAACCTGTCACAAAAAGAGCAGATGTAGTATACAGTCTCTTCCCATGCAGTCTGTGATACATAAATTTTATAAATAAATCCCTCAGCCTTTTTTACCTCAAACTGAATTGGTTGAGTAAGTATAGTTTATGCTTTGTTTAAAAGTAGGTTTACTGTCCTATTGCACTACTGAGTAGCTCCTATGCTTCGTCTCAGAACTGGTTGTTAACATGGGCTCTTTATTTATTACTAATAGATCTCTAGAGGAAGTGTTCATGTGCGAATAGCACAGGTATAAGTCCTATTTACAATCAAAAATATTTTAACATAAGAATTGTAAAAAATGAAAGCACCAGAATTCTTATTAATTTCAAAAAAAAATCACACACATTGGACCTACTCCCTTGCACCTCCACAAACCAGACTCTTTTGCCATGAATGGGACATTAAAAAACAGCAACTACTGTTACACATTTGACTACACTTTATGTACAAGCAACAATAAAACAGAGAGTGGAAGAAAAAATGTGCTAATGTTAGTTTTATCTTTTTTTTTAAGCAGTATCTTTAATTATGTAGAGCGGTTAATGGAACAAAGTAGCCTGAGCTATTTTGAGAGCACAAGTTTCCTCAGTGTTTAAAAATTTGGCTTCTGGACAATTTTGCTGATAGTTCTGCAAAACTGTTTTTTTGGCAGCTAGGCAATGGTTGCAGTGTGTCTGCATTTGTTTTTTAATCACAGTGTCATAGCCACATTTTTCCAGTCTAGTGAAGCAAGAACAGGCATGCAGGTTTAATTTGTTTCTGACTCTGGAGGAGTTTTTCACTGGCTAAATGTATTTACCATTGTGTTTCTCTCAGCCCTAAGAGGTCTCTGAACAAAGGACAGCGTTCCACTCCCCAGCCATAAAGTTCACTTATAGACGTTCATTAAGCTCTGCGGAACTCAGAGGCTGGAAATCACACACAGAGGTTTCCCAAAGAACTGGGGCAGGGAGCGGCTGTTTGAAGTCTTGCACCCATTCGCCTCTAAAAGCACAGACCTCACCTGTCACTGTGTGCCACACAGTCACCAGGTGACTGGTTTGCCTTACTAATAACTTACAACAGACCACCTCTTCTTCTAAAAGGACCTACATATCTTCAACAGGATGGACATAGTAACAATCCATATAATTATGCTGTTTTCATATGTGTTTCTTTGAAGGTCTATAAACTAACTCAGAATTATTCCTGTTCTGTATATTCATTGAATCATCTTCTAGATTTCCATAGCAGAAGTCTAAATTTCTATGGGGTATTTCAAAACATCTATACAAAAGATATATGTTTTAATATTATAAGATTGTTCATAAGGGATGAGAAATTTCATTTTTGTCTCAGCACATTGCAGTAGATCTTGATGTGTTTATATTTCAAATTAATATTAAAAATGTATGATGTTATAGTTGGTGTCATGTTTTCCTGGCATGGCATTTTTTTCCCATCATATTTAAAATATGAGCTTTGAATGTATGAGGTACTATTCAGTTTTGAGCCCTAGATAGCAAATTCTGTTTACGAAGCATAAAGTAAATATTTGACAGTCAATAGTATAGTCAAAATGTATCAAATACCTAGGAAAATACAGGATTTTCTATCTTCACATGAAAATTTTTCATATATGGCCAAATTTTATTGTCATTGTCATTCATCCACAGTATATGGCACTGAAATTATAAAGTTTACTCTGATGCACAAATATCAGCACTTGGAATAGCTTTGCTGAACTTGTGGGGGTTTTAAATTAATTTTGTTACTGAGATGCTTAAATACTGTTGGTAACTGAGAGGAACTTGCGTTTCACTAGACTTATGTCTCTCCTGATCTCCACTGTAGTGGCTTGCTGCCAAGGGAATTTTCAAGCAGCTAAAGGTTCTAGAGATGTATTCATGCTATTAAGTTATTTTAATTTTAAAAATTGAAAATACTTCCAGAAAAACAGAGTAGACAATCCAAATAATTCATATAGATTAAAAGTATTGTTATAAAACTAGAAAACTCTGTGCGCATGTTTCACAGGAATAAAGATGCAACATTAAGAAGACGTTTTTCTTTTGGAAATTTGAACCTGCCTGTTTTCTTGAAAGTTACATTCCCTTAATTAATTTGCTTTAAATTCATTTTAAAAATTGTGAAAGTAGGTAATCTAGTTCATCCAGAGATCTGTATCAATTTGCATAAACATTATGCAAACTAATTTGTTTCCCATCTGGTTTACTATGATAGCATTGTAACATGTAAGCAGACAAGCTACTTGTGATTTCAATTAATCAGCAGGTACAGGACCCATTCAATGTCCAGTGACATACAGATTGGTGTGGGGTAAATTGCATTTGAATTGATTGATAAGGTGTCCAGCTCTGAGTTCTTAATTTTTTTCTGCTTGGATACTTAAACTGAGTCAGTTAAATCCCCTCCCGGTTCTGAATGCTCCAGGCACCACAGCCCTCAGTTTTGTAAAATCTCTACGTGGTTTTAGTCCTGCTGTAAGTTATGAGGCTGTATCAGGATGCCTCAACACTGTGGAAAAGGGCAATTATATTCCTTCATCTGTAAATATTTTTAAAGGAAATGCTTCTTGTCTGGAGGACACAGGTTTTCCTTGTACAAAAATATACCTCTGTGAAAACCCTGACATCATTCCTCACAGCAAGAGAAAGTTTATTTGAACAACTGACAAAAAGAAATACATCCACAGGTTATGACCACCAAGAGCAAAGGCAAAATCAAATGGTGACACAGTGTCTCTTTAGAGTGTTTATGCTTTTAACTGATAGCATTTCTCTCTATGATAACCCATGAAGGTGTGGCTGAGAGAAGGGGGAAGTCATACAGATAGCATCCTCATCGTAAACTCCATAATAAGACATATGTCTTTAATGATAAAAGATGGTACTTTCTTGGATCTGCCCCTGAAATGATTTCTCAAATCTGTAGTTTGTCAGGATTAGCATGCTTTTTCTCATTCCCATTTGACGTGGTAATTGGCAAATTTCAGCAAGAAACAGCATATTAATCTGTAGTCAGATAAATCCAGTTTGCCAGCACTTATTTCACTTATCCCATCTAGAGGAAGATTTGATGATGCCTTTTTTTCTCAGATCTCTTTTTTTTTTTACAGAAGCACAGCCAACATAATCTATTTTAGAACTGGCTCGGGGTAAAAGCAATTTCTCATCCGAGCTGTACTCCTTCAAATGATAGATTTGGGATTTCAAGACCAGTACTATTACCAGTCATTTCTTAAAGTGTTTGGAGAACCTCGCCTCGAAAGAGGTAAACAGGTCACAGACCTTCATATAAACTCTACACGACCACAAAATGATTTACAGTTCTGCCCCTGAGTGCTTCACCGAATGGTCATACTAAATATAGTTATTTGCACAATACATTCTTTCGGGATTTGACAAAACAGTTTAGATAAAATAGAGACTGTCCCATGCTTGGGCACAAATTTTGGCCCAAAGCATATATTTCTGGAGGTCAGATGTTTAATAACTTGTTTTGTTATTTTCAGATATGCTTTTTTCTTTCTACTAGAAAGCAAGTCATGAGAAAACTCATTATTTAAAATGAACTTATTAGAAACACCAAACAGTTGGAATGATTCCAGTACAAAATAATCCATCTTCTCTGTGAATTTTCCCCTTATTTTTATGGCCACCCAAAAATACACAGCTGCCTCTTGACTTCCTCAAAAATGCTGCTGAACCTCCCCTTTGTAGCAAACTGCTCCATCATTCCCATTAGTGTGGGAGACACTGCTCATCCTTTTTCTGCGCAGATGTGAAATGCGTTGATGGTCACCTCTTGTATATGCTTTGTCACACAGCAAAGCATTTTAAAAGTAAAAAATGTGGAATAAAATCTCATATATCCACTCCTTAGTGTCAGAAGCAGGGAAATGCAAAAAAATTATACTTTATGTGTTCATTGGCTTACAGGAGGATTAGAATTTATGGCTCTTAACTGTATATTCAGAATCTGCAGACAAGCTGTTTGTTTTCCAACACTTTCTATGAACATAATTATGAATTAGAAAATCCAAGAGTGTTTTGATACTATATTACTGACTGCAAAACATTTATTTGGGATGAATAATACTTCAAGAATAATCTCATTTTTAAACCATCTTTCCACTGTTCTTTAAAAAAATCTTACCTTCTCTGTGTATGTTGTATTCCCACATATCACTGAGTCCAGTCGTACAAATGAAGGTCAATGAATGTGCTCCAGGTAAATATTCAGGAATAGTGATAGAGAAGCCCTCATTATGGTCCCATCTACAGGGCAGTAGGCTTTTAAGGCACTTGCCACTTGACAAAGGATCTGTTCTCATCACTCCGTCAGTTACAGATTCCATGCTGCAGGCAGTCCTATAGCTGAGCTTCTTTTGAGCATTTAGAACAGGCAGGAGTAGGTTTGCCAAATACCTTTCATTTTGTCCAAAAGGCTGCTTCTGAATATTAGCTTAATGATCTCGACTGGCAAAACTGCTAATGCATCAGAGTATGTAAGGTGCTCTTTAGGAAGTTAGTAAAATGTTCTTAAATGCCTTACCAAGTGTGTCTTTTCTCTCACTGGAGCAATTCCTGAAGACAGGCACGTTTCATTTGAATCTTTCACCTTTTCAATTTATGCATAACAAACAAATAGCTAGATAAAAGATATTTTGCCTGAAGTTACTTAATTTTTCATAACGTCATTAAGCAGCACATATAGCAGCAAAGAGCACTGGACAGCAAAGAGGCATGCACCTCCCAGAAACAGCTTCATCTGTAGGCAGGTTTCAGGAGATGCTTTCAAGGTAGTTTCCCTGCCTGTCTGAGAAAACAACAACTGACGTAATGGGACGTGAAAAATGAGAATCCATTGCAGAACGGGAAAAGTTGCAAAGAAGTAAATATTTTTTATTTCTCCCTGCCTATTTTGAAGCCAATACAGTAATAATGCTTAGTTAAATATAAAGATTTATAGAGAAATATCTATGAGGAACTGTATTTAAGTATAACTAAACTATTAAGCTGTGAAATTGCAGGGGTAACGACTATTGCCAGTACATCATATAGGTGAATCTAAGACTGTAGTGACTAGCAAAGCAGAGCCATCCTGAGAGTTCTCACACAAATGTTGTTTTGCAGTAGGTATCCTTACAGTGTGCTGCTTTCGACTATCGCGGATGCTTTGGCTCACCAACCAGCGAGTGCCACCCCAAGGAGCATTTCTGCTACTGCTGCACGGTCATTGAAAGAGATGCTTTAAACTAAAATCATGTGGGCCTTGTCAAAGCTGAAGAGAAGTCAGACTCAAATTAAGAAAACTAAAGTCAGACTCAAATTAATAAAACTAAAATCCAATCACAGCTTTTAAGGGCAAGTTCCCTTTCCAGCCGGTTTTGAAAGTGGCTACCTGACCAGTTAATTTACAGATCTCAGCTATACAGTAGACTTCCAAGAAGCAAATAACTAACAGATCTGTTGTTATTTCTAGCACCACTATATCTAGAAGTGTCCATTTGTTGGAAGGAATTGAAAGGTTTGGTCTTAAATTTTTGCTGTTATAACCATAAACTACTCAGTTCCAGTATGTCTATTCACAGTGACCAAACTGCTAATATGGAATGATGCTTTAAGATGCATATTAAGCTTAACATGAACACTCTGACTTGAATATCTTACCAAGTCCCTCCTTCTCTTGAAAAGCAGTGTTTGGTCTTCATCTAGATTTTCAGGAGAGGACTTACAGGCTGTGATAGTGCCCTCTGAAAGAATTAGTCAGTCATAGTAATCATTCCAGCTTTCCTGAACAAAGTGGCAAACCCACATGTTTAAGGAGGTGAGTAAATGTGGTTGCCTCACATTTTAAGCCTCCTATGTAAATAAAAATTTCTGAAGTCACAATTATACTTTTCCTGACTGTCACACAAAATGTTGTTGTTGAAGCTATAATAAACTGTTCCTACTATGCAGCTCATATTGTTTGTAGATATTTATGATTAGGTAGCTGTATGAGTATAAGGTTATTTAATGCTCTGGAATAAAAACCTGTATTAATTAGATAAAAATTGATGCAACTAAATTAAGTGAAGACATTTCTACCTTCTATTTCTATTTTAATATCTTCTATTTGTGGTCTGTTTATGTTGTGTGTTTTTTTGGTTTTTTTATTAGAAGACAACAATGGATGGTCTCTGCAATTTGATAAACATTATACAAAGGACAAATACAATAAACTGAAATCTCTGTATGCATTTCAGACAAAGACACCTGAATGCTGTAAGTAATTACAATAAGATATTATTTGAGTGATTATTAATGATGGTTCCTAGAAAGAAATACAGAGCAAATATATGCTTATCAGGAAATCCAGTGCAGTTTCATTTATAGTAAAACAGAATTAATATCTCAAAGGAACAAATGTTAATTTGAAGCTAATTTCAGTTCCATTAACGATGATTCATTTTCTGTAAGAGATGTGTCAAACGTATTGCAATTATCATATGCCAGTTAGGAGGGTAATAAAAATGTTTACCTAAGTATGCTGATACTCCTGGAGAGAACATGGAACAGGCATATATTTCAGAGTGAAATGAAGGCAACTTTACTCTCAGTTTGCTTTTTTGTACATCAAATGAAATTTGCAAACCCCCTCCACTTACACAAGTCTTTGTACAGACTTTTTGATTCTGCTGTCTACTATGATGAGCAAAGACTCCCTGACCCATTTTTGACCCATTTTCACCCATAGAACTGTGCTCCTTCTAGTAATATAAGAGTGCTGAATAATCAAAGGAAATGCTGCAAAAAACCCATGCCAGTTTCCTATATATCATGCCTAAGGTTCAAGAGCTTTTACAAGCTCTGTCACAGAGGTAATATAATGTTTTGTGTCCCTTTATATTTATTGTTAGAGTCCTCCCAGGTCTAAATCAATTTTGTAAAAACATGTGCCTTAATTGTGTTTAACAGAGCCTGCTATGTCTGTCTTTGTGCTTGTTGTTCTTTTATACCATATTTCTTTTCTCCACATCCCATCACACCACACATCCCACCTTTTGCCCCATGTCCTTGCTCTCCTGCAGTGGCTGGTGATGTGCCAGCAGAGTGTACCTGCCAGGGGCTGGAGGTCTTCTGTGATGCTGCCCAATTACGTGCTGTCCCATCAGTCTCTTCAAACATAACCATAATGTAAGTAGAGAAGTAACGGGGTCCCTTGCTCTGTTCAGGTTTAACTGTCAATCCTACAGCTTTTCACCACTACAGCCTTAGAATTATGATCAGCTGATGCTTGGGAAGCACTGTGTCTCTCTGTTGACAAGTAGTTTAATATCTTAAGTACAGATTTTCCTAGCATAAAAGGCAAGAAAACAAATTAAGAAAACAAAAATCTCTGGGATCATTTCATGTTTGTAACAGTGACTCAAGTTACAAACAGTTTCAGGATATCTAAGGAAATCTGCAGAAGAAATGCTTCCTTTCAAAATGCAATGCTTAGAACCTGTTTCTTACTCTATGATCCTGCCAATATTCCTAGTCTGTGTTCCTGTCTATAAAGTCAATAACCTTGAACTCAGTGGAACTCCCTGCTGGAGCAAATCTATTTAGTTCTCATTTGATGTCTCTGAATATGCTGTTATTTCAAAGGACTTAACATGGGCTGAGTCATCATGCAGATATGTATGTGCAAGCCAAACTCTTTTTTAAGAGACCAGGATATGGTTGACGTGCACTTGATTTTCACATTGCTGTTGGAGAGGCAGTTTTAGGTGTGGTGAGGAGGGAGCAGCATCCCCTGTCAGAGCCCCTGAGGCTCTCAGTTGAAGATCCGGGGTACAGATCTTTCCGTGTGTTACCAGTCTCACACGTGGCTGAAGTTCCCCTCGTTGGGTCCACATTCAAATACTGCAACACTTCGTGATGAAAACTGATGTGGAATGTCAAACATCTATTTAAACTGGCTGCTGGCTCAGGGTCAACAAAGAGTTCAGAAACACTGACCCAGCTGTAGCTATAGAAAAAGCAGTGAGTTGGTTCAGCTGGCTTTCAGGCTAAATTCTCTTTTAATCAAATCATGTCCTGAAGGAATTTTGTTCTTGACAAGACACTTGAGTGTCCCCAGTGGAGTTGGGACATAGAGATGCATGAACTAGGGCATAAGATCTATTTGCATTTGAGGTTTGAAATAAATCTGTAGTTTATACTCAAATCTTTTTAATTCTTAGGCTTAACTATTATGTTGTCAAATTTTCTGGGGACAGGGATTTTTTTTTTTTTTTATTCTAACATATTTTTCTTACTGTTTAAACAGATACAACTATACAGACAAACAGAAGCAGCATGTTCAGATGGTTTCATGTTTCTTTTGTTTTTTGGCAGTGTGAGAGCTGCCCTTATTAAGTAACAAGAGCACTGTAGGAACCCGGGACAGTAGTTTTACTGTGTGCATTCATTCCTACAGGTCTCTTCAGAGGAATCTGCTAAGGAAACTTTCTGCTGATGTTTTCAAGAAATACCAAGATCTTAAAAATCTGTAAGGGAGTGCTGTAACATAAAATACCTATCTAATGTCTTAAATGTTCATCTTTTCTTTCTCCCATATGTACACACACAGAGCTTAACATTTAAGTAACAAAAGTCTGGTTTGTCTCACCCTTTGGCACTTCATGTGTACCCCGTTTGACTCAAGTACCTTGATTTGACATCTGTCTTTTAACAAAACCGTAATGTCTGCATATTTAATGGTTTATGTTTATGGACTGGTTTATATCAGAAAACTGTTAAATTTTAATTTTGTCTGAAGGATGTTACATTTATAATAAACAGTAATATTCCAAAATAAATTAAAGTAACTTAATTGAGTTATTCTGAAAAAAACAGTTTGGAAACTCAAACTTCCTATTATCATGGGAAGCTCACTCCCATGACACATGGTTTTACTCCTAATTATGTCTGGCACTGATTTGATAATGCCCAATGGGTCAAATTATTATGGCAATATAATACTGTGTTATGTTTTCCAGAGTGTAACATATATGCTGTTCAAAAATCATAGCCTTTAAGTTTTCTTTATATAGAAGTAGTGAAATTAAAAATTAAATGTGCAGGGCCTCTATGTCACAAATTTTAAATGCTCTTTTATGGGAATTGTGCTGCACTGCAGCACCATCTTGTGTTCTGAAAGTTAAGTCCCATTATGTCCCCTAAAGTCTTGAAAGGTAAGTTTTCACTAAAAGAAATACACCCACACCTATCTGTATTAAACGTTTGTTTCTAATGTTGACTTCACACCCTTCTGAGAGATAACTTTACATTTTCCAAAAGGTCTTGAGCAGTGTTTGACAGAAGCCCATTTTGTAAAAGCCAAAGTCAGATTCCTTATTGGTTTTTTTCAGGAATGCATATAGATGCTTCACTAAATGTAATTTAATTAAAGGGCTTATGTTTAAATATTATTCAGAGAATAACATTGTAATGCTTTGATATTATTTGAAAAGGATTCAATATTTGCAGTTGATCATTTTTTTCAACTCATTATTTTAGCAAAATAGATTTTAAAAGAATTTTAAAAAATAAAAATAGAATCTTTAGTTTACAGACAATTAATATTTGCTTTACCTTTTTATCACATTATCTTAAAAATGTGGTATCTTGAGAATTCTCTGACACTACAAATGGAAAATTCAAAAACTGTTTTAATTTGACATTTTCTGTGTGAAATTTGGCTTGTAGCAGAGATCTGGGTAAACACAGAGATCAGGTCACACAGGTGAGTACTGCAAGGTTAGGATCTAATCAAGGAGGTCACAAACAACCTTGTTTATCAAGGGCAAAGCAAGCATCCATTTGAATGATTTTTGTAATTTTGCTCTTAGTGTGAATTTCTTTAAAAACAGCTGCAGTCTTTGCAGCTATAGCTGTGAAATGGTTCTTGTCAAACTCAAGGTGTAATAACTTTGACAGCTTCTTTTAAAGTATCAACCGTGCATTCAGTTTAGCTGACAGATTTTAATTGGTTAATTATGTTTGCTTTAACTTTGCTTGTTTAGAGAATAAATTATTTTGGGTTTGTATCTTCTTAGGTATCTTCAGAATAATAAAATCAGAACCATATCTGAACGTGCTTTCAAAGGTTTATACAACTTGACAAAACTGTAAGTATTGCTTTTAGAATACTGAAGTAAAAAGCAGCAGGCAGAGCTCTGAGAGTCACTATGGATGTCTCTCTCTGTTTGATTCCATGTTAGGAACTTGCAAAGTGGTCCAGAACTTTAATTCAATGGTTGAATTGAGAAAGGAAAGAAAGACTAAGATCTCTTTGTGCAAGTTTATCTGGCAGGACAGGACTTTGAAAAGACAAGCTGGCTCCATACCTCAGTCTTATTGCCCAAATCCTCAGAATGGAAGAAGGAGACAGTATGGTAGTTACCCTGCAGAAAGCCAAAGAGAACGAAGAAGGAGTAAAATGAAAGCCAGAGCTTGTGGTGGATGAAAACTCTTTAACTCTTTTGTGTTTTGGTTTACAAAAGCAATTCAAAGTAACAAGTATAGGTGATGAAAGGAACACTTTTTTCTTTATTTTGCAGCAACGTTTTGAAAGGTGCTTCTAACTTTTAAGGGAAATGCTCAGTGAAAGAGACAACACATAAATTGCACTGTTTGGTTCAGAACTTTTACTGCAATGTTTCCAAAAGGAAAGTTTTAAAAAGTTGTACCTCTTATTCTTTCCATCACACAAGTGTGGTTCATTATCTGTTATTACAGCTGCTGTTATTATCTTCCCAAACCATTTGTAGTACCCCTCCCCATTCATTTTCAGTCTTTCTTTTTCCATTATTCTGGTATCTACATTTATGACTAATATCCTTAACAAAGACTGAATGGGATCCTGGGAACTTTCACTGAACAAATCACTCCACAAAAGGAAACTGGAAAGGCACTAAAATATGACACAGTGAAAATATTTAGCTGGCTGTGCTTTCTTATAGATAAGACAAAGTGCTCTACATAGTTGCTCTTTAAATCCTTACTAGAGAGAGTCCTGCCTTGCTCCCAATGGCATGAAAATTACCATAGTCAAAAATAATAATTATGAAAAAGATAGGAATATTCTGATAAATTATTAAGGAAAAAATAATCTTATAGCTCATTTTCATGTGTCTGCTGCTAATCAATTTTTCCATTCATTCATCTTTGCTTGGTCTTGTTTTAGATACCTGAGCAACAACAAGATAACGAGTTTGGAGCCTTTTGTCTTTGCAGACCTCCACAGACTTGAATGGCTGTATGTTGTTTTCTTATTTCTATGTTTACTTGCTCAATAAATAATTAATTTTTAAAATAATACATGAATGTTATGATTGCTTTCATTTTTGAGCATAGCATTACTTTACACGTGATAATAACTAAGGAGCTCCTGTAACACTGTGCTAGGTAAAAATGCAGTTGGTTTTGGTGAGAGCAGAAAATAGTTCTTGAGCCTCAGTGGCTTCAATTATTGATGACTTATAACAATAGTAAATAATGCCTATTAGTAATTGCTTGTTACAAATGAATATATTAAATAACCCAGGTACTATATAAGAGTAGACAGATGTATTTTGGGCTGGTCTTTTCCTGTAAATAGTGCTTAAAATGTCCAGACAAAATTACTGTCATAACCTGAAATACTGGCTTATTACTGTTTTTCCGACAGATTTTGACTAACTAAAGTTATTAAAAACAAGCAAATAATATGTCTTAAATTCTTCTGCATGTTTGGGACTGTTGGATTGCCACAGAATACTGTTAGGTTGTGCTGCTTTGTTTTTACAGAGAATCCATTCAAAGTGTCTTGATCAAAGGATTTAAAAACTTCAAAGGAAAACACTTTTTCTAAGTTGAAAGTAATGATTCTCTCTAAGTTACTTTTTAAAATTTAATTCTTCTGAAAGGAAATTAATTCAATTAGTATCTTAACCTGTCAAGGAATACTGTCTTAATTTTTTTAGGTAGTTTGACTGGACTTTTGAAGAAATTCACTGCAAAGCTTGTTGCTTTTTATTATCTCTTTAATTTAAGACTGAAGTCAGTTATCAATCTGATACATATTTTGCTGTAATTTATAGGATAATTGAAAACAACAGGATAAATCGGATCTACCCATTAACATTCTATGGACTCAAATCCCTTATTCTTCTGTAAGTGTGAAACAAGATAAAAAAGTGTTATTTAAAAGAACAGAATAGTAAAGGCATATGCATATAAAAACCTTTTTACACCGATTGTGCTTGCTAACCCCAGAGTGCTGGCAGTAAGCCTGCAGCTTTTCCTTATCCCAGGCAAAATGTGCTGGAGTAGGAGGATTTTGGCAGCAGTGGACGTGCAGTGTCTGGAAATGTATAGGGAGAAGAGTGGGGAAAACGTTAAAAGGTGTCACTGAGAGGGCAGGGTCAAGGCAGAAGCAGCACTGAGTTCCAGGTGTCCTCTAGAGCCATGGTGGGACACGAGGGGGTCCCATAGTCCCTGCCCCTGGCAGCAGCATGGCTCCCCTCCCCAAGACCCTGTATGATCTGCCACTGCCCTCTCCAGCCTGAAAGATGAGGAACCCTCTTCCCCTGCATCCCAGAGGGAAACCTCCCTCCACATCCCACTTCCCCCATCACCCAGAGAAGTTACAGGTTCTGGCTGAATAGTAGATTTGTATTGGCTTGCTATGTTTCATTTCAATAGCAGTGTAGACGAGTGAACATCTTTCCTTTACCTGGCAATTAGCAAGCTAAGGATAAAATACTGTCACACAGAATGCCACAGGGAAAATATGTGGAAGTTGAAGAAAATAGTACTACTTTCAAAACTATTCAAGACTTGAATGATTTTTTTTCTGAAGTACATAAGAGACATAAATTTTTTCTATACTACAACTGTACAAATACAACCAGCTGCACTATTCCTCTTTTTTGTTTTCAGAGAGATGATGAATAATTCTCTTGCTCGTTTGCCTGATAAACCTCTTTGCCAATATATGCCAAGATTAAACTGGCTGTAAGTCTACCTTATTTCACTAGAATAATATTATTTTGTTGTCTTTGTACGGCACTTCCACGCTACATTTTCTAATGGGGTGCTGGATCTTCCAGAGTGCCTGCTGGGTCACTGCAGGGCTGATGGCCTGAAGCCATCAGTTAAGTGTGCAGAAGTATTACATGTCTGCCTCCCACTCTTCTGTGTAGGCAAGAAGTTCTGGTAGTATTTTTCTTCAATTACTTTAGAATAAGTGCCTGAGTTTATTTTCAATGATTGATGGGGTTTTTTATATCTCAGAGACCTTGAAGGCAACCATATCCATCATGTGAGAAATGCCACTTTCATCTCCTGCAGCACTCTAACTGTACTGTAAGTAATTGGATGTGCTAGCTAGCCAGAGACACGTGTGCTTACACTGAACAGTCAAGTCATTCATTACAGCTTGTATAAAAGTTTCTTGAGTATTATGGTTATTTATCTCTTCAGGATATTAAATTAAAATGTTTGGTTTGAAGTGAGCACCACACAGAATAACCACTGTTTACATTTTATAGCAAAGTTCAGCATTGAAATACGTAACTCAACTTGGCTGAAGAGATTTTGGCTGATACTAATATTTAGAAATTTTCATTATGACCTTTTTCTTGGTGTCAAATATCTCATAATGAGAACCAGCAAACATACAAAATATATAGCTTGTAGCTTATTTTGACTGGCTGGTGGGTTGGCTGGCTCATCAATTTTAGAATTTTCCCCAAAGTTTCTTCAGGGATGATGTAACCATCTTCATAAAATCCCTTCAAATTTTTGGTAGATTAGTGGGCTCTATGGTGTGTGTCACTTTCAATTTTTAACTTTTCTGTGGTACCCATATTCTTGGTTTTCTCATTGTTCTTAAATCCATGTTGTTCATTTAAGGAATAAGCTCAGTGGCAGGTGCAATAAGGGTGAATGAAAAGCTGCACAGCCATGTGCCTGTGTCTGAGACATGGTTAGGTTACAAGCCTTCCAGCCCACTTAATCTTCCTTCTGCCCTCAGCCAATTTACACCAGCCTTCCATGGGTGTATATGTGTGTGTGTGTGTATATATTTCATATATATATATATATATATATATTTGAAGATGCAGAGAGCAGAGAACTTTTAAAATTTATAAAACTTCTCTCCAAAATCAAATAGATGTCAGAGGAAGCAACATAAGTTTGTTTTATGCTTTCAGGGTGATGAGACGAAATAAAATCAGCTCCCTAAATGAAAACAGCTTTTCTTCTCTCCAGATGTTAGATGAATTGTGAGTACATTTCTTCTCTTATTTGTACGAGTCACAAAGTTTTGTATTTATATTGGAAATACCATTCATCATAAATTCTATTTCATATAACATGCTCAGGAGATGGCATCCTTCCTTAGGGTGTTTTTTTTTTTTTTAATATCTATTGAACAGGGAAGAAATAGTCAATAAAGTACATAGTATATAGCAATCATATTGGGGCTTTTGCTCACAGGATGATTATGTTCTCTGAGTAGAATAATACTAATTAACCTTGCATCACCGCAGTCCAGGTGCATATGTGCCTTCAGTGTATTTTAGACCAGTTTGACAGTTTTGGTTGAACTGAGACTTTTACTCCTTTGTTATTAGGATTTATGCATACTGAAATAAGGTGAAAGGTAGAGGAAAAAAACAAGGTCAAGATGTGCTGTTTAGCCCATGTGAAAGAATTCCCATCACGAAACAATATGCTTAATTAATTTCTAAGATTCTACCAGCCAAATTAATGGTATTTTACTTTATTTTTGTTGGAAATAAAACAGCAATAAATTATGTGTCAAATAGTATAACTAATGAGACAAAGAGAGATCTGATAGATCTAGCTTCCCACCTTGTTTAAACATTATTCTTTTATAGTCCAGGTTTCTGATAACCTATAGAATAAATAATATCTTACTTGGCAAATAAAATAAAAGCTGTGCATATTGAAACTGCAAAACTATTCAGTAAAATTACTGCGTATAGTAAGAACTTACTGTATCTTACCTGTTTCTGCAGAGATTTGGCTAGCAACAAGATTGAATCACTTCCTCCATATATATTTAAGGAACTAAAGGAGCTTTCACAACTGTAAGGATTCTTGGTTATTATTATATATAACTATATATTTCTCATTTCATAGGATGCTTTCAGTCATATGTGTCAGGAAAGAGAAGAGAATATTTGTTTGTATGCATCATTAAAGTTCTGCCTAAAAAGCACTTATGCCAAAAGTAATTCTATATAGCATTTTGTCCAGAATAATATTTTTAAAGAATGTGCATTTTTATGTCCCAAAAGACAGCATGTTCAAATTCTACCTTTTTCTAGATCTTGTTAGTACGCGCAAAATGAGCTATGCTAGATGTATAATGAGAAATTAATAGTTTGATGGGAATGTTTAACGTGGTATCAGGATTTAACTCTAAAAATAGAGCATCAGTTCATAAGAGCATCACACAGATGCCTTGTTTGCCACTGTTTTGTTCCTGTAAAAGAGTTCCAAAAAAGCACAAGGTAATATAAAACCAGACAGTTTCTCTTTTTCCCATTACACATACATAGGTAAATTTTCAAATGCTGCTGTTGAAAAGTCCCAATCTTTCTTGCATAATCTGAAAGAGACACTAGTTACAACACTGAAGATCTCTGGAGGAGAGGAGGTAGTACTCAAACATAGGAATAACTTATTTTGGGGATTATCCAGCATCACTGGGATCCAACACATACATTGGGGCAACCAAGTGTGTACAGCTGCATTTATTGAGTTTGTGCATTGTAATTACAATAGAGAAAAGTTATGTGGAGAAGTAAAAGGGGACATACCTAGAAACACTCTTGCACAGAATGACAGCATATAATGCTATTTTTACATTCTAACTTGTCTCTGTCCCTTGAACTCACACCCAAAATCAATTGTAATTTATTTCTAAATGCCTGCAGTTCAGCTAGGTTCTTTTACTTGAAAGGACAAATAAGGAGAGTTTAATAACTAAATATCTCTGTAGTCAAAACCTTTATCAGGCTTGGGTGTGGGGGTGTGGGGGTGTGGGAGGGTGTGTGTGTACATGGCAATAGCATGCCTGTGAAGCATCTGATGATGCTTTCCACTGGCTTAGGAAGGTAAATAACACTAAATGACTGTTACCATTTGCAGTTGTAACTGCCAGGTGTACAAGTCCCTCCTACAGGACTAGAAAAGCAAAGGGATTATTGTAGATTGGCTTTTTTTTTTAGAGCAAGATGTAAGGAATGTGGCCAAAGTTACTTTTGTTGTATTTACAGGAACCTTTCTTACAACCCCATCAAGAAAATACAAATAGACCAGTTTGATTTTCTAATTAAACTCAAATCCCTGTAAGTATCAATTTTTTACATTTTAGCTATATTTTCTTTCTGATTATGCACATCTCCCTCAGTAGGACATGGTCCAGAATATATTCTGCAAGAAATTGCCCCTGAAGAGTTTAGGAGGACTTTTTGCTGGTGCACTAACACAGCAGCTCTAACTTGAATTCTGCCAGCAAAGCTCCTCCTAAAACTGTGAGCAGCAGTTAGTGCAGCAACAGTTTTGCAAATCTGAAATTATCCTACAGTAAATTTAAGTACATCTTCACTGGTCACTTCACATCTAAAGTAAACAGATTGGTGTAAAGTACAGCATTGGTTCTTGTCAGACATCACTTCAAAATCATAGAATAGTTTGCTTTGGAAGTGACCTTTAAAAGTCATCTAGTTCAACTCCCCTGCAATGAGCAGGGACGTCTTCAACTAGATTAGGTTGCTCAGAGCTCTGTCCAACCTGACCTGGAATGCTTCCAGGGATGGGGCATCTACCACCTCGGTGGACCACTTATTCCAGTGTTTCACCACATCATCATAAAAGATTTCTTCCTAATATCTAGTCTAAATCTACAATTTTTTAGTTTAAAACCATCACCCCATGTCCTATAGCAACAGGCCCTACTAAAAATGGCTGTGGAGATTAAAAACCAGATGTTTCCTTGGAGAGAAATGCAGTAGGAGCTTATGATCTGACCCATGAGCTGTGGCCAGCAGTACACATACCTTTGTTGATCAGACCAGCTTCCTCAAAGTGATTTGGCCTCCTGGCCAAATTCAACTGAATTTGGTAAATGGCTAATGAACTGAAAATACTAAGTCTGTATAATTGTCATGAAAATAAGCAGCTGAGCACAGAAAATAGCCAACTACCTCCTTACAGTCAAACTACAGCATGATTTTATCCACTTATCTATGATTTAACACCAAAAAACTCATATAACTCAGTGACCATGGCCTTCCAGGTTTTTAGTTTAAAAAACTGATAAATCTTGAGATAGATCTGTAGGCAACTGTATTTTGGCAGTTCGAAGAACACCAGTTCCCTCTTCATGTGTTTGAAATAGTAAAAACAGTTGGGGAAAGCATTCCCTAGGTTTCATTGCAGCACTTAAATAAAACTAGCACATTTCCATGTTGGAGCTTTTTCATGTCTGCCAGAAAAACTGCCCACCAATCCACATCACCTAACCAGTAAGTCTGTACTTTTCTCTGTTTTTGCCTAAATGTGTTCAGAACTCACATGAATTTTACACTCAAAGCTTTGACCAGTAATAAGGTTTCCCACAAGGAGAACCAAAGACCTCTGACCAGCTGCACCTCTAACCAGTGAATAGAATGGACTGGAAGAATACAGAACCTGAAGTTGTAAAAGAACATCTTAAGTTAAACTTTATTGATCTAGCACTGCAGGGGAAACAATATTGCTGCTTTCAGTATAGATATAAAAAAATTTAAAATAAGGAATCCCACCTGTGTGTCACAAGAAAGCCAGCATTTTCTCTGACATGCTGTGTTCTGTATCCCAGCTTCCTGCTGCTCTTGGCGTAATGAAGACTGAGTTCCTGGGTTGGTTTGTTTGTCTAGTAGAGCACTCCCTTTGATAAAAGACAGAAGAGATGTGTAAAAATATTACTTCTAGAACAAGTTATTATTTCCCCAGAGACGATGAAAGAACATCAGTAGAATAGTACTTTGAAAGGGGGACATATTAATCAGAGATTCATGAATTCTCATGACTGAGAGCAGCACTAAAAGAGTTTTCTTCATGAATCTGGAAGAACAGTGAGTTTATTAAATTATTTGCAAATCCTTTCATTCCACTTTAGATTTTACTCAGACTTTCTGATCAAGTTTCAAAGGGATGACAGATTAGATGCAATTAAAGTTCTTCTCTAGTTTCCTATAATCATAAAATCACAACTAAATGCTCATAAAATTTGGTTTTTTACTACTAAGTTTCTATGGCCTTTTACTGAGAATGTATTTTTACAGCAGCTTGGAGGGCATTGAAATTGCAAACATCCAGAGGAGAATGTTCAGACCCCTGAGAAACCTTTCCCACATGTAAGTAGGTTATTCCAGTTTGCTTTTTTCAGTCTGAATTTTACAATTATGGAATACTGGATAATTGAACACAAAGGTGTATGAAAAGCAGCAGGTGAACAGTTGCCGAATTTTGACAGTTTTCAATTAATTTTTCTTCTTTCAGAATATGTTCTCTGAGAAGTTACTAGAGAGTTTTGATATTTTGACAACTAACCTAGAATGATCTCTTATCTGTTTCTCACAACCAGATATTTTAAGAAATTCCAGTACTGTGGGTATGCTCCTCACGTGCGCAGCTGCAAACCCAACACTGATGGGATTTCCTCCCTCGAGAATCTTTTAGCTAGCATCATACAGAGAGTGTTTGTCTGGGTTGTATCTGCTATCACCTGCTTTGGAAACATTTTTGTTATCTGCATGAGGCCCTATATCAGATCAGAGAATAAGCTGCACGCCATCTCCATAATGTCTCTCTGCTGTGAGTACTCCATGCCTAGAAAAAATATCTTTTTAGTCTGCTTGTAGTGTGTGTGATATTTGTTATTATACTATAGTGACGTATTTCCAGCATTGGATTAACTGTACTTTCTTAATGTTGCAAATGACTGTACAAAATGCTGTGCCTTATATACCAGGAGGTCTCATTAAATGCTGCCTTTGGCAGCTGGTGTATTCCAAAGGTTTCATGTTTGATTTTCATGCTGTGGGAATTCTGTCCAATTCCCACTTTCTTCAGCAAGAAGCAATAAAATTCCAATATTTCAAATGCCCACAAACCTATATTCTACCATGCCTTTCTCAGTAAGTTGCAATTTCTTCGTGTAATTATTGTGTTCAAAAATTCTATTCTTTGCACAAGCAAAAGGTTGCTTATACAAATATATAAAATTAATCTATCCTAGCTCCCCAATATGAGGAATTGGGGTGGTTTTTTTTTTATTTTAGTCCTGAAAGCAAGACAAGTTTTTGGATGAACTACTTGGCAGTACAGTCACTACAAACCTGAGTCTCAATACAGGAGTCTATAAGAATTGCACAAATGCAATTAGATGCAATTAGATGCATTTTGAAAGGTAGTTGTCAACATTGTATAAAATTGTCACAACATTTCTAAATACAGTATGTCACTGATTTTGAAACTTTGTTTTTCCCATAGAAACAATCTGAATACTATGCAAAAATTTTAGCAAATTAGCCATGAAGCCTTCAGTTCTGTGTTGACAAGGCAATCTTCCCTTACTGGTCTTAGAAGACTATGCACATGAGTTCCAAGCTAGCATAAGGTGGAAAAAACAAACTTTGAATCCAGTGGATGGCCTACTCAAAGAAACTTATCTTAAGACAAATGTTAATATAGAAATAAATAAAGATATAAGATCTAATAAAAAGGGTTGCAAGGATATTTCTGTAAATTCAGCTGTAACTTTTTCTATTTGCACACCAGTTTTACCAGAGCTTTAAAAAATTGAAACAAGTATGAAACATAGACTGTCAGTCCAAATGAAAAGGAAAACAAAAAAAAAAGTAATATAAAATTATAGTGCCTTAATTGTAATTCATAATAGCATTTCAGATGTAATATTGATTTTATATCTATGTATTAGCTAATTTATAAGTATTTGTTTATATATATATATATTTATATATCTGTGTGTGTGTGTTTTTCTGTTTTCCAATATACATATACAGAGAGAATGGGAAATTCAGATGTGTAAATAATGATGTTAAGCACTGTGCCCACAGGTGCTGACTGTCTGATGGGAATATATTTATTTGTGATTGGAGCTTTTGATCTTAAATATCGTGGAGAATACAACAAGCACGCTCAGTTGTGGATGGACAGTATTCACTGTCAGTTGGTTGGATCGCTGGCTATTCTGTCTACAGAGGTGTCAGTCTTACTGTTGACTTACCTGACTTTGGAAAAATACATCTGCATAGTTTATCCTTTTAGGTGTTTGAAGCCCCGAAAATGCAGGACAATTTCCATTTTGGTTCTTATCTGGATAATCGGGTTTGCTGTTGCTTTTATCCCACTGAGCAATAAGGAATTTTTCAGGAACTACTATGGCACCAATGGCGTCTGTTTTCCTCTTCACTCAGAACAATCAGAAAGTTCAGGAAGTCAGATATATTCTGTGGTGATTTTCTTAGGTAAGTTGCATTTCTTCTTTACATACTATTAGAGCTGCAAAAGAACCAAGATTTCAAACAAATAAGATAGCTGTGATGTTCAGACCTCCTTGGATTCTTCAGCAAGCGTTTAAAGACTATTTCTAGTATGAATGTTTTACTGTATTAGATGCATACCTACTTATCTTAAAATGCATGAAGGGCTGAGAAAGTAGAAAGAAATTATTGACCATTACGTTCTTGAATTAATAGACTTTGTTAGGGAAGTAGAGCAACACTAAGACCAGAGAAGAACTATTAATTTTTAATCAGATGGCAGTCATTTGCCAGTTATCAGTGAATAAAACAAATACCTGAGTAGAGGCAAAAATTCAGTCTTCAGCTGAGGACAGACTTAGATTTTCTGGCCACTGAATTCCATGGGACTAGCAGTTTAGATGAAATATTCTTCTTTGTTACCCAGACTGCAAATCGATGATGTAGAATTACCATTATACTTTTAAATTATAATTAATTTTAACTTTTAAACAGGTGTAAACTTGGCAGCTTTTATCATCATTGTGTTTTCCTATGGGAGTATGTTCTACAGTGTTCACCAGACAGCTATTATGGCTACTGAAATTCGGAATCATATTAAAAAAGAGATGATCCTTGCTAAACGGTTTTTCTTCATTGTATTTACTGATGCACTATGTTGGATACCTATTTTTATTTTGAAACTCCTTTCTTTACTTCGAGTAGAAATACCAGGTATGTCCTTTCTTTTGTGAGGCTGTTTCAACAGTGCCTGCATTAAGTGTTTCTTCTACTTCACAAGAAAAGGAATTTAATGAAATGAACTATATTGCAGCAATTAACTTCAGGTTCTGTATCTATGTACACACAATATAAGGAACTATATAGTTTGGCTATTTAATTGAACTGTGTTACTATAATCATCAAAGATTAGCCACTGTTGACTTACATAAAAAACTCCAAAATTCAAATCATTCAAGTCTGTCTGCATATAATATCTATAAAGTGTAAAAAATATATTTGAAAATCAAGGCTGTGTTGCATTGGCTTTTCTTATCTCATGACTTTTGCTGGTTCTATTGCCTAAATAACTCAGGACAAGATAATGTTTCCTATCTTGATTTAATAACGTAACTTATTCGGAAATAACTTCATTTTACAAGCTGGTGTTTATAGTTCAAATCATTAAGTTACATAAAGCTTTCATGCTGTGAGTATATTCCCATGTAAAAATAGTGTAACCTGAAAGATGAAAATTGCACCTTAATATTTTCCTTCTCTTTGCAATGCCAGTAGATGCCAGAAAAAAACCCTCTTCATATGGGGCTTGTAAACCCTGTTAGAAAGGACATGTGAGCGTGAACAGAACAACCAGCAACAGCGGATTCAGACTCAATGTACAGATGTATGTCACAATATTACATTGGCAAGAAAATGTTTTAGATCAGAGGATTTTGCCTTATGTTCTGACCAGGAGGGTTGGGAGTTGAGCTTGTCAAAGTGTGGACTTGCATTTCAAATGTCTGGAAGTTACCCTGGTTATGTCAAATATTCAGTTATTTTAAATCTTCTAAAATGCTTCTTCAAGAAGCTATCAAACCACCTAAGATATTTGGAAGAAAATGTTGTTACAAGTAGAAGCAGGCGTATTATAAGTCAAGAAACCTTGAAGAAACCTTTCTGAATCACAGGGTGATCTTGGATTCAGCAAATTAATGTTCTGTGATAGATAAAGCAGATTAAACAGTAATTACTGATTTCACGAAGCTAAAGACACGACAGCTAGCTGTCCGAATTTAGACAAATTGTAACCTCATTTGATAGCATGTGTTTTTCATCAGTGATACATTGTGACAGCTTTAGAACTGAGCACCTGCTTGTTTCCAAGACTGTAGCCAAAGTGACGGGCAAGAGAAATGTATTGATATTGCAACAAAGTTGTAAAACTGGAGAGGGGCATGGAGGGGTGTCAGGCAGGGACAGTCAATTATGTTTTTCGTGCCTCTTGGAACAGTTCTACACTAGTTTTTTAAGTGAAACAATGCAACAGAGGGCACCCAATGACATCTTTCAGCACTTTAATCCTGTCCCTTCTCCACCTGCTCCTCAGATAACTTATCTCCCGAACGGTAAAGGGTGAGAAGGGGATGTTATAAAAATGCACAGACTGACATAGGCGGACAGTGAACACAGAAACTCTTACCAACAGGAAAAGAAGGAAATCAGGAGGACATATACAATGCTCTTTTTCAGAGGGAGGAATGAAGAAGTGAAAGAAGTGGTGCAGAAGAGAAAACCGTTCTCTGGGGGGATACAGGGAAAGGAGGATATTGTTTTGCAGGAGGACAGAACATCAGGGGCATCATTAGAATTGCATGTATCAGTCATGGGAAGAGGACAGGGAGCAGACATCACAGGAAGAGACAGGGAGCAAAGCAGAGACAAAAAGTTTTGGGGCAAGAAAAAGGGGCTCAGCCAGAACAAGAAGTCTGTCAGGGCAAATAGGAAACTATGACACAGAAAAGAGGGCTAAATGGGAGAATTACGAATGTTGGCTTTTGCAGGGAGTCCTGGAAGCAGAGGGAGGTAAGAGGCAGTGCAAGTGTAACAGTGAGAAGAAAAAGAAAAGCACCTGTTGTGCCAGGAACTCAGCCTAAGAGCACATGACCTCCCCCTCTCACCAGGAAGCTGTGCTGCGTTGGCAACAAGTGATTATGTTAACTAAAGAGTGCAAACACTGGAATGCCTATTACAGCTGCCTTTCTTTTTCCCTCCCTAAGGTACCATAACTTCTTGGGTGGTGATTTTTATACTGCCAATAAATAGTGCTTTGAATCCTCTTCTCTACACTTTGACTACACGACCTTTCAAAGAAATGATTCACCAGGTTTGGTACAACTACAGACAAAGAAGATCCAAAAGAGGTAAAGGCAGCCAGAAACCATATGGTCCATCATTCATTTGGGTAGAGATGTGGCCAATGCATGAAATCACGCCAAAGGTTACGAAGCCTGTGCCTTGTACAGACTCTTCTGATGCTTCAGTGACTACACAGACAACAAGACTAAATTCATACACGTAATTACATTTTGAATCCTCGCAGTGACATCGGCACTGTTAGCTTCACATCTGTGGGCTTACTGCTTTACCATGAGGAAAATGGGGGAGGTGTGACATCAGGACTCACGTGAACCACTGTGGGAAGAAAGAGAGCCACTTGTCTGTTTGCAGGTAGAACTGGCATTTTACCATCTCACAGCAGTACCTGACATTTTGACAATTCATCCAAGATCAGAATGAGAAACCAGTTGTTTGGGGCCTTTTTCTTCCAGAAGCCAGGTGTGTGGGAAAAAAAAATGAACTGTCATTTGAAACATCTCACCCTGAAAGCAGATTGTTTCAAAATCATTTATTTATGGGGAAAGGCACGTGTATGTGTGTGTGTGTGTGTGTGTGTGTATTTTCTTTTTCTTTTTCTTTGTTTTAATTTCCCATTTCAATAGCTGGGGGTTTTTTAAGAGTAAATTGGTTTCCTCACGAAGAAATTTATTTTCTCCTCAAAATTTCTGACTGGCTTTATTTAGGTTGCATCATCTCTTAAAATCTTTAAGGAGCAATAGCAGTAAGAAAACCATTTAAATTTCATAATTCGGTCAGTTAACTATGTTTGTAAAAGCCAAACAAGTGAAAATTGTATTCCTTTTATAAACTTACTATTTCACTCATGTAAAAGCAACAGTGAAATTGTAATGATAGTTCTAATATAGTCACCAGGTTGGACAAGGCCTTGATCAGCCTGGTCTACTGGGAGGGGTCCCTGCCCATGGCAGGGAGAGGTTAGGACTAGATGATCTTTAGGGTTCTAATTCAGGCAGAACCACAACTGTGGTGAAGAAAAAATTAAAAATGAGAGGTTTGAGGATTTTTTTCTCAAGTGAATTTCCCCCTTCAGAAGAGTATCTTACTCTGGAAAGACTGGACTGAGTATCCCAGCATCCTGCTGCTGCTCTTTTCCTCACTTTTCTTAGCGGGATACCAAAAGTAGCTCACCACAGCTTGCAGACTTCAACAAGTTCCAGTCTTAAGATGTCTCTCTATGTACAAGGGAGACAGTTAAATAGAAAGTGATCAGTTTTAATAGGTATCATGACATCTACATTTTAATCACTTTGTACATCTGACTGGATGCTTTATAGTTAATGTAATTTAAAGACCACAGCCATTCAGCACTTTTTGAAGCATTATTTTACTTCCCAGAATTACAAGGGTGAAAACAAGGGTGAAACAATCCCCTAGAGGCAGTTCCTTCACACATTGTTACTGAAGAGAATCTTTTTCTATTATGAATTATTACAACTTCCCTTCTTCTTTCAGTACCATATTCAATCTGATGGCCTAGAAGCCCAAAAAGGTAAAAATGCTTTCTTTTGCATTGATTTGAAACTATTTAAAATTAAGTTAAAAGATACTTCCAATGTTTGCACTTAACTTCTTAACAGTATAAGAAGTAGAATTTTGAAAAAGTGTGACTCACACTTCAACTGTTTACAGAACTTTGGATTATCTTGAAACTGAAGATTGTTAAGCATCTTGTTTCCACTACTGTATGTTCTACTGAAATAAAATATTATCTGCTGAACAAAATGACTTCTTTTCCAAGCTGTTTAGCAACATTTCAGGTTATGGGGGTTAAGAACAGCTAAGCAAAATCCTGCCACGTGGATTGCCTTTAACTAGAGCAATTAGAAGTCATTTCAATAGAACTTCCTTACTCTGAGGGGCCAAGCCCTCTCAAGGACTGTGATTGCCTTTGATGAGATATGCAAGGATCCGTGACCTTGCCGTTACTTGTTTTTCACTGAACTTGATTATGGTTATATTCAACATCACCTTTATTTCTTTTAGTAACACAGTAACAGTCAATACTTCAGAATTTTTGCAATATCTTTATTGTTTTGATAAGCAAACTCCAGCTGGTCTTTCTAAAAGTCTTACAAGTAAAAATAAGGCTAGCTAATAAGTCATGGCAGAGTCATGTTCTCCTGCAGCCTGCCATTGCATTTCAGCATTACTATATTTCACAGTGCCTGGTAAAGGTACAGGAGTGTCAGTACAGCTATTTGTTACAGATCAGCCATCTTTCAGACCAAAAGGTTCTGTTAAAAGTAAACTCTAGGCTATCAGACTAATCACTGCTTAAGGCAAAAATAAAAAACAGGACCAAATACTGAAAAAGCTCTGAAGTGCTTCCCCAGTGACAGGAGAATACATGTCACAGATTCTATTCTAACTAATGGAAGATTTTACTTAAGAGTTCAAAATAATCCATCCTATCAGTAAACAATTGTTAAACTTCTACCCTGCAGAGATATATGGTCCATCATAAGGCACTTCATTACAACAAAAGGTAGTGTAAAATTGTTTGCAGTAATAAAACATCTTGTGAAAAATCTGCAGCTTTACAGACATACATTGCAATACTGCTAAAAACAGTAAGGTTTGGGATACAGGATTTTTTTACAGCTCATAAATAAGCCACAACTTGTCACATTATCCCACACTCAACGTGAAGAAAAAGTGTGCATAACAAAAAACTGAAGTTAGTTCAAGTTTCTCTGGGGTTGGCAGGGTTTCTGCAGGTGACAGCTCTTAAAAGGGAGGGCTGAATATTCCATCATAGGACACCACTTCCCTACCAGTAACGAGTTCTGAAAGTAGCACACATACTAACTTTGTATCTATCACGTTAGCACTAAAGAAAAAAAAGAAGAAAAAACGGAGAGCATGAGATCGCTTGAGCTTCAACGAAGAATCTGAAAGTCAAAACTGATTCCCTAAACAAAGTGGGTTTTTTCGGTAGACTTACATAAAACATCTATACGAGAGCCCTCAAGCATTTGTGAAAGAACTCGGGGAAAACAAAACTCCACGTGAGCTCCCTAACAGAGGCGGTCGAAAAGAACCCCGCCGCCGTCCGACACGGGCGGGCGGCTCGGCGGGCAGGGCCAGCGTCAGCCGCTGGGCTTCAGGGACTCGTAGCCCTCCCTCAGCAGGTCCCGCCACGTCCTGAGGAACCGGGCGTTCTCCGAGCACTTGGTGGCCAGCTCCTCCACCTGGGCCGACACGGCCGACGTGGCCTCCAGGATCTTCGCCAGCGAGAAGGCGGCCTGGAGGGACGGCAGAGAGGTTGTGGGTCGTCGGCGCCCCGCACCTCCCCGAGGGGGCCCCGGAGCCCGCCCGAGGGCAGAGCGCCGCACTCACGTCGCCGATCTGCATCTCCACCTCCTCCAGCAGCTCCCGCGTGTCGCCGCCGGGCAGCTCCGGCGGCCCCGACCCCTCGCTCCCGCCGCGGACCCTCCGGGGCTCGGTGCCGGGCGATCCCTCGGGCACGGCCGCGGGCGGCAGC
>VZRQ01003409.1:454024-487843 GCA_013397975.1 Machaerirhynchus nigripectus
CGGGCGGACGCGGGGCCGGAGTGGGGCCGGCGGGCGGGGACCCCTGGCTCCCCCTGCCCAGGGCCTATGTCCGCCCGAAGGAGGGAGGACAGGGCTGTGCGTGAGCGCTGCCCGCGCCCGAGCTCTGTGATACTGCCGTGGTTTAGTCACCTGCAGCGGGGTGCGTAAAAAGATGGGCGGGTTTTTTGAGCGACACTAGGTGTCACCTGCTCTGAAGGGTAAAATAAAGCGGTGGTATGAGTGCCCTTACTTGGGAAGTAGTTGTGGAGACAACATCCCGACAGCTGTTGCTAAAGAGCTGCCGCAGAGCAGAGTTTCTGCTTGGGGATCGCCTGGCTCCTCCAGGCGTTTCCCATCCTTCTCCCAGTCCGTGAGCTCTCAATAGCGTCGTGGCCCAGGCTCACTGCGCTCACTGGGGAAGAATCTGCCCGTCCAGCGTTTGTACCCACCTCTGTTATTATCAGTCGTGTTCGGAGCAGAGCTTCACTTCTTTTGCATGTGTGAAATAATTGATTTTTTTAAAATATGCTAGGTGATTCTTACTACCATCACTTATGGTCAAATAAAGAAAGTCCTGAAAGTAAAGTTTCATAAAATATATGTATGGGTGTAGTTGTTATCAACCTTATAGAGTACTTGTTCTCAGATCCTGCCCGGCTGCAGGTAAAGGATAACTAAGAATCATGAGGTGGTATGCTAATAGCTTTTATGTCATGTTGGTTAGGTAGAGAATTCCTGTTAAGGAGCCAGCTTGGATAATACTTGCTACCTTGCATATAGTGACCTGTATCCTGACTTTTACTGGGCAGGGTTAGGACACAGGATGCTTGTGCTGGCCTTGCCAATTGCCATTTTCAACTAAACATTTCAGTCATAGCACTCTGGTGATTTTACTAATGTAGTTTTGCAGAAATACTCCATTTTAAATATGGTATTATTCTTCTTCATCCCTGAAAATAGAGAATTCTTTAAGAAAGGAAAATTATTAGTTAAGGGCATTAGTTCACAGACCTTTTGACTATGACTAGTTTTCATACTGACCATACTAGGTTTTTATAATACAAATCATACATATTTATTATTTGTTTCTAAAAGAGGAAAAATGATGACATGTAATAGCCCTCCGAAAAGAGTCCAGGTGTGATAATTTGAAACTTTATTTTTGGTCCATTTGCTTACAAAGAAATTCTAATTTGTTCTTGCAGCACTTACTGTATGTGCAGCAAAGATAAAGGTTACCTGTAGCTACTGTTCCTAGCTTTGGCTAACCATACTTGGGTTTCAATCTGTGCTTTTATTGTAGACTGTGGCATGTACTGTAGATGAACTGTCTTGTATTAGTAGCCCAAGCTGTGTGTCTCAATATGTGTTGAGATGTCAGAAGAGCTTAAACTTGAATGTCCTGTTTCTACAGTTTAGTCACTTTTAATGCAGTCTGAAATAAACCTTTTGAAGTTCAAAATTCAATTGGAACTTAAAATGTGTTTCACCTGAATACACACATATTATCCTGTGTCAGCTGTGTGGCCTGTGTACTGAGTGAAGAACGCTTAAAGGGGAAGCTGCTTATTTTTTTTTCCCCGATAAAAAATTACACAGCATCCTCCTACCTTGAAAACTGAAAAACCTGTGTTTATGGTTCCTCATGTTCACATCAACTGGTAGCCTTTTTTGGGGGGAAGCTGTCATACTTGTTGTGCCTTTTGCATCTCTGAAATTTTGAAAAATCTGGAAAACTACTGATTTGACAAAGTTGCTTCTTGTTTTTGCAGCACGTCAGTGCTTTCATGCTCTGAAGTTGATAAAGAAAGATTGCCTTTTATCGCTGCCTGTCTCACGATGTGCCTCTACTGCCTCTGTGCCTCGCATAACTACACATTACACAATTCATCCTCGGGACAAAGACAAACGATGGGAAGGTGAAAACATTGCATTCTTTAAAAGCTGCTTTTTAAAATTTGTTATTATTATTGCTGAGTTTTAAAGACACTAAAATGTGTTGCTTTTTTTTCCTCTTTATGGAAATTCTCTATGCTTAAATACAGTACTAATATTTCAAATGAAATTTTTGGTTGCTATGTCACGATGAGTGTCTTCAGTGCTATAAAATAGCATCAGAAGAAACTTTATGCTTGTTTTCATTAAGAAAATATACAAGCAGCTTTTGGTTTAGTGATTGTCACAACAAGATTTAGTTCTGTTCCATATGTATCTGCTTGGTTTTTCAGTTGTTCTTACCATGAGGGTTTAGGTTTAGTGAGAGGGGGGTTGGAAGAAATTGGAGATTGGATTATGTTATTATCTCTTTTTTTTCTATTGAAGGGGTAAATATGGAAAGATTTGCAGAGGAAGCTGATGTTGTCATTGTGGGAGCAGGCCCTGCAGGCCTTTCTGCAGCCATTCGACTCAAACAGTTGGCTGCTGAGCACAGCAAAGAAGTGCGTGTTTGTCTGGTGGAAAAGGCTTCTCAGATTGGTGCACATACACTGTCTGGTGCTTGTCTTGAGCCAAGGTCCTTAGAAGAACTCTTTCCAGACTGGAAAGAGCGAGGGGTATGTATGAGCATGTAAATACTGAAGTTAATTACTAATTACTTGTGATGAACTTCATATCTGACTCATTCTGGTATGAGTTAGTACCTGGTACCATTAGTAATTTGTACCATTTTAAAATACATTGATGGAACAAAACAAAAACAGGTACCTTCTTTTTAGTCTGTTTCCTGTAGTCTGACAGTGCTCAAAGTTTTCTGTCTACACAGATATGCTGTGGCCTTTGCTCTTTTCTGTATTAGTCCTGCTGCATACACAGTATGTCTGGTGCAGCTTGGGGTGCCCTGCACTTGCTGCCTTTGTGCAGAATCCAGCTCCTGTGCACGAGCAGGAAGATACTTGGTTCTTACCAATGACAGACTTGGTGCTTCTGTACAATAGCTCTTCATGGAAATGGCACTGAGTACACTGACTTCTGTGCAGACACTGTGGTGTAACGAAGGCCTAAGATGATTTTAGGAGGGAGGATAGCAGGAAATGAGCTGCCAGCTCTCCCAGAACAGCCATCTGACTTGCAGCCAGCTGCCTGCTATCACCTGAGAGCTGTAAGAAATCAACCATCAACTCTTTGGTTTGCCTTACTGTGATAAATAACGCAAGTTGAGCTGCCTTCTTTAGAAAGGTCTAGAATATTGATGTAGTACAAGCCTGTGTACAATAGATGTTATTTGCAAAGCCATATATTATATTTTTAACCTCAGTAGTTGTGTTGATTCTTGCCTGATGACTGTCTCATAAAGTACTTTATCTTCTCTCTTCTGATACCTTCCTATAGAAGTGCTATACTAAACCTGCACTTGACTGCCAGTTTGATTGTTTGATTTTGTTGTTTCTGCTGGATAGGCTAAGAAAATATAACTCTCTACTTCTTCTATTTCATTTTTTGTAGGCTCCACTTAATACTCCTGTAACTGAAGACAAGTTTGGAATTTTAACAGAGACATCTAGAATTCCGGTGCCAATTCTTCCAGGTAAAGCTTGGTGAGGGAGAAGAGAGTCAACTTCCTCTGTGTCTTTTTAGACTTCTCCATGAATCAAAACAAGTTTGATTCAGCGTAGTGCAGCAAGTGTATGTAGAATGTAGTAAGTTACAGTGATACACCCTGTGTAGGTGATGGCTGTGATAACAGATGACATTACCTTGAAGATAGTAGCTGTAGATGTGACATCTGCTGTACACAGGCTCAGTTATTTTGCTTAGTGTCCGATGTTTTATACATGTGTGTGTCTTTTTTTGCCTAGGACTTCCGATGGTTAATCATGGAAATTACATAGTACGTCTGGGCCACTTTGTGAGTTGGCTAGGTGAACAAGCAGAAGCTTTGGGTGTTGAGATATATCCAGGCTATGCAGCAGCTGAGGTACTAATGACATCAGTGTGTGTATATGAAAAGTGGCTTTGGAACCCCCCCCCTCAGAGCAGTCATGATCATTTGTACATGTGCAACATTCCTTTTAACAGATAATGTATTGTGAAAACTGTTTCTGTGTCTAAATTCCCTGGCTCAGATCCAGCAAAGTGCAAGTGGATCATGCAGTATGTGAACGAATACATAACCTTCATGTTTGACCATTAAAGTCATAGTGCTTAGAAGTTCTGCTTTAGAACTTTTAATGAATAGATTCAAAGTACAGATCATTACAATGGTTTTTGTTTGTTTGTTTAAATATTTCCAAAGGTACTTTTTCATGAAGATGGTAGCGTGAAGGGGATAGCAACTAATGATGTAGGCATTCAGAAGGATGGAGCACCTAAAGTAAGTATCTATCTTTCCCATAACTAGGGGTCTAATTATGGAAATTGTGATACATCTGCTTCTACTGCCATCAGTAGTCTTGCTGCAGCATAAGAAAAGTTGTAAAATTCAGTACCCGTCTTCCCTCTCTGCTTAACTGGATTGATTGCCAGTGAAAGTTCTGGTCTCAGAACACTGTAAAATTCTTCTGAGATTAGTAGAAAAAACCTTTTCTGAAAAATTGTCTTGAAGGAGATATTGTAAGGGTGTTTTGGCATATGTGAAATCAGGAAACAAGGGAAGGAATTCCAGGAACTCCTGGAAAAAAGGTCCAAAGGTGAAATAGAAAGCTTTAGTCCAGCTGGTAACTAGCAACATGTAAGAGAGTGTGCTTCTGGCTGGTTTGGTTTCCTTGCTATTTACAGCTGCCCTGGCACTTGCTGACAGTCTGTCTACCTTGTTGGGTCAAGGTACACACTGAATCTTTATACCTTTGTGCTGGTTGGTCATGTTTCTGCATCTAGGTGACTACCTGCCCTAAGTGTCAGACCTGGATTTTTGGTATTTTAGTGGAAACCAGAACCTACCCTAAGTGTGCTGTTTCCCTGTGTAATATGTTGGGAGAATGTGGCACCTCAGAGTTACTTGGAACAACTTTCACACGGAGTTATTTGACTACATAAATTAGGAGTACGAGTTTTTTCTTAACATTTACTTTCTTTTATAAAGTTTCTTTCTAGTTTCCTAGAGTTTCACAGAGGTATTCACTTTCACGTGGACTGTGGGCTGTTTTTCCCTATTTAAGGCAGGGAGTGACATGTCAAGACTCGTTCTTGTTTGGAGAGAATCTAGCCAGTGGAGGAGTAATGTATTTTTCCAGTGTAATGCTGTGTTTCTGCTGTAGGGGACAGACACGATCTTGTTTTCCAGTGTGTGTTTTGTCCAGAAGGTGGCACAAGAAGTGTGTGCAGCTTCTGCAGTAATGAAGCTTTGTGGGGAGTTTGGGTTTGTTTTAAGATTGGAATCAACGATTTTAGGTATATTTTTTAACATCCTCAAAACACAGATTTTTAGAATTTTTTTCCCCATTCGTTCTGGAACAGTGTGTATCTTAACTTCTTCAGTGTGCCACTACTGCAGCTTTTTTACAGCACTGTCACTCAATTCGAGTGTTTTAGCTGTCAGTTAGGTCAGCTGGTACTGCCTCCGGTGCATAAAGGCTCAGGTAAATAGGTTTGTGTATTTGTAGTCCGTATGACCTCCAAGGCAAGAATATCATTGATGTGTTTATACAGAGCCTAATCAAACAGACTGTGGTTAATGAATAGATTTTCGCCTTGCAGTCAGCACCAACCAAACAAAAATGACAGTGGTAAAAATACATTGGAGAAAGTTGCACATTGATTCTTGTGTAGATACTGGAGAAGGTTGTTAACTATGAAATACAACTCTGTCACATTACTGAAATGTTTCAAATTCACTAATTTCTAATATTTACAGTGTGGAGTGGTAGTTAATTTGTTTTATATAAATCTACTTCAAAGTGGACACTAGATATTTTTAATCTTTAGATCAAGTGGTAACTCTTTTTTTAGTATTTTGTAAAATTGATTCATATTCTCATTGACAGTCAGAAGTTCAGAGAGTCCAAAAAATTTTGCAACATCTGTTGACTGCTGTTTAAATGTAATTCTCGACTAGAGGGAACATTTTCATTTGCTAGCCTTCTTCAGAGGCTTCCAGCCTGTAAATTACAAGCAGATTGCACCTGAGAGATAATTCAAAACCAAAGCAGTAAGCTTCTTTTGGATCTATGGTGGCTTACCTTGAGATGGTTTAATTTGGTACTGCTGGAGATCTTAATCCAAAACTGTTTTCCTTGTCTTTTTCAGGATTAAACTTTCTGATTGAAATCAAGCTTTTTTCTTTATAGAAAACTTGCAAACATAATCTATATTCTTGTCCAGTGTGCTCGTAGATGCAGGTGATGTACTTATGCAGCAGTATGCCAGTTCCCCTTATCTGGTTCTCAGTCTCATTGTTGGAATTTTTATAAGAATTTTTGTATAATAATATTTTATTTGTTTTAATTTTACTCTATGTTTTAACATGCAAAGTTGGAGTAATGTCATAGTATCTTTATTCTGACGTAGTGGGTCCTTTTGGGAGAAGGGGTGATGCAGGTTTTTCGGATATGGTAGTTCTGATTACTCTGTCAGATGTGTTGGGGCACACACACAATGTTATATTGTAATGTAACTTCATGAGCAAAAATTAAAGTGTGAGGTTACAGGTAAAGGTTCTTTGTCTGTCAGAGTTCCTTTGCACCATGTGAATGAGCAGATCTGATATAAGTGTCCTCTGATCTGGAAGATTCTCTTTTTCAGTGACGAATAGTGATTCACTGTAGTGCTGCTTTACTGCAATTCCCTTCCAAGGCTTGCCAGGAGTGTGTCATGGTTAGGTGGAAAGGACAGCTGAACTAGAACCATAATTTGCAATGGTTTGTAGGTTTTGAGCTGTGTTACCAAGTAGTGTAGAATCACTTTACTACTCTCTGTTTTCCTGCTGTGAGTTTGGTGTGGCACAGGCCTAACTGCTGATGAAATGCTGTCCTTTTGCAGGCTACCTTTGAAAGAGGCTTGGAACTCCATGCTAAAGTCACAGTCTTTGCTGAAGGTTGTCATGGACATCTAGCCAAACAGCTGTACAAAAAATACAACTTAAGGGAGAACTGTCAACCCCAGAGCTATGGCATTGGACTGAAAGAGGTACCACTTGCATAATTTTAACAATTAAGGAAAATACCATATTGTTTAAGACATAAGAATTAAAGAATTTGGGTTACACTTTCAGACTTCAGAATCTTTGCTGTTCTGAAGCTGATCAGAGCAGATGCTCCCTGAATGTCATGAGTGTTCCGTTTCAGCTGCTGCTTCTCTTGTATCTGTTCTAACTAGAGGTACTTGTGAATCCACTCTGTTAATGTTTTCAAGTTATGGTCATTTGTGAAATCTGTTTTCAGTACTTATACTAAATGAGAGAGGGATTTGTGCTTCCTAATTTTGGGGCGGTTTAGTACATGAGGAGGGAAGAAAAGACTTTCTATATATTAATGAAAGTGAGGGAGGAGAGCTGTTCCAGATGATGACTTGTGGTCTCTGAAACAACTTCTGGATTTTTCTTTAAAGAAACCTTCATTCATTGGGCGTATAAAATTGGGCTAGGAATGAGGTTTCCTTTAAAATTATTATATACTCAGGAAATATCACTCATGAAAAAGAGCTGTATTCTTTTAGAATATGTTCAGAGTTTTGACTATAACATATTCTTTATTTATTACTTAAAGTGTGTGCTTACAGCTACAAAATATCTGTTAAATGATCAGTTTGCACTTCTGTAGAGAACAACCACTCTGTAAATATGACATAATTGTAGTTACAGTTTCTAATACTGAAGTTGCCATTAAATAAGGGTTTTCCTGTAGAGTTCCCTTGCTTCCAGATGAGACTGTGTCTGCTTTAGCAAATGGTGCAATCCAGTAGGAGTGGATCTGAAGTGAAGTAGTTGGTGCTGATGAGCTGATGTCCATACTACGCACACCTCAGGTTTATTTTTATTTTGGACTAGCTGTGATCTAGTCCTGTGGACTGAGTGCCCTTTCATGACTGGAATGCTTTAGATGGACTTCTAGGACCTTGTGTTTTAGTTTCACATTGAAGGAATCCAGTTCATGCCTTCCATGGCTCCTGTATGATGTGAATCAAAGCACAGTTAAGTGGGAGGAATCAGAAGTCCCACTCAAAAATGTGCTCTTTAATCTAAACTGGAACATTAATGTATACGAACCCTCCATGGTTGAGCTGATCTTAGGGTGCTCAACTGCCCTCCTGTCATTAGACTGTGCCTGGCACATATCTCCATGGTGAAAAGAGGTTTTGTGAAATGAGCAGAAAATAGACTCTCTCCTGAAAACATGAAAATGCTTCTCTGAGTTCACCGTGGGTCAGTGGAGCACTGGAAATGTGTAGGAGACAGCAGAGACGAGACAGTTTGTTTGACAGAAAATATTTAGATCAACTCAGGCATATTGCTTTGTCCTGACCTTGAAAAACTTACAAGATAATTCATAGAATTGTGTGAAAAAATAATACTTTTAAAGAAAAAAAGTCAACATAAGCATTGCATTTAGTAGCAGAAGTATCTGTCAAAGTCACTAAAATTAGGAATCTTTTGGCTGAATGAAAATTTTGGGTGTAGTACTGGAGTCTCAGTCACATTTTCTGATACACAACATTTAAAGAAAGAGAGGTATTGTGAAAATCTTCAATGGTAATCTAAAAAACGTATACTTAACAGTTGGTATTTTGCTGTATGAATTTTTGCATTGCTCATAGGAGTAAATTAAATTTCTCCTATATGTAATTGTGTGTTTGTCTTTGATTATATTATTGAAAGGCCATTACTTTGCAATCTGACATAATTTTTTGGTCACCTTCATTTCAGTTATGGACTATTGATGAAAAGAAATGGAAACCAGGAAGAGTGGAACATACTGTAGGCTGGCCTTTAGACAGACATACGTATGGAGGATCCTTTCTTTATCACTTAAATGAGCGTGAACCTTTAGTTGCCCTTGGATTTGTGGTAAGTTGGTTTTTTCATGGTTGCTTGTTGTTTGATCTTAATTTTTATGCAGTTTCTTTTCTCTGTTCTAATGAGAAAATGTAAAGACAGGAATAGTAACAGACCAAATTTAGTCCTTTCTCAATCTTAAGTGTTCTTATGCCCATCTTAGGGAAGGCTAATTTGTCATAATTATCTGTCTTTAATCCAGTGTCTTCTATTGAGACTAGCTAGAAAACTTACAAATAATTTCTTTGCAAACCAAGCAAATTTTGGTAAAGGCAAAACCAAATGACTAATCAAAACTGTGCTCAAAAAATTTTTATAAGTTAAGAAGTCTAAATCACATGCACTTTGTACAGTTCCATTTCTTAATTAATGTGTCAACCTTGTGTGTAACTCCACTTTTTGAGAGAAGCATATAAAGTGGAAGCACTGCAGTGCTACAAGCAATGTCCCTTTAAGTTCTGAGCTCTTCACTTTGTTTTTGGTATTCTCCACCCCTGTTGGCCTTGCCCTCTTTAGCAACTGCCTTTCTGAACTGGGCAGGCAGCTTCTTCCTGCTTATTGCCTCTTTATCAGAAGCAGTGAGATCACGAGAGATAGTCTGGTGTCATTCTGGCAGCCAGGTGATGCAAGGAGCAAGGATTGGAAATATTCTCTATCACCTACAGTTCAAAATGAAAAATTCACTATTTACCCTGTGCACATGCTTCAACACAGATGTTGTAAGAGTCAAGCACACGCACTGGACTTTTAGCTGCATGGGACTGAGCTGACACTTCTGCCTCCTAGATTTCAGAAGGATTACAGAGTGTGTGAAAAACACTTTTGTAAGAAGCATTGAAAAAAAAATTGTTAGCTTTTCTCAGACATGCATAATTGTCCTGTACAGATTTCCGATATTGGAATTAATAAGTACATACTGTAGATATTCAAATTCTGTTTGATTTTAGAAGGGCAGAGAGCTCTGGTTCTCACAGAGAATGGGAGGTAATCAGTAATGTTCATAATCTCTCCAGAGAGGAAAAAATCAACTTCTCTGTGAACACACAATCACATTTTTGTCTTTGAACTTTAAACCTATTTCAGTCTGAGATGATTCTTGCAGTAGGGTTATTTTACCCTTATTTTGAAACTTGAGCTGCCACAGAAATCAAAGTCTTGGTTGCTGCTGACTCATGATATATTTGGTTATTTATCTCCAATAAAGCTTACAGGAACAAGAAAAGATCCCTTTCTCAAAAGAGAGAACTTCGGCAACAGAACTCTTTTTAAAAGTATCTTAAAGATGGAAGATACAGAGTATATATTTGGGCAAATTCTCAAATGCATAAGAATCCTGGGCATCCAGTCCACTGTCAATCTTTTTTCCCCCATTTTCTGCTTTCTTCATTGCTCCCCTGTGCTTTATTACAATGGCTCACCTGATTGGAGATTATAATTGACTACTAAACAATTTTAAGAACAGTTTAAAGTATGTGAGCACAGGGATATAAAGATCAAAAAATAATTGTTTACCTCTTCCTTCAGCTTTTCTAGGGCAGAGGTTAAAATACAAATTTAAAACAAGTTTTCATGCTTATGCCACCCATTAAGCCATGCTTAATTTAATCCATTTTATTCCAAGGACAGCTGAAAGGTGGTTACGATGCAATTAAATATTTTCATGTTTCAGGTGGGGACGAGAACAGACTTGTAGCAGCAAATTTTCAGATTTGCTTTTGCTGTACCATTAATAGTATTTTTGCCATTAATAGTATTTTTGCCAGTAGTTTAAGTAGAAAGATCCTGAGGTTGCTTTAGTCTAAAACAGGTTTAAAGACTTGATGTAGTAATATGCAGTTGTTTCAATTTCAAATTTTTGCTGAAATTTCATACCTTATTTTTATTAATGTGTACTTTTTCTTTTTTTAAGGTTGGTTTAGATTATCAAAATCCCTATTTGAATCCATTTAGGGAATTTCAGAGGTGGAAGCACCATCCTAGTGTACAGCCTACTTTGGAGGGTGGAACAAGGATTGCCTATGGTGCCAGAGCGTTAAATGAAGGTGGTATCCAGGTAATTTTTTTCACAAAGGTTTTATCTTTAGGTTCTCTATAGCCATGTATTTTGTGCTGTAGATTTGGGCTGCATGCTATACCAAATGTTTTGCTGGACATAAAAATCATCTTGTCTTGCTGGGTGCTGGCTGCTGACATTTGCTAGACTTAGGCTCTGTCACATTGAAAATCCTCTGACATATTCACTTTACTTTCTAAATGAAATACAGAATCATAGCAACGTTTAGATTGGAAAAGACCATTTACATCATTGAGTCCAATGACTGGTCCACCACTGGCAAGTCCACCACTAAACCATGTCCCTAAGTGCCAGTTCTATATCTCTTATCCAGGGATGGCAACTCAACCACTTCCCTGGGCATCTTGTGCTGGTGCCTGACAACCTTTCCTGTGAAGATATTTTTCCTAATATCCAATCTAAACCTCCCCTGGCACAACTTGAGGCCCTTTCCTCTCTTCCTGTCACATGTAACTTCGGAGAAGAGACTGACCCTCACCTCAATACACCCTCCTTTCAGGTGGTTGTAGAGAGCAGTGGCGTCCCCCGTGAGCCTCCTTTTCTCCAGGCTAAACACCCCCAGCTCCCTCAGCTGTTCCTCATAAGACCTGAGCTCCAGACCCTTCGTGAACTCTGCTGCCCTTCTCTGGACACACTCCAGCACCTCAGTGTCTTGTGAGGGGCCCAAAACTGGACAAAGGATTCAAGATACAGCATCACCACTGCCAACTACAGGGAAATAATCACTGCCCTGGTCCTGCTGGCCACACTATTTCTGAGCAAGCCTAGCTATTGGCCTTCTTGGCCGCCTTGGGCACACAGACTCATGTTCACCTGGCAGTACTCCCATGTCCTTTTTTTGATGGGCAGTTTTCCAGTCACTCTGCCCCAAGCCTAAGGCACTGCATGGGGCTGTTGTAACCCAAGGACAGCACTTCACCTTACTGGATGTCAGTATAATTGGCCTTGGTCCATAGATCCATCCTGTCCAGATCCCTCTGCAGCAGATTAACACTCCCACCCAGCTTGGTGCTGCCTGCAAACTGACTGAGGGTGCACACAATCCCCTTGTCCAGGTCATCAGTAATTAAACAGGGCTGGCCCCAGTACTGAGCCCTGGGGAATGCCACTAGTGACTGCATGCCAGCTGGATGTAACTCCATTCACCAACACTCTCTGAGCCCAGACATCCAGTTTTTCACTCAAACCCACAAAAAAGAGTGTTTGTCCAAGCCATGAGCAGCCAGTGAAGTGGAACTTACATTGCAGTCAAGTATGTTTGGCAGCAGAGATGCCACAATCTTTGTGGTAGTACCACTCATCTGTTCCTCTAGGGTCTTCCAAATTACTTGTGTATTCTAGCAAAAGGAACTTCTTTTCAGTGCTTGAGCCTTAAGTCACTGATGGTGCTGAAATTGTAATGTAGTTTGGGAGGTAAATCTTTACTTCTTCAAGTACAAATACCTTGAGTTTCTTTCATGCACAACTTTGAATTTCTGCTTTCTTGAGAGGTGGGATACTGTGTTAATTTTGTTAAATAGTGTAAAAGATAAAATTTTGAATGTGTATTTATCAAGACTTTGGCTGCATGGGTTAGCCAAATGTCAGTTGAAAGCTGACATTTAATGTCAGTTGAAAGGCCTGGAAAAGCTTGCCAAAAAAAAGGGTCTGGAATTTATATTTAACAGTTTTAAAGTACTTTCAACCTGTTAGCTTCTCATCTTGAAACACAGGGCATGGCAGTGTGTTCTGTACTCCCAAATCCATTTTCTAGATGCTCCTTTCAGTTTGGACCTTAAAACTAGCCTGAGTGTTCATCATCTGCAGCCTGTGTGGGGGCCATTCCACTCTGCCCTCTGACTACTTGGTCTTTCCTTTTTGAACCTCTTCTTCTTAGTATAAATGTGGCTTCATGCCGTTTTTTGCAGTACAAGTGGAATTTCATTAGCAGCGTCACTCTTGTCAGTCATGTGGAGTTAGGCTTTGACCCCAGTGTGCATTCCTGGGAGTGAGTCATGCGGGTTCAGGAAGCAACCTGTTGATTACACCCATGCTGCACATTTAATCAGTCTGAGCGTTGATTTTGTCCACTCTGCAGTGGAAATATGTCATATCATGTTGTAACACAGCTGTGTTACTGGCTTATTTCAAAAGCCATTGCCACTCCATTATTAACACAGATAAGATGCAAAATACCAAGATGGTTTAATCTAGACTTTTGTGCAAGAGGGGCTTCTTTTTCCACCCTGTGCACTGGTTACTCTATCACAGGTAGTTGAATTTCATTGAATTTCTGGCTTTGGTGAAGTAGCCAGATTGTGATTTCAGTTGCGTCTGCCTTATACTTAAAACCTATGGCTGAAAGAACACAGTATTTTTTTAAGTCACTTACAGACACTGAGCTAAATTACACAGTCAGTAGAACTACAGCTCTTGCACATCTCTGCCTCGTCTTTGGACACCTTTGCTGGATTTAAACCAACATGTCCCTTACTTTGCATTGTTCCTAATATAAAAGCATGCTTTGTTTTGTTGGTTTTTTGGTGTTTTTTTTAATTTCCTGTAGATAGATTTGTCTAGTTGATCATGAAGTCACTCTTTTAAGACTTTTTTTAATACACGGCTTCAGTAAAAAAAAGCTTTATTGATGATTCACTTTGGAAGAGTTTTAAGATTAGCTCTTCTTTTGCATGTGTTGCTTTGATTAATAACTGTAGCAGTCTGAGTCATTTGTATCACTGTAGTCCAGGAATATTATCTTATGTAAGTCATTCTGTAGCTCCAGTTTTTGGTTTTGGTAACAGTATTGCATCAAACAGGTGTAGAGAAGTACCATTAACCTCAGCTTTTTTGTCTGTTATAGATAATCTTACGACCATGATCTTCAGTGTTTAACACAGAGTGAAGGGGGGGAAAGAGTACATGTGGTTTTTAATATGTGGAAGGCAGGATCAGAATTTAGTAACTTAATCTCCGTAGCTACTATTTCTTAAGCTTATTAAAATTGCAAAATGAAGCACTTAAATTCCCATGCACCCTCTATTTTGTCTCCATTTTATCAAAAACCTTTGAAAGGTTTAAGAGTTTTGTGGAAAAAATAAAAGGTGTTGCAGCTGTTTAACAGTGTACGCTATGAATAGCAGGGGGAAAAACCTTTATATTGGGGATCCATTTAAGTGTCAAATATTAGACTCACTTACCAGATTTTAAGCCCTGAGCCAAGGGGAGGTAGAACATGAGGTTTCCTGTCTGCTGGCAGGAAAGACTTTGCAGGGAGCAGGTGTCTCCCCTTCTCCAAAGCAGCCTTGTTTGGTGTCTGTATCTCAGGGGCAAGGAGGGCTTGTGCCATACTGGCATGATGTGTTTCTTCAACTGACTATGTAAACAGGCACCAAGTGCCTGTGTGTACTGGTAATGAGAATTACAGCCAAAGCTGCAGTATGTGCTGCCTTTTGTGTTACATGACTGATCTTCAATCTCATTTATTCTTTAGCAGTGTGTTGGTCTCTATGTGCGTATTACGTGAAACAGTGGTTGCAGAAGAAAAGTACTTGATCGCCATCTTTCTGTGCAATTCAAAGAGTCAGTCAAGAAATTTTTCTGTGCTTATGTCAGTGCTGCACCATTGCATCCTAATAGTTAGAACAGAGTGGCTGTTTTCTGTGAAAAGAGAGAACATCCTATATACTTAATCCCTTTGAAACAGTGTTATGTAGCTGAATTTAAGACTTCTGGTCCCAGAAGAATAAGTTGTAGTTGTGTTTTCAGCCTGAATTACCTCTCCTATGAACCAAATCACTACATCTCTGATTAAACAAATTGCACAAAACACAGAAGAAATGCTATGTAATACAACTTTTTTAGTGATTGCTATATGACTATTCAAAAGTAAGCAGTCCTGGCTGATGAGTAAAGAGGTAACACCTGAACAAGCTGAAGAAACAAAACTTACAGTTTGGGTTATCTTAAAGTACAAGGCATATATTTTTCATGACAAAAACTACTTTTTTAGGGTAAAGCTCTTTAGGCTACTGAAAAATGAATTCTTTCAGACAGTTTTAATGAAAGCAGGATGCTAGATTAAGAAGTGCTGCTCAGTACTAAAAACTTTTGGAGGAAGGGTATGTTCAAAACTTACCTTCAGCAATTTGAGAGTTAGGCTTTGATCAGAGCTTTCTGCTCAAAGTTCTGCAGTCAGTCTGCATTTTGAAGCTGTTCCCTGCCTAAAATCCTAATCACCTTGATCATTGAGGCATTCCTTTGTTAATATAGGTGTATAACATAGTATATTAATACTATTGACCTGATATTTGCAAATCATCTGGCTGTGTTAGGTTTGTGAGTTGACAGTGTTCTATGACATCATGCTTGCAGAATGGGAGTAAGATGGTGATTTTGCACCAAAATATATTTGTTGGCTGCTGAGCAACTTCTGAAATAATTGGGAGGGGGACAGGCATGATGGCATTGTGCAGTTTCACAGAAGAAGACTTGTGGAAAAAAGCACTGTGAGGTGAAATGAGTACAACTTTACTGTGTGGAAATCAGGGAAACAAATGGGGGTTTGGGTTTTTTAAAGAATTCACCTGAGGTTGAAGGAGGAAGACCATATAGGTGGGTGACACTACTGGAGTTTTGTTGCAAATAAAGCAGCTGGAGAGAGGATATAAGGAAAATGTTGTCACTTTCATACTCAGCATAAGTACATCTGTGTTCCTATGTGCGTACTACGCCAAAATTCCTTGACCAAGTGGAGTAATTGGTGTATGTTTAGAGAGCACACGTGCAAGTCTGAAAATGGACAGGGCACTCAAGCCTTATGCCACTTTAATTTCCAGGATGTTACTTTCACTTTAAAAAGCAAGAACAAAACAACCACCTTTCTTTCTGTTTTCTCTTCAGTCAATACCCAAACTTACCTTCCCAGGTGGATTATTAATTGGTTGCAGTCCTGGACTCATGAATGTTCCCAAGATCAAAGGAACACATACTGCAATGAAAAGTGGCATGTTGGCTTCAGAAGCCATTTTTAGCCAATTAATCAATGAAAATCTGCAATCAAAGACAATAGGTAAGATCACTGTACTTTGAATTGTAATTACCTTGTGTTCAATTAGAACCACCACCAGCTAACAGCAGTAATTAATCTGTCTGAAGGAATTAGTTGGAAATGTGAATAAATCCTGAAATGGGTTATTTCATTATTTCATTTCATTATTTCATAAAAACTATTTCATTATTTATTTACTATTGATAATGTCAAATGATTTAAGAAAGAAATTAATATTTGCTCAGTTATTCGTAAGTATGGATCCTACTGCTAGAACCTCTAATGACCATCTGAAAAGTAAGCTTATGCTTCCTGTATAAGTAAACAAGAATAGTTTTGTTCCTACAAACATGTTAAAAAGTAGTGCTTTATGATTCAGAAAGTGTTACTGAAAGCCTGCTGAAACAGGAAAAAAAAAAGGAATAGATTAAACGTAAGCAAAACAGGGTGAGATTTTTCAAATTTGCTCTTACTGTTGTTAGGATACTGTTTTCGTTCAGTCCTTTTCTTGTGTCTTAATCTTTTAGTCATCTCAGTTTGAGACTACATGTATTTAATTTTATATGTAATACACATATGTAAAGCCCATTGAAGTAATCACCTGGTCCTGACCACCTTGTAGTGATTTGTTTAAGCCTTAGTTGTCTCCTTAGATCTGTTAATAAAGTCTGTAGAGAGAGAGGGAATTAGAATTTCAGTCACCCTGGAGATAGACACTATAGCCAGGTGCCACATGATGATTTTAGAAATCTCCTCTCTGTACTGGTGGATTCAGACCTAATGAGCTCTCATTCAGCTGAAATGCACTAGACACAGAAGGTGTGCTGAACAATTAAAACTTGAGCTAGACATGCTAAAATGCTTAGAATCCATCTGAAGCTATAAACACTCTTGGTGGGTGGTGTGCCACTCTTGTTTCATTATGGACAGGTTTTGTATGCTTCTTTCCAGTCTTGTCAGGACTGGACTATTACGGCCCACTTTCTTCTCTTTGCAGGGATAATGGGCTTTGTGGGAAATAAGGACTGAATCATGTTTTTCATATATAGTCGAGGCTTAAAACTGATTATTTAGAACATTTATGCCTATATAGTAGTAATGGAGAACGGTGAAGGAAAAGCTCTCAAATAATTTTCATTTGAAGAAATATTTTTTTCTGAAATAATTACTTGACTTTAACTACACTGCAGTAGATGTGTCAAGTGTGAAATACCTAGTATTTGTAAAGAATACAATCAAAGAGTTTAAATCAAAAGTGTGCAGTTGAATAAATCTCATGAATATGCTGATTATGAAGGGAGAAATTATCTAGCACTGGCATTACCCATTGGGCCATAGCCGTAGTTACTGAAATGGGACTGTGGTTGCAAAACTTGAACGGAAAAAGCTTTTGAACTTGACATTAGAATTGCAAACCTGGCTTTGGATCACAGGTAGACTGTCCTGGTCAGCACTCAGATTCTATGAACAAGTAGCTGTTTTCCTGCAGAGGTGCCAATGTAGCCACCTGTCTGAATACATTTTGCTGAGGTTTGAGGCAATTTAATGCTGCTTGTGGCTCATTTAATAGAGGCTACAAAGGAGCAGTAGGTATCTGCCAACAAAACAGGTCTCTTGATCCAAGAGGCTGAAACACATTGTCTAATATATTCCTAGCTTACAGTTCTGAAATCCTCATTTTGCTGACTTCATTGCCAGCAGTTGCTTTTATTCAGCATTTATTTTTTTATTTCAAGGATAGTCTTGATGTACTGTAGGTACCTAACAAGTAATGTGCTGCCTTAGGACTTGATGTGCAAGAATATGAAGAGAACCTGAAAAAGTCCTGGGTCTGGAAAGAGCTGTATGCGGTGAGAAACATCCGACCATCCTGCCACAGTGTACTTGGTGTGTATGGAGGAATGATATATACAGGTATATTTTACTGGCTACTGAGAGGAATGGAACCATGGACATTAAAACATCCAGGTAATTTCTTTATCTCCTAAAGAAGATTCTAAATTTGTATGTCGGTCTTTTCTGGTCTTAGTTTCAGCTAGTGCACATCTGTTCCAGTGGTGAGGCCTTAAAGTGTACAACGGAAATTGATAAAGCAGTGAAGCAGACTTTGTCATATTAGCTACCATATAATCTAAATGAAGACATTAAAACAGTGCTTAGTACAACTTACTTCTTATGAAAAAGGCTACCTTTTATCAAGTACTTCATTCTCATGTCAAGGGAAGTTAAAACAGCTTAATTAAATTGTTCTTGAGTAACTGCAAATTACAATAATTCTATACTGAAATTTATTAAAAATGTATTTAGGACCAGATTTTGCTCAGCTCAAGCCAGCCAAAGACTGCACACCTATTGAATACCCAAAGCCTGATGGAAAAATCAGTTTTGATCTCCTGTCATCTGTGGCTTTAAGTGGTACAAACCATGAACATGACCAGCCCGCTCACTTAACTCTCAAAGATGACAGTGTCCCTGTGAGCAGGAACCTGGCCGTATTCGATGGACCAGAACAAAGATTTTGTCCAGCAGGTAGGTAACAAAAATGTGCGTGTCAGCTCCTTTCTGCAAGATGAAAGACTAAGTACTTCAGGAAAGGTCTACCTGGCCTACTACTTACTTCAAGCATTCTATCCCAATTTTCCTCCTAGAGGAGGGTTCAGTTGCAGGTCTTAAAATATGTTAGCAGTACTTTTGTGATGAAGTAACTATTAAACATGGAAGAAGGAAATTAAATCACATTAGTAATATACTTCCCTCATTACACTTGCTGGTGAGTATATGGGCAGGGGGAAGCTGTTCAGCAAAGTGACAGCTCCCTTCTTGTCTTTGCAGGAGTCTACGAGTATGTTCCTCTGGAAACGGGAGAGGGATCAAGGCTGCAGATAAATGCTCAGAACTGTGTCCACTGCAAAACATGTGATATTAAAGACCCAAGTCAGAACATTAACTGGGTAGTACCTGAAGGTGGAGGAGGACCAGCTTATAATGGAATGTAAACTGACAGGAGATCTATTCAGTGACTTCTGATCACCAACAAATATGTTGGAGTATTTTATGCTGCAGTGTAATTAATGTACAGCACTGACTTGAATGATAAAGGGTTTGAGACTAATGTGCCATTCTGAATTTTACCTATGACTGTTGCATTAAATGGAAAGTTGGTGCCTTCTGGTTAAACCCTAGCCTTATTTAAATACTACTTCTTTACAGAAGCTATATGGCAGGCAGTAGTTCTTCTCAGGACTGACAAAGGAGCTTTGGATCTTGGATTTACTGCTGAAGTTCAGTGATAACAGGAGCCATATCCAGAATTGTGCGTATGGTGGAGTAATTTAGTACCCACCTTAAAAAAAAGTATTTTCTGTCTCGAGCTGGAGTGATTTACTATATGTAATTCTACCTGGCAGTCAGGGAATTAATCAATCTAGAAAACTGTCACTGTTAAAGTGTTACATTTTACATCAAATTTACAGGTTTGGGTTTTTTTTCCCTGATGATGATAATAAGGAATACCTATTGTAAAGCGGTTTAAAAAAAAAAATACTTGCATCTTCGTTCTATGTCTACCAGCATTTTTATTCCTTACAAGAAATCAGGCTGCTCTAATAGGAACTATGAAAATGCCTAAATTGTCTTCGTGTGAAACCAAGCTGCTTAGGAAGCACTTTTAAGCTGTGAAAACAACCACTATGGCTTTACACATTAGAAAAATACCTTAGTTGCAAAAGACAAGTTACTACAGCTAAAAAAAAAAAAAGAAAACCACATCACCTTTGAACAGTTTGTCTTTATTATTAGACTTTTGTGTTGTAAACACTGAAAACTGCAGCAGAGGGCAAATGAAAGAAGCAGCTCCATTTATCCTTTTGCGTGAGTTAGTGCATAGATTTAAAGGTTTAGGGAAAAAAAATCAAGCAAACATTTTAGCATAAGCTGCTTTCTCTTTCTCCTTTTGGGCTTTTATCTTCTGCTTGATTTTGAGTGTTTCCGTCTGGATAGCTGCTCAAAAAGAAAATGACACAGTTTCAGTAGTCTCTTTACATTTGGTCTCCTCATAGACTGGGTCACAGCTGGAACTTACCTATGTTATTTAATAGAACTGCATTTAATCTTTGATTAGGCCAGATACTAGCAGCAAAAAGTTTTGTCTCACCTGGTAAGGTAACCACGTAGAGGAGGGCGTAGCAAGCATAGTATTGGTGCCAACACAGAACTTAGGAGCTAAAAATCTCACCCAATTTAGACCAGGAAATTAAGCTAATAAGAGCCCTGTGAGATACAGACATAGTTAAGAGGAATGCTGCTGACCTACATAAGCAGGTTTTCCAGTGCAACAGAATCGTTACTGCTGTATAAAATCAGGTTTACCACCTCAGTGGGTTCTGTGCTCAGAACACCATCAGTGTTTAAGAAGCCAGCATTTTAGGCAGCACACTGGTATGAATTCCATCTGAACACTACCCTGGATACTCTGTTAAATTCTTAAGGGAATTAAGGGAATTTAAAAGGGAATTTAAATTATTTTACCTTTGTCTTCGGGGGCTATCTCATGAGCCTTTTTAAGATCAGCCTTCAATAAAAGAAAAATATAAATTAGTGATCTGATGGAATTTTAAATTTAAAAGGAAAAAAAAAAAGTGATCATTACCAGTGCTTGATCGAGATCTTTTATTCCCTGCCATCCTTGAGCCCGTCTGTAGAGAGCTTTAGTATTTGCTGGATCTATTTTAAGAGCCTGCAAATTTAATAAAATTGTCACATTAACATTTCTTATACTTCACAGCCTCCCATCTCCACAAATGGCACAATTCACACCAGCAGACAATCTTTGCAGTTGGTTTGAGGGTAAGCTGTCAAAACATTAACTGTGTAAAAAGGAATGCTATAATGCAGCACATTGAATAGCAAGTAATCAGCTTCAGTACCACTGCACCAAAAGTGGTCTTTTGTGAAGGATGAGCATACATGAGGCCCAAATGGAACAGCTCTGTGTGTGTGTATATATATATACACACACATATATATAGAGATAGCTGTCAAGGCTAAGGAGTTGCTGCAGTTCTAATTATCCTAACCTTGAGTCTTAACAGTGCAACTCTCTATTGCAGCTTCTTCCTTCACACCAAAACCTCCTCAAGTGGCATCATAAATAAAACACAGAGATTTCCTGTAAAGATTTTGTTCACTGTGGGCTAGAAAGATACATGCAAGCAATCCATCTCATCCTGCTTCAGGAACTTTGCCAAGTTATGCCTTTTCTGATCCGAATGTTTTCAATAATATGTATAGGCCAGCTCTAATATGACAGTATCAAAATACAAAATACAGTGGCTGGGCAAAGAGATTGTTCCACTATTTGATTACTTTGATTATTTTTTCAGAATACCTCAGATAATTCGGTCATCTAGCTGTTACCTTATCTTGCTTGTGAAGATCACATTTTTATTGCACTTAGTTCTATAGTGTGTCTTTATTACTTTAAAGAACACAGTTTCTCAGTGTTTAGAGGAAATATCTTCACAGCAAGTTGTTGCTTTATAAATTTAATTTATTAACTTTAAATCATTAATAGACAACACTTCCTTTTTGTTTTAAATCACTTGGGTGTTGGCTGTTAATATGAAGAAGTATTACACTGGGTGCTCCTCCTGATCCATCTACTATAAAGCCTTCAGCCTCTTCTGTGCCAAGAATTACTTGTCTGGATTGTACACACAGAGGTAGCATTCTTTGGTTTTACCTTGACCACTGTGCTTACAGCTATTTCAAAGCAAGGTTTGTTTAAACAGGTTCAGCTGTTTGTAATTCCTTATTTACACCAAACACCAAACAATGCATGTATCCCAGGTTGTTAATTGAATAGGCTTTGGGCCTTGTGCAACCATAAAGTGAAAGTATATAGTTTCTCATTAACAATTACCTAGAACTTTATTAGCTAATTTTAGGAAACTGGTGATCTGATTAAAGCACTGACACAGTTATGAGACATAAGCTAAATACCTTACAGAAGTCTATTAGAGCTATGGAGCTGTCTTTATCTAACAATTCTTTAATCTTAAAAAAAAAGGAAGCGTGATTTTCTTCCCACAATGGCAAGTATTATTAGTAATTTCTACCTGTAACACTTTTTCAGTTTTTACCATTTTCTAGGTGACAGATATCACATTACAGTTTTCCTATTTTCTTCCTTCCTCATTCCCCATTTGTCCATTCTGAATATAGGTTTACGAAAGTTTTCCACCATCAGCAGGCTGGAAAGAAAACCAGCTTTCTAATGACCTCACACACAGATTAGCTGAGACTCCTGCTTTCAGCACAAAGCCCTAGGAGATGCTGCTCAGGATCCTTTGCTAACAGATAAGAGCATTCTTTTCCTCTGTTTCTTTCAAAATACTAGTTTTACTGAATTATTTAAAGTTTCCTCAAATTTACTAAACTTGCACAATGTCCATGTCATGGTTCCTTTTTTTTTCTCTTTATTTCTACTGGTTTTCTTTTTTTCCCATATTTATCAGTACCTTGTTTTTTTCTTCCTATTCAGTGTTTTATTTCACCATTAAGCCTACCTGAGAGGTTAGTTATTTAGTTAGGAAAGTCACTGCCATTAATAAAATACAAGGCCATCAAATCTAGAAGCAGATAAAACACTTTGCTCATACTATCTTCCAGAGAAAAGTATTCTTCTTTCACTGAACACAGTTTAACTCTTTGTAACGTAAGAAGTAGCCCTGCAAGCCAAACTGACAATGATGTTCGTTTTTCTGGCAGTAAGCAGTAGCCCTCTTTTGTTAATTTCTAATGATTCTTTCCAATTTTAAAATCTCTTTAAAAAGCCACTTATTGGAAAGTTAGTACTAACTTCACCACGAGCTTCTACTTGTTTACTTTCAAATCATAAGCCTGTCAGAAGACTCTTTAAAAAATCTTTGTAGTCCACTATCTATACAGGCCAATTCTTGATAGAAATACTCAACATTACATTTACCTCTGAACAGCTCTCAATGGCTCCCTGCCAATCTGACAGTTTTAGTTTGCAAGCACCGATGTTTAGAACGCAGGTCAAAGCAACAGTCTTTAACTTCGGTTTGTCTGCCTCCTCTGCCACTGCTTCAGAAGCTTCTACATACCTGCAGAAAAACAGATTCACACACAACATGTATTAGTGTTGCCACTTCCATTCTGTCCTGCCCTTAGCTATCTCTCCACAGATATGTGTGAACTGGCCTATCCACACTACTCCTAAAGCAGCTTTAATTCAACTATTACAAATCTTTACTAAACTAAATACATAAAACCCACCCTAACAAAAACCAATCAAATCACTAAGGAATGTTTTCCTGTAACTCTTAGTCCTCCACTGTACTAGCACATTCTCTTTACTAGACAAAAGTACTCTTCTACTGCATGAAAACATTAGAGTTTGTTTCAGTTTATTATCAAAAAATATGTTGCTCCAAAAAATCAACACCACACCACTGCACCTTCCATGTTGACAGGAAGCTTCATCTTGTCTTCAGTGCCCTTAATAATCTTTTAATTAGCTCAGGCATTTGTGGCTAAAATCTGAAGCTAACTTTACTTTTTAAAGGAGTGTGGTTTATGAGCATTAGTAACACCACCTTCTTCCCCCTGTCTTCCTTCATGACTTTTCCTGAATTTCAAAAGTGACACCGGTTCAGGACTGAGCCACAGCAGTTTCAAAAGTAAATTTCTTAATTTTCAATGTGTTAATGCTGTCTGGTTTTTATTTCAACTGGCAAAGGTCTGCTGTGGATACAAAAGTTTTAACTCCTTAATGGCCTATTTGATAGAACCTCTGTGGGTTTTATTTAAAAAACAAAAATTGTGCTAGCATACATTCACATTTTAAGCATGCCATGAATTAATGCAGTCTTTGCAGATCAATGCCTATGTAAGTTCAATTTTTGCATGCCCTGTCTTTTGTTGTTTGTATACAACCTCTGGATCACAGAAATAAGCAATACCTAAAAAGTAAATTAAATGCAGTCCCAGTGCTTGTTCCAGTAGCTGGGCATCATGCAAAAGATGAGAACCAGAAGAAAGAGAAAAGAGTAAAAAGGTAAGGGGAGTTGTAACACAAATCTATATTATGTTCAAAACAAATGGAACACAGGTATAATATTTATAAATCACACCAAAACATGAAAGACTGCAACCATTCTGGAAATAAAATTAGAGCTTCCAAGTTAAAGAAATCAATGAAGTGAGTATCACAGGAGATATTAAGAAGTAATATATGTTTTACAAAAAAAAAGGTGTCAATTCTAACATATAAAATATTTTTTAGAAAAAAGGCTAAGAAGCAATAGAACAAGAAAAAGAACAGAAGACTATAATGGTTACTGCAGATGAAAAGAAAAAGTCAGCATTGTCAGATGGTGTGCCAGGTGAACTGTACATAAGCCATGGGATACCCTGGTAAGAGCTATTCCATTCCTATCAGTTCTGGTGAAGTGCCAGCTGAAGGTCACCATCCTATATGAAGTATTAGATTCTGAGATAAAAGAACAGGGCACATCCACAGAAGTATGGCCAACCAGGAAGAGCTGGAAAGATCAGATTTGTTTAGTCTAGAAAAATTACTATGCTTTCCACCTACAAGGGCAAATAAGCACCAAAGAAGCTCAGACAGGAAGACCCTTCACTGGGTGTGCTTTGAAGTGAGCAAGACAGCTAATTTTAAGGGATGGTGTAATTATACCTGGCATTTACCTAAGAACGGGGAGAGAGAATGGACAGATGCAACACAAAGATCCATTCCAGCCTTTTTTATGTATGATTTCCAAAAGGCTTGCATAGAAGTCCTTTTTGCTTTGGGGTTTCTGTTTCTATGGTTTCTATGATGGGCTTTTTGAGGGCAGATCGAGACATTGCATCGTGGGTTAGTATCTGCAATTAAAGGATTCATTTTATCCTTCAAAAAGACATCATTTATTTGAAACCCAGTCCACTAAAAACTCAGCTGAAACATTAAATATGCTTGAATTCTTTTATTATTGTTACTGCTGGTTAACCAGTGATCATTAAGAAGGTCGGGATAAAGGTATAAAGGATAAAGTATAACCTTATCTTTAGAAGATGTTCATATACTTGAAGCAAAAAGCATGAAAATAAGTAAGGAGCAGTATGGAAACAAAAGCAGAAAGACCAAGGTTTGGAAGGCAAATCTGAATTATACATGGAGTCAGGATGATGGTATGGACCCTCAGAAAAAAATAGTCCCTTAGTAATAGTAACAGATAGTAATGAATAGTAATATATAGTAATGAATGAGCTGGGGTTGTTTAGCCTGGAGGAACTTACCAATTTCCTAAACATATTGCTTTTTATAAATCATAGAAAAAGTATTTCCCTCCCTTGCTGTCCACTAACTACCCTGGATACTTCTGTGCTTTTCTTCCCAGTATGCACCAGCACAGCAAGAGTATTATAAAAGGAGTATTTAGTCAGTTCTAAGCAATACTTCCTGCCTATAGCTCTTACCTAGCAATGAGTAGAAGACCTACTTGATTAAGTAGCTAAAAATCAACCAGATGTTTTCCAGGTTCAGAAGGCTCTTTGTTTAAAAAAGGAAAGAGCACTGCACCAGGCACCTTTTAAATGCAAATCATTGCTTAATTGCAGTATTAATTTGGGTTACAGGAACTACCTGATTGAGTGATGAGAGCCTTACCGTAAACTTTTACTATACTTTTTAGCTGCCATTGCCCAATTTTGCGATTTGAAGAAAGTATTTCCTATATTCTTTGTGTCTTCTGCTATGGCAACAATCTTGTCAACCTAATAAAATAGATGGGAAATATAAAGTATGAATGTATTTACAAAAGAAGTCTTGAATTAACTAATGTTTAACAGTACAATCCCAGGCCCACACTCTTTCATGGTTTATAAAATCTCAGAATAGCAATACTCCAATTTTAGACAAAATACTACCTTCAAACCACTTCTGTGATAATCTCTACTTTATGTAAAACAAATGCCTGAAAGATGAAATTCCTAGTGGGTTTTCTACAGTATAAAAGGTGAGAAAATACTAGAGAAGACATAGCAGTACAACTCTTTCCCCTAAATGCTGCTACCCACACAGAGCTATATATAAAGGTGTTGACCATTATTCAAAGAAAAGAAGGTATGTTAACAATCAAAGTATTCAACCAAGACTGCCTTACTCCTGATGAAATGTTGTCTTCTGCTTCTCAAAACAGTATCACTCACGTGAACTCTGCACACTCTCAAACTGGAAGTCATATGAACACAATTCTCCATCTCTCTGAACACTTAAAATATCAATGGAAGGAGAAAAGAACAACTGCCTGTCTTTATCAAATCCATCATTTCTATTTCCAGAATCATATACATTTCAAGCTACTTTTCCAGTGGCAATAAATAGCTTATAATTACTGCTGTCTGTACCACAGTTGTCTTAAGCTCTGTCAAGTATATATATTGCCATTTGTAATACTATCAGTTTACACTTCTACCCTACTAGAATTAGTAACCTTGGCAAAAACTGATCAGTGTGAGACCAATGTCACCATAGTTTCTGCAGCTGGTTTATATGAACAAGTTTTAAGTAAGAGGACACAGGCACCTGCCAACTTTGATTCTGCACCACATGAAATGCTATCCAAAAACATTTTATAAGTGAAAGTGCTTCTCAATAACCAATGATTTTGTTTTCTTGCTCAAATGGCTTTTTACTATTCTAATTCTCTATTTGGAATCTACACATGCAGACCCCTTTTCTTCCCCCTCTCACATATCACTGTTTGACTTACAGAGTTTGTCTAGTTCACCTTCATGAGAAAGTAAAAACCTGCAGAAGAGCTCCTTTCACCAGTCCCTAACTCCCAGCAACAGATCTTCCTTCCGTTTGAACAATCTAAAACGTAAACAACTACTGGGAATTGAGAACAGCTAGCTCTGATATAGTAAAAATCTTTTTAAAAGGCTGATCCTTTATTTCTAGTAAGTGGGGCAGAGCCTGTTACAGGGTGGGTATTTTAAAAATTGCACAGAAAAAGTGTGTAGGTAACAACATTAAGTTAGTCACCTGCAGGAAGGAGTTCTAGTAATCGCAATTTGACACTACAGCACAAACAAAAGTAAAAAGAAACCAAGAACAGAAAATAAATGTGACAATTGTAAGTAACTGAGGTTTTAGTTACTGGGGAAAAAATTGGCTGCAATTAGCACTGAGAAAAAAGAGATAACAATCCCTTTCTACAGCCTTCTCTTCATTAAAATATGTCACCATTTAATCAGGACCTTGATCCATTTTAAAGAAAAAAGCTTAAAGAACATCATCACAGACACCATGTAACTCAGATTACCTACAAGTCTTGCCATCTGTAAAATACCTAAGAAGAAAAATACTTACATCTTTCAAGTCTGTATCTGAATCTTCGGGAAAATCTGGATGAGCATCTCCAGATCCATCCTGGGGAATGATTCCCCAATCATCTCCTTCCTTTAGCTCTCCACATTCAGCGATGACACACAACTGAAAAAATGAAGTGTAAATAGCAGTATTGCTTATTAAGACAATTTTTTAAAAAGCAGTAACTTCCAAGTGCTCTTTGAAATTTTTGGAATTCCATAAAAAGGCTTTTTCATCTGTTGTTTGGGTGCATTTATTTCAGGAACCCATCACATCATTAGCCTATCCTCATCAAAAGGCTATATCACACAAAGTGTTGCATTCAGAGGAGCCGCATTCCAAAAACACCATACCCACGCTTCCCAGAGAGGCTGGAAGAGGAACTGGCAGCAAGCTGAAGTGCAGCAAAACACAAAACATGGAAGTTTTACTACATTAGAGAAGATGGTTTTTCTTCAACTGCCAAGTCTTTTAAAGTTACAGAGGTTCTAATTCGTCAAACACCCACAAACTGGTAAGACCTACACACCAATTGCTTTTCCAGAAACATGACTTCTGACATAAAAATTATAAGAATTACGTATCGTTTAGGTGGGATTGTGAATTCCACCTTTTAATTTCATCTCCCATCCTACACTTCTAGCAAAGGCTTCCACCCTCACAGCTGTGTTGAACAATAAATGGTTTGTGCAAGAAAAATGTACAGTGCAAGAACAAAAGACTCTTAACAAGGACAGTAACATGGAAATTACCAGTTAGTAAAAATAACTGGCTAACATTTAATAGTCCTAAATATTACACCAAGCATTTAAAATAAATGATTATGCATCATGTAATGAAATAATAAACATCATCCCTCAGTGCTTTGCATTTTGCTTACCTTAGCAGGATTTTCTCCTTTTACTTCAACGTTTTCTAGTATTTTAACTACACCCATTCCTCTGATCACTTGGCCAAACACCACATGTTTCCCGTCCAGGTGAGAAGTAGGCACCGTTGTAATAAAGAACTGAGAGCCATTAGTACCAGGTCCTGCATTTGCCATGCTCAGGAGACCTGGTTTATCATGCTGCACATGGGGAAAAAAAAAAAATCACAATCCACATTTAAAACATCTGTTATAAAATCACATGGAAGATTCTGTAAGGCTGTTCATAAACATTGCCAGGACAGCCATAACAACTTGGTAAACCAGACAGTTACATACAGTTGGCAACTAATTCTACCTACAGTGACTGAAGAGGGCAAATGCTCAGCTCTGGGTCTTGCCCCCTACCGATCTAGCAAGCACAGACAGGTGTGACTAATGCTGTAACACCTGTCTGCTGCTTCTACACTCCCTCCCCTGCACAGCTGCTGAGTTTAGGCAGATCACCTGAGAAACATGTGAAATTCCTCACTGAATTATTTAAGACCACTGGCCTTAAGAAATGAAGCTAAACGCCACTGAAACCAGCTTCAATGTTACACTGCTAAGATAGGTATGTTACGTTAATTTTATAAGGGCTACTCACACAAGGGATGGTGTGGAACTATGGAGTTTAGAGGACTGTGGTCTTTATTATTTATGGGCTGGTTGTTTTGTTTGGGGACTTTTTTATCTCCTTCACTTTCCTAGAGACACAGTTTGTAATCTGTTGGGATTTTAAACCATCTAATTATTTTGCCACTTAAGCCACTAGGCCACAGACTAAAAAAAACTGTTAAACAGCCCAATGTAAGAAAATACTGTTTATCTTGTTTCTTGCAAGTACTTTTTCATTTTTTGAACTAAGACTTTTCTTGTCCCATCACACAGATTATTTCATTTTTACCTGTAACACTGAAAAATGTGGGTTTTGTATGTGTTATGAATGTCTTGTTTAACTGGCATGACCCAGCCATGAAGATACTATTCTCCCCAAGTTGGTCTGGTTATTAAGTGCAAGGAACTCCGTTTGGTGCAAGTCAGGATGTTATACCAAGACACTGGCACACATCTAAAGCATTCATGCTGTGGTATTGCTAAGAAACTTGATACTGTGGGAAGGAGAGGAGGGGGAAAAATTATCATAGCACAGAGGACATAGAAACAGACCTCAGAGTTCAATGGGAGGTTGATTAATTTGAGATAACAATCTGAGACAGGTGGATTTAAGCATCTGGTTTTTCCCTACATTCGCTACCAGTTCAAGGAACCTGTTGTTCCGAAAATTGTTTTCCCACACAGTGTTTAGATTTCCATGGTGGTAGGGAGAACTCCTTGCCTTAACTGTTCGTCTGGTTGTAAGGTACAGTAAGTCTGAATCTTTGGGTCAGGATTTGGTTTAGGAAAAGGTTCTACAGCTGAGAGCCAGAATCACACCTAGCCAACAGAAAGCTACTGGAATCTTGGCTTTGTCTGTTCTAACCTTGAAACTCACCCTAGGAGTCAGAGATGGCACCTAACAGAGGAGCCTGGGTTCCAGAACAAGAGAAGGCAGCTGGTAGGACTGCAGCCTCCAAAACAAGTATCTGACGTTTTGCATTGTAGCTGCTAGCAAACAAGTTAAACAGAAGGGTTGCCCCATAGCAGATTTTTGCAAATACCATTTGAGGCTGGTCACTGCTTCACTGCTAAAGAGCTGTAAATCTTGCATTTCCCCCCGCCCTCTCTCCTCAGTTACAGCAAATGCTAGGCAGCAATGGTTTCTACACAAAAAACCAACAATAAGTTCTGGTTTTGCCTTATACCTGCAGGTTTACTTTTGTCTGTAAAGATGTGGGGGGACAAGTTGGAAATACAGAGAGCAGTCTGGTGCCTTCAGTCTTCACACTTATACACAACCCCATTTCGTCTGGGACCAAGTCTCAATGTTAGTCCCAAATTACGGAAGTCTCTCTTTATAAAGAAAACTGTCGTCACTCATGCATTTTCTTGCTGTGAGTGTTTTGAAAAACACTGCAGATAGATGGAATGTCTTTCCTATGATGGTTTCTGCTGTCATTCTGTGAGCTTATAAAGCAAGCAAAAAAAACTGGACAAAATCAGATTCTCTGACAGATCCAAGGCTTGCAAAACTATGCCATAGTAACAGTGCTTGAGGATTGTGTGAGTTGGGTGTTCCGCAAGAGCAGAGCCATTAGCGGGAGAAGTGACATCAAGAAAAGCCTAGTGGGACTGATCTGAGACAAGCTGACTACTGACAAAAGTTTTGCAGTTTACTGCAGTTTGCAACAGTCCATGCAATCAACAGAAGAACAAACAGTTCCAGTGTCCTCAAACATCAACAAAACACCAACTCTTTGTTTTACAAGATACTGGGTGAGAACACTTTGCAGGGCTGCTGGATTACGTGCAAGAGCCAGTGAATTTCTATGTAATAGAAACATTTTAACTCCCAGTAAAATCCTAACGTACTTGGCAAATAGGTAAGAGGAACCAAGCTCTGAGACTCTGTATGGGATGCAAATGGGTTCTTCAACTCATCTCTGGCACTTTCACAATATTTGTTGTAGCTGAGAAGTTGGAGAAGTACAGGAATGGGAACAATTTGCATCATGTTCATAATTACCTCCAGGTCTCAAAGAACAACAAAAAAAGTAGTGACACAGTCACCTTCAGGGAGATAGAGATCCTATGACAAGTAGCAGTGAAGAGACACTGTTAGCAGCAGTGCTGCGGGCACCACCAGAGTGACTGTCACATTTCAGAGAACACAACTGGAATCATCTTAATGATAAATACTGGAGTCCCATTCCCAGCTATTGCTCAAAACTGAAGTCCTTTAAGTCCTGTGAGGGGTGGCTGAGGGAGCTGGGGTTGTTTAGCCTGGAGAAAAGAAGGTTCAGGGACCCTATCACTCTCACAACTGCCTGAAAGCACGGTGGGGGTGTCAGTCTGTTCTGCCAGGCAATCAGCAATAGGATTAAGAGGAAATGGCCTCAAGTTGCACCACAGAAGGTTAAGGTTGGACACTGGGAGGAATTTCTTGACAGAAGGGGTTGTTAAACATTGGAATGGGCTGCCCAGGGAAGTGGTGGAGTCATCATCCCTGGAAGTGTTCAAGACATGACTGTATGTTGGCACTTAGTGGTATACTCTGGTTGACAAGGTGGTGCTTCCTCAAGAGCTGGACTCATTGATGCCAAAAGTGTTTTCCAACCTAATTGACTCTGTGATTCTGTGAACTTGGTAAAGGATTTTGATGTCTGATTAGTGGAGGATTGCTGGTTTTTGTTTTTCCTAAAATATTGTTTGGGGGCAAGTACAACTGCAGCCAGGGCTTTGATTTAAGCACGAGACAGTTTTTTAGTCAGTGTTGTTGAGGAGTCACTCATATGCTATCACACATAACACAGTATGAAAATGGCTAATGCCAATGCTGAGAATTGTTATTACTGAAGCAGGAGTAACATCATTTAAACTTCAACAAACTGAACAGAATTAGTGTTTTCAACAGTATACCTTATAATGAAAGTTTTCATCTTCAAATTTTTCACCATATATACTTTCTCCACCTGTGCCATTTTGGTTCGAGAAATCCCCACCCTGGACCATAAACTGCTTAATAACTGTAAAATAAAACAGTTATAAAATGTTATCAGCAAGGCACAAAGGGCACGAGGAAAAAAAAAAAAGACGATTCTAAGATGAAGAGCAATCCTTGTCACCAGCACCTAAATGGGACGAAAATCCATCTTTTATTTACCAAGTGTCCCTTAAGTACACCTTTTCAGTTATGTGAATATCACTTGATACTTAAACCTTTACCTGAAATTCATTTCAACCTGTTTACAATTCACAGTAAACTAGTTTTGCAAAATTACTAGTAAATTTATAATTTACTACTGTCAATGCATGGTAAGAACACAAAGTCATTAGGAGGATCAAAAAGTCAAAAACTTAACCTTCAGTAAAGTGATTTCTTTGACAAGTACTTGAAATATTATTTAATATTATTTCAAATACTCACGGTAGGCAACTTTAGTTACCAATAAGAAAACAGAGGATTTCATAGAACTTACTTCTGTGGAAAGGACATCCTTTATAGTGGAGAGGTTTTCCAGTGGTAGGCCCTGTTCCTTTTTCTCCCGTACATAACGCACGGAAATTCTCAGCAGTTTTAGGTACAACGTCAGCAAATAATTCAAAGACAATACGTCCAACTGAAATGACAAAGAGAGAATTGAGACATTTTTAAGTCTTGTCCTTGGCATGGCCATGCATTAAGCATTATATTTCAAAAGAAATTAACGTTTCAAGCTTTATGATTATTATTATTTAGACTACTATTCAATTTCCATTTTGGGGTTGCTCCATGGCAATTGCTGGCAGAGTTACGTTGGGTTTTTAGCAAGGTTATTTCCAACAATGAATTCCCCTGTCAAGAATAATGTAGGGGGAATAAAGACAGATTCTGCTAAAACCTAGTGACAATGCCAAACACATTTTCTGCCAGAAAAACCTGTGTGGGAAATCACGCACACGTATATTAAAGCGAAATTATGTATTTTAATGTGCACACTTATTTTGTGTCAATTTTAATATATACGTAGTTTGTTCACTCTAAAGCAGATACAATATAAAAAGACTGTTTTGTGGAGACTTTTAATCCATAAAAATGCTTATGCCAAACACACACCTTGCCCCTCACTTTCTTAAACCTGAATTTTACTAAGACACAGTGGTACTTAATATGCATATGAATATGGCTATTTACAGTTAGAGGCACCACAAGCAGTTGTTAAATCCAAAGCTGTATATGTTTTAACTGAAGGAAATTAAAACTGAGTAGCTAACAGATCCTGTAATAGCCGATAAATGGATTCTGTGCCGAACTGTCATTCCTTCACAAACTGGCTTCTCACACAGCTATTTCTCACTCCTAGCAGCCGCCATCAGTTGATGCTCCTGTTTCCTCATCAGCCTCACAGTCAATTAATTAACATAACTTCACTCTACCGGAAGCTAAATGTAAACATATTGATTCTAATTAATACAGGAATGAAAACAAATTAGAAAACTGAAAGTCAATAAAAGGCAAATAATCTCAGGGAGTTTCTTCTTTTATTCTTCTGAGTAACAGAATGAATAAATGAACGGCAATATCCTGACAAGATTTAGGCAGTCTCTATCTTTATCCATGTAAATTTTTTAAACCTACACTTTCAAGTAGTACCCCAGCTAGCTTGCTGTTGTTTCCTTATTTTCATTTTGACCGTTAGCCCAGATTTTGGAATGACCTCTGGCAGCACTGGCGCTGCCAAGAGAACCAGGGCTGCCAGTTTCCCTGAGCTTTCACCCCCACAGCCCCCACTGCCGGGCCGGCAGCCACGCAAGGCTCGCCGTGCTGCGGCGGGTCCCGGCCACGGCGGGGGCCCGGGGCTGGCAGCCGGGGGTCGGGGGGCGGCTCCGAGCGAGGCCGCGCTCG
>VZRQ01003409.1:497424-547885 GCA_013397975.1 Machaerirhynchus nigripectus
CGGTGGGCCCCGGGGGCTGCCCCAGCGGGGCAGTGGGCGCAGCGGCAGAGAGGCCGGCGTGGGGCGCAGGTGTGCCGCAGCCCCTGCAGGGTCCCCCGCCGCAGAGTTTCCGGGGGAGCGGCCGGGGGGAAGGGGGTGCGGCGGGAGGCACGGCCGCGCCGGAGTGGCTCTTCTCCCGCTTTTCCCTCTCGTTGGAGCTCTCAGCCATTTTCTGCGCGAGTTGGCCGTGGCACGCCCGGGAGCCTGGAGCGCTCGCCCCTCGGCAGCGGTGGGGGAGAGGCGCCGGGCCCCCTGTCTGGCGTTTGTGTGCAACTGCTGTGATAACTCGTGCCCGGGTCTCATCAGCACAGGAAAATTAAGAAACGGCTTAATTGTTGTGACCTAAATACACGTGCGCAGTCTGGTGACCCGCTAAGCATTAGGCACCTTTCACTGCCCCCTGCTTTTGATATCGCACATGCTGAAAGGTGAGGTTCAGCAGCTGTCGCTGCTTCAGGGTTTATGTGTATAACCTTTATATAATATTGAATTTCTGTGTGATATGGAATTATTAGTGTTTTCTGAACCTTCGGGGACAGCGTTTTGCTCAGGCTGGTGTTTTGGAGCTTTGTTTGTGTGACATCTGTGCTGCTCACAAGACCGAGCGGCCCGGTGAGCACAGTGACAATCACATGCATGCCCGGTAACCTCTGTGCCTGTTTTTCTGCGCGGCATGAGTTGACTGGTCTTGTGATCAGATGGTGCACAGAGTTGAATTGGAATCTGGGCTTTCACTGCTGAAACTACTAAGGATGGTAGGGGAGAGGGGTGGCCAATATTTTGACCCACCAAATGCCATAGTGCCAAGTATGAAAGATCACAGTTGTGGAGCCATTGTAATTTCAAAGATGGTCTGTGTGGGACATGGCACTTTGTGTGGCTGAAGTTGCAAGATTATGGAGAAAAATGGTGTAAGATGAAAATGACAATACATCGGAGTTACAAGGTGATTCCTTTGAAAGTGATTAGACACAGTATTAGAGCTGCGTTCATATTAGAGAACAAATTGGTGAATTTTGTGAAGTATTAGAGTCTATATGATGTACTTGTAACTGCACATTTTTTCTGTGTAACTGCTGCTTATACTTCTTGTGGCACTTACCTTATGAGTTAAATATTTCCTTTAATATGGAAGAAAACAATTTTCCACATTGGAACTGACAGTTCCAGACTAACTCTGTTATTTTGCATTGTACTTAAAAATATTCTGAGACCAGTGCTGTTAGTTCTGGATTATTGGATTAGTATTGGATTATCAAGTATCTCCACGAAGATTCCTTGCAGTGTGTTTCCTCTTAAAATCTGTAAGATTGTTCCATCTGGAGTATTTTGTGAAGTTAGGGATTTTACTTTTTCCTTCTTCCCATTTTTTGGGTAAGATATTCCACACTTGGTTTTCAGTTTGAGTAACGTTTAAATGATGTGACACTTCAAATAAAAACTGTTATAATGAAAATACTACTGTAGGTACCCTTCACTCTTTTTATCCCCTCTTTCCCCTCATTCCCTTTCTATCTGACTTCTTTTGACAAACCTAAGGTTAATAAAATAGTTTGAAATATTTTACATGTGAATGGGGTTTTTTTTGCTTGTTAATATTAGGCTTCTTCCTTATGACTTTTAAATATGCTGTAATGCTTTTTCTTTCTTTCTAATGATCTGTTCGTGATCTGCAGGAGCAAACTTACAGGGTCTTAAAAGCTCTGCTGCAATGCTTTTAATAGACTTTCTGTTGAACAGTAATCTCTGTTTGAGTGGAGAGATGTGATTTGATCTAAGTAAAGCAGGAGACTTAATCCTTTGGTAGCTTCTGTATTAAACATATACTGCTGGTCAGTGTTAGATGCAAAGTGACAAAATAATTTTCTAACAAGAAGACTGTCTTTCTAAGGTTTTTTAGTTAGTTTTATTCTTTCCAGGTTTTGTTTAGTGAGGTCCCTCCACATTCAATGTATTGCAGTGTTTAGCTTTGTTAAGGAGCCCTGTAAAACCAGTAACAATCTCTATCCTTGGACTTTCATTTGTTATGAAAGCCTTGAAAGCTTAAGTGTATTCACACACTTTCCTAAACCTGAACAACAGAGGAATTGTCAAAAATCTCTTTAGTAGATAATGCCTCCTCAAATTAATGTAATTTGACAACTTTTTTCAACTACATTGTTGGGAAGCTTTGTGTTTTGTAGTCTTCCCAGGAACACCAGGAAAAGTTCTGTTGCAGAGGGCCATCAACCAGGCTTGAGGTTTGCCTGTAACAAGTACTGCGTGTGCTGGTTCTGTTGTACTCTCTCATTTAATGGGAGCTAAATCGTGGCCAGAGGTCCATGCTGCTTCGTCTCTTTGGCTCTGAAGGAAACATCAAGCTTCAAGGTCCATGCTGCTTACCAGGATGAGCTGGCACAGCCTCAAAGAGCAAGAAACATGGTGCCTATGGATGAATGTGGAGCCACAGGAAATTATTTCCTGGGTGCATGAACGTTAATATATTAATTTGGCTTAGGAGTGCTATTTTAAAGAAAACCTCTAAATTGTCTCCACTAACTGTACTTTGGCTCACAAAGCCAAGTGGCTTCGGTACATAAACTGGATTCCTGTTGTAATGAATGAAATTAGAAAGCGTGTTCCAACCACTAATGGGTATTCAGTCCCTGGGACCATACTACAGCTGGTCAAAAGCAAAACTCCAGAACACATATAGTGTGAGTGTCAGGTCCTTAGGACCAGTTAATGCACTCTGTGGAGCTAGTCTGGTTGGGCTGCACTACATGTTCACATGAGCACAACCCACACCTGCTGGGTGAGGAGAATGTAAACATGAGGTGTAGATGCTAATACAGAGCTATTAGGATAGTAGGACTTTTCACTGGCCCAGGCCTCCCTTCAAGATAATGGAAGTATGAAGTGGTGGAAAGGTAGTAGTTAGAATTATAGAATGGCTTAATTATTTTTCTACAAAAAGAGAAATTATAAGCCAGCTGGAGAACAGGTATGTATTAGTTAGATATTACTTTCCTTCTAAGCGGTTTTGTTCACAAACTTGAGCTTCTGGTTTTTTACTGCTGCTTCTTGCTTCCCTTAACTGAATATATATATATGTGTGTAATACATATGTAAAGATATATGTGTGTGTGTACACATACCCCTTTCAACAGAGACACTTGAGTGGCTGTAATTCAATATATTTCTTCTTAGTCTCTGAGGCTCTGGGAAAACCCTAATTAATTTGTCTGCAAGAAATGTGTATTTATGTGGATAAATTCCCCTAATACCTCTTATTTCCTTATCAAATGTTACTTCCCTTACAAGATTGGTATAGTGTAGTTTGTACAATTTTTTGGAGTGCTACCAGGGTCACGTGCCCAGCAGAATCATAGAACAGCTTGTGTTGGAATGGACCTTAGAGATCATCTAGTTCCAACCCCTGCTGCCTTGGACAGGGACGTCTCCCACTAGACCAGATTGATCAGAGCCCAATCCAGCCTACTCTTCAACCTTTCCAGGGATGGGGCATCCACCACTTTTCTGGACAAACTCTTCCAGTGTCTCACCACCCTCACAGTAAAGAATTTTTCCTAATACCTAATCTAAACCTATTATCCTTGTTTGAAGCCATTCCCCCTTGTCCTGTCACTACATGCTTTTTAAAGTATTCTCTCTCCATATTTTTTGTAGGCTCCCTTCAAGTACTGGAAGGCAGCAATTAGGTTGTCCCAAAGCCTTCTCTTTTTCCCGACTGCACAGCCTCAATTCTCTTAGCCTTTCCTCGTAGGAGAGATGTTCCATCCCTCTAGTCATCTGTGTCCCTCCTCTGGACTCACTCTAACAGGTCCATGTCCTTCCTGTGCTAGGGACCCCCAGAGCTGGGTGCAGCACTGCCGATGGGATCTCACAAGGGCAGAGTGGAAGGGCAGAGTAGTGTCCCTCGCCCTGCTGGCCACACTGCTTTTAATGTAGTCCAGGACATGTTTGGCTTTCTGGATGGCAAGTGCACATGGCTGGGACATGTCCAGCCTCTCATCCACCAGCATCCCCAAGTCCTTCTGGGCAGGGCTGCCCTGGATCTGTTCATCCCCCAGCCTGGGTTGATACCAGGGTTTGCCCTGACCCAGGTTCAGCACCTCACACTAGGTCTTGTTAAATCTCATGAGATTCCCATGGGCCCGCTTCCTGAACTTGTCCAGGTCCCTTGGGCTGGCGTCCCATCCTTCAGGTGTGCAGACAAGCACAGCTTGGTGTTGTCTGCAGATTTGCTGAGGACACACTCAATTCCATGGTCAATATTCCCTGAGGGACACCACTTGTCACTGATGTCCATCAGGACTCTGAGCCATTGACCACTGCCCTCTGGAACTGGTGACCATCCAACCAATTCCTTAGCCACTGAACAGTCCATTAAATTTTAGGGATTACACAGAGTATAAGCACATAGTATCTCAAGACTAGAATATCTGAAGTGCTAAGCATATATTTGAGTAAGGTATTGGGGGGTGTCCTTAAGAAAATTGATATGGGTTGCAGATAGTTTGATTTTGCTTAAATTGATAGCAGTTTTTCTGTAATTGTGTTGATCTGGTTCTAGAAGAAATTTCACATTAGTGCTATTCGGTACTTTTCAGCAGAAACTCTGAGGTTATCCTTAAACTGAGGTTATCCTTAAACTGAGGTTATCCTTAAGCTGCAGGTTATCCTTGAGCTGCAGACTTCACCTTAATTTCAGTCTTTGATAGTTTGACTTGGTTTTTGGGTTTTTTTTAAATGAAAATAAATGTCTTGGAGTTTTTGGAAGACTGCTTTCACTGCTGAATGTGTAATTTCTGCATTACAACCTGTGATGAAATTTCTTTGATATTGGTATGTTTAGTGGACTATTGTAAAGTAGGGAATAACTTCATTTTATGTGTTTTTTTAGAAGAAAGGTTGTATTATTTCAGCTGTGTCTGAAACTTGCATGCAGTCTATTTCTTCAGCTTTAAGTATCAGCTGCTCCTTCTGGTGTCTATAATGGAACGGATGTCATGTTGTAGCTGCAGGATATCTATCTGGTAACAGTTTGTTAGCTTTGGTATATGAGATCATTTGTTTGGCAGCTGGTACTAGTGATTCCTTTGGTCATAGTGCTGAAATGCTTGGTGAGATCCTACTTGCTAAGCATTATTTCACAGCATTTATTACCAGCCTGGCAGTGTTCCACCTTCTGAAAAAGGAAAGAAAGCAGTAGTGAGCTTGGAGACTGCTTGCTTGCATGTCAGTTTGTTCAAATGAAACACTCCTCGGAATGTTCTTGTGACCTAATTGGGTTTTTCTTGTGCTCCTTGCGGTTTTGTAGAGATACACACATCAATAACACCACTGAGCACGCATGTACATCTTCATACATGGAAATGTCCTTAAACATCTGGCTGTAAACCCTTCAAAAAGCATTTGAAAGAAAATAGCTGGTTTATATGCTGTAAGAAGGACAATCCAGCCCAGGGCCAAATCTGAGCATGGGGGCAGGAAAGGTCAAAGAGCAAGTCTAAACCATACACCATTTCACAGACAGCTGAAGGTGAGCCTTAAGCTGCAGTATTACACCTCTGTGCTGGCATTAGTCTTTCATTAGTAAAGTGAGCTAAAGAATAAGTTCTGCAGAAAGAGATTTATTACAGTCTCACTCAAGAAAATAGCTTAGAGAGGAAGTGATTGAAGGTATGGTCTTTTGACATGGAAACCACACTTCCAGCCTGGGGCTTTTTTGAAGGAAAACAAACAAACCCCAAGTCCTCTGGTTTTGAGCTTTGCAGAAACTAAGGCCATTCTTCTTCTTTAGTTGTTTGGATTTCCCCTCCCCTAAACACTGCTGTCACTGAATAACCTCTTGGTTTCCTGTAGCTTTGCTCTGAGACTAGCTCAATCCTTCTTAAAGTTGCAAGAAGACACCCTGGTTTTTATTTTTTGCCACAGTGACTAAAAATGTGTGGAAATGCACAAGCTACTGACATTCTGAGAGGTATGGATGTACCTTGGTTATTTAATTTAATTCCATGAAAAGATGCATTATTGCTTGACAATCAAATGGGTTTTGCCTGTAACTTATCCATGGAGTTCCATTCTTAAATTATTGTGCAGTTGGATAGTAGGTGCTCGATTCCTTATTCTTAGGGCGCTTTTGCTGTTGACATGTCCAAAAGTGAGTAAGTGAGTACTGTGCCACATACAGTGCTCAGTGGAAAGTGATTTGGGGAATAGTAGCAGCAGAAAGCCGTGGAGGTACCTTTCCCTGTCAGTAGCACAGCTTAAAGCAGGAAACACTGCGATTTAACTTGGTGATTCTAATGCTGTAAGGGAATACCTGTTAACATAAATGGCTTGATGTGAGTGAGAAAATAAAGCTGCTTGGGGCTGAAAAATGTGGACAAGAATTCATAAAAGCTGAATTTGTGGAGAAACATTTTAAAAACTGATGCAGAGCTTTGTTGCTAGTAGAGGGTGGCTTCATGTAAACTTACATAAACTTTGTAACTTTTCTTATGTATACTAAGTTACAGTTGCAAAATAGCTTTTTTAAAATGTAGGGCAAAGGAAGATGGAAGAGTTTTGTCAAAAAATGTTTTAGTCATTAGTCATCATGTCATCCCACTTCCACGTTGTGGGATGTAGGTGTTTCCAATGCATGGTAGTGGCCTTTAGATGTTGCTTTGGTCTGAACAGTGAATAACAGCAGAGCAAATGCCCTGAGAGAGTAGATGTGACAAAGTAGCTGGGGTCAGGGGGGACAGAAAATGGAGTAATTTTTCTCATATAAATAATTCCTTGTTCTGACATTCCAGTGTTGTTGAAGCTGCTGAGGACTTGTTTTGCAAAAAAAAATTCTTTGGGTTAATACTCACTACATGTGCTACAAACCTTGGTGATGTACCTGTTTCTTTAAGAATTCCTTCTGACACTAACAATTGTATACTTTCATCGTGTACTTTGCACCTTAGTGATGTTCATGGATAGCTTCTGAACAGTAGATTCAGTTTTGGAGCCGTGTGTGTTTTATATTTGTCAAGAGTTACTTCTAAGTGCACCCTTGATTAAGAGCACAGGGTCATCTTGTGTGCAGCTTAGATGAAGTGTTGTAAGAAGAATGTTCTTAGGCTGTCCTAATTACCAGTATTTGCTATGTGAAGGTTTCCATGGGTACACTTCTTAGGCAAAAGATGAGGAATGCAATTCTGTAGGGTGGTGGTGAACAGGCTTGCTAGAGAATAAGCAAGAAAAGGAGGATTTTGAGCTGGGTACTTGCATGAAGACAGCTAATATATGTCTGCACTTTTTCCGTGTGCTCTCTGTGATAGTGTTGGATTACTGCTGACCTGACTAACAGGCATGGACACGGCAGTTCACCTTTGCCTGTCATGAATCAGCTCCTCTGTGTGTGCTCTGCCTACGCTGCATCTTAACCTTCATGCTCAGGTTCTTGTCCGTTCTGCTCTCTCCCCACCTTAACAGTGCCGTTCTCAAGTCTCTCCATTTGCCCTGGTTGTCTGGGTTTGTCACTCGAATACCTTAGTAATGTCTTGTTTTAATATGCAAGGCTGAGGTAGCAAGACAAGCTTGTGCAGGCTACAAGGCAAAGTGTTCTGAGGCACTGAGAGGACGAGCTTAGGAGTTCTGGCAACAGTGCCTGTGTCTTCCCCACATCGACTAGGGCAAGTGCAGGTGCATTTACCTGACCAGCAGCTGAAATGTCTTTGGTCAGTCAGCACACTTCTGGGTATTGGTGAGATACTTAGACTAGTGCTGATAAATGGGCATGAGGGCTTTACATCACACTTGCTGCTGTTAAAACTGAGTCATGATTTTACTTCCATGGACTGTGCTGAAGTGAAACTTGAGCTCTGTATGATGTAATTACTGAATCAGTATGGAGCTTTCTCTGCAGGGTGCTCTCACTTCAGTGCAATACAGCTCAACTTTTCTCCTCCAAGTTTTAGATGTGCTAATGAAATCAGCTGTATAAAGTAAACAATCTGACAATATTTATTTATTTTTCTAATAGAGGTGCTAGCAGTCTGAATTTTGTATTAGCACTTTCAAATTAGAAATCTGAACACAGTAGTACTTAATTTTTTATAATGGAATCGGGAAGTTTCTTACAGTAACAACTCAGCTTTTGTTTTCATTGAGTTTACTGACTTTTATGAAAGAAAACAGAGGCTTGAATGAACTCAGTCTTCTGAATTTCTGTGCAGAGTATTTGCACTGAATTCTGAATCTGGATGTTATCCAACACCTGAAATTGCTCAACTCTTGGGGTTGGGTTTGTTAATGCACAGCTCCAGGAGTACAGAAAATCTGAGCAGAGTACATTAGATAAAGTTTTTGAAGGAAACCCCAGAGAGAAGGCTCTACAAACTGTTGAATACATAGTTCTGAGCAAGTTATTCTTAAATTATTATTTCACTGAATGTGGATAATTTTACAGAATATAATATGTTACAATGTTAAAGCCCTCTGTGGTCTGGAAGCAACAGTTATTGGAACTTTTTAAAATCTGGAATTCACAGAAATTAGTTTATGTTCAGACAAATTTTTGTTGTATCTTCTGTTTTTCTATGAGGGCACGTGAGCTTGTCCAGCTATCACTGAACAGTTTAGTGCTTGTGTCTGTCATATTTCCTTGCCTTCCCTTTCGCACTCTCCCAAAATGACCTTTTAAAATCTTCACATTTAACACTCTGCTAACTTGCACTCTGAAATGCGTTGTACTTTTTAGGACAAATCCTACTATGGGAAAGGTCATGGGCCTTTTGTTTCTGAAGTGTCCCGGCTTGTTTAACAGGACTGGGTTAAACAAAGTGGGCAGAGACCTATGATGCTGCTGTGAAGGAAGGTGCAGGTGCAAGGAAGAAGGACTTTGGTGCAGAAACCACTTTCTCAGCTGTGAAGCAGCAGGGTTAGTCTACGCGTGTGAAGGTTCCGGTCTTGATGAATGGCTTCACTGTTACAAGATGCTACTGCCTTCTCCTGTGCCATGCTGGAATTGGGTATTGGCTGGACACTTGTCACTTCCACAGTAGCTTTGCTAGAATAGTGTTGAAGCCCTCTCAATCATGTCTGCGTAAAGGTCAGTGATAGAACCAGCTCTTCTTACCGTAGTCTGTGTTAAGCTGTCACACCATGCAGGACTGGTTATGGAGGGCTAATCCTCAGCTGTGTTGAGAAGGCTGGAATAAAGAGCAGGGATTTGGTAGCCACTTCAGTTCACTTAGCAGACAACCCTAGTGACATGCATCTGAGTGTCATCCTAGTGACATCCCATCCTGCTTAAGTGAAGTGATTTAGCCTGGAGGAAGGTTGCTCTCACGTGTTAGCCACTTGAAACAGCTTCAGGAGTGCAACCTCTGCCCTCCTAACTGTTAAAAGCATTTCTAGATCGCATCGAGTTAAAGAGTTGGGAAAATTAACCATCTCTCCTTATAAAGGTATTTATGAGATTTAGCTGTGGATATAAATCATGCTTACAAAGCACTAAAATTATTTCAGATACAATTCCAAGTTTGGGGGTGGGTAACTTGGGGTGACTTTGGTACTTGGGAGGTTTGGGGATTTATGTCAGTCACACCCTGTGGACTAGATCACATTACAGTTGAGTTAAAAAAATTCAGGTACTATATTTCTTCTGTTCAAAAGTTCCTGTAAGCAGTCTTACAGACAGGGATATATTTGGGAATGTTTTTGAATGGAAGTAGGGAAATAACATGTATTTGAAAACAGCTGTTTCTGTTTGTCACTTTATGGTAGCACTTGGTAGAAATGCTGTAAAATGCTTATGTATAGCTGGGCTGGATAATGGGTGCAGGGATAGATATGCAAAGAAGACGAAAATGCAAGCAGAACAATGTATTTTGTAGTGAATGTGGGTTTTTTGAAACAATCAGTCAACTCAATGAACCCATGTGCACAATGATAATGCATCTGTCCAATTTCTTTGTTTTTAAGCAAAACACATCTATGTGGAGTGCTCAAGGTGACTTGAACCTCTGAATTAAACTTTGTTTACTGCTTAAAGAAATAATTCTGTATTTGTATTGAAATGTGTTGGTATGTAAACTAGAAATTTGATTGAAATTCAATTTGATTTTGGCTTTTTGTTTGCATTACTCAAGTAGTAAAAGTTGACTATAGTCTTCATTAGAGTTGTATCCTTGGGCCCTGTTTTGACAGAAAGTGAATAGAAAGTGAGAGTTTTGTTTGTATTTAAATGAAGTTATCCTGACTTTGTAGCTGTTAGGATGGCTCCTAGTAAGTCTGATCTGGTAGATTTCATCTCAGGAGTAAATCAGGTCTGTTATAAAGGATTTTCTTGTACACCGTTCTTCTGGGGAACACTAAAGGAGCTTGACCAATTTTTACCTTCTTATGAGGAGAAAGGTTTCTAATTTGTCTAAATAATTGCTACATAAGCTTGCTGACTGAAATTTGTTTGCATCTATCAATGTGCAGATCATTTTCTTACTGCAGGACAAGGATGCAACTGGATTTTCTGTGTGATTTTTAGTTTTTTGCCCAAATATTTCAGGATTGATGGACTGATACTTGGCAGCCCAATGTTAGCACATTACTGGGTGCGGTCAGCCATAATTATGTACAAACCTGACTGGATAAACTTCTAAGTCTACTATAATACCAGTGTTTTTGAGAAAATGTTTGGGATCCTATGTGAGTAGTTTAGAGTGGTTGGCCTGCATTAAGGAGGGGAGACTGTTTCATAACTTAATGACTATTTATACATTCAAAGTCCTATGCAATTGGTGGTAAACAGAACGTAAGTCTTTAGCATAGTGGCTTGCAGCAAGGTTAGGTTTGCCCATGCCAGTCAGCTGCAGGACTGTGGTTTGTTTGGTTGGTTTTGTGTGTAGTTTTTTTTTTTCCCTGAGAAGGTATATTTTATGAGTGATTTAATTACCATGATCTTCTGCACACGGTCCCAAGACGTGGCTTCTCCTTCCCTTTCCAGTGAAACTTGAAAACAAATGTGTCTAAGCCTTCAAGATTCAGTTCTAGTTACTAGAAAGCTACTTTCCATGCTGTCTGCAAGAGAGGGTTAAGGAAAGTGTTTTGGATGGAATAGACAAATTATCATAACAACAACAAGAGGAGCAAAACATATTTTTGGCTATAACTGGTGAAAAATGCCGGAGCTGACGTTATATCCACCCATGTTATCACTTCATTCAATCAAAGTCAGGATTTCCTGGCATTCATCTAGACCTAGGCAATGGACTTTGCTGTTCATGCTATAGCAACTTTCGGGTGATCAAGCATAGCTTCTTGTGGATGTGTTCTTTCCCATATTCTTGCCAGCTGGGTAAATCAGTACATTCTCATAAATATTCAACTTAGTTTTCTTCCTTCCCTTCCTGATCATTGCAGACTAACTTTTCAGTTGCAATCTCTGTTTTAGAAGGATCAAAACACATCTTGTTCTTACAACAGTTTAACGTAACCATTTACAGAGGTCTCACCAATATTATGTTAGCTGATCAAAAAAACCTGGGCTGCTTCAGCTGTCAGCACTGTTACAGAGCCACATCTGATATCTTTTTATATATTAGGAATTTAGGAGGTGAATTTTAATTTTTTTTTTTTAAGTGAAGTGATACTGCTGAGCTTGTGCTTTTGGGTTAGATGAAACTGACCCCTTCTGAAGCACTCAGAAGAGGGACATGGGTTCCCTGGATAGCACTTGCCTCTAGCCCTCCTTGAGAGTGTTCTTTTGTACAGTGGGAGTGTGTGTTCAGAAGTACGACAAGAAATGGGGATTTGCAATCTTTCTGTGCCCCTGGAGAGAGTACCCTAAACTTCTGTCTGTAAAGCTTGAGAAAGTGCCACATCCTCTGTAGTTCACAAAGCCCTCTTGTGAATGTAGCCTTTTCATAGTAGAAGTGGAGGAAATTGGTAAAGAAGTGGTTGCTGTTAACATGCGGGTGTTTTTAGATACTTTGAGTGAAGGTGTTTGAGTGTGTTATAGCAGAAAGAATATTTTTCATTTAGCTAAGAAATACTGGGGGAAAATGTTAAACACCAGGCATCGTTCATATCTCTGTATCTATGTATTTACTTATGTCTAATTAATAACATTTTTTCGTGGTAATTTTTTTTCATATTCTAAAGTTATTCCTTTGAACAGAGGTTTGAAAGCTGTATGCAGACTCTTTCTTAAATAAAAAGAATAAAATTTAGAATATAGGGCTATATAGAAGAGGGAGAAGGAACAGGAAAGAGCAGGCAACCAAACCCATGCCTTAGGATACCAGCCCTAAGGTGTGGTGATGTCTGTCTTGGCCTGCTCACTTATGTAGGAGATACAAAGGTCTGAGATCTGTCAGTGCTTTTATACAGCACTGCAACACAGTAAGAGCTGGTACAGGGTTATAAATACCAGATTCTGCCTCGCATTGTTGCTCAAAATTCTCCTTCAGATGTACAATGTGTAATTCTTTCTTGTGTTCAAGAGAAGGTGGGGAAAGGCAGAGGCAGGATAAAAGATTTCTCTTAATCTCATTTTCTGGCAGAGGCAGTTCCCAGACGTGCCTTGGCAGTGTCTGTATTTAGTAGCTGTGTTCCTGGCCGCTGGCCCAGTCACATGGTGCCGCTGGAACAAGTGACATGGGAATGATGCATTAGCTGAGACCCAGCGCTGCGTGCCGGAGGAGGTGGGGTGGCCCGGGTGGCCCGGCCGGCCTGGCCACGCAACAGAGACGCCGGACCCAGCACCGCGTGCTCCCGGATGGCTGCTGCTGTTTGGCTCGAGCTGTTTGGCCCCAGTGAAAGCTGGAAGCTGGTTATTGCAGGTGCCTTGAAAAAGAAACGGAAAGAAGCAGCGTCAAATCCTAAAGAGTGTTCAATTACAAGCAAATCTTCAGTTCTTCAAAATGATAAAGATCATCACTATGAAACAACTTCTGTGAAATATTTGACTTACTTTGGGTCAGCTGAGCTCTCCTGGCTGTTAGAAGCTACGGAGATGAGGGCAGAAAGTGGGATGGAAGGGAGGAAGTTGTTCAAGACTAAGCATGGCTTTCTGTATGGAGGAAAGAATTAGGTGGTGGACCTAGGGTGCTAACCTTATTGCAGACTTTACCTTTCTTTGTTTAAAGACCTAGTTTAACAAAACCACACTTTTCTTAATGGTAAAACACAATTAAATGCATGCATTTTTTCATGCGATTACAAGTCCTTAGCTCCCTTCTTTGCTAATGAGGAATTCCACTTCTGGAGCTAGCAACTGAGAGCACTGTCTCTGTGCTATTTGTGGTCCTACTTCAAACACATTGTACTTGCTGGGTGTTTTCTTTGATTAGGGTTTTGTTTTATTGTGGGTTTTATTTTTTATTTCTACATTATTACTGAGATACTGTATGAAAGCTAGCTCCCAAACTACAGATTTGTCAATAAGCCAGTGAACAGTGATTCCTGATAACTTGTAGAAGTTGAGTTGTGACGCACTGGCTTAATGGGCTGCTCTTTATGTTTGTGGAAGGCTGATGTGTGCAATTTATGGTGACTCTAACTTGCGTAGATCGTTTTGTTAGCCTCTATTAGCAGTGTGTGTGTCTTGTCATTTTTTTGTACGTGCCTGTGATGATATTGCTTTGTAGCAACATAGATGGTGAAAAAATGCTTCCAGTCTTACAAAAATCCAGTATATTGTCCTTTCCTAAGCAGGGAATCTGTGGAATTCTAACTTTTCAGTGAACAAATATATCCAATATTGTTTTTCATTTCATAGAGGAACATACAGAATTATCCTAAAAAAAGTGACCTTTCTGTAGAGTGATTTGATACCGAGAACTTTATTTTTTTCCACCTGAACTCCTTCAGGAAAATCTATCCTGGGAGAGAGCAGTGCTCCAAATAATACCTTCCTTCACTTGTTGCGTGACTAATCTGCAATGTATCCCGCCTAACTTGTGTGAAACTAGTAACCATGTATCATGCTTGAACAAGGTAGTTCATCTGAGTTATTAGAGCTTTACCATATTAGGACTAGTTTAAGTCATTGTGGAAAAGGAATGTGGTGTGGCATCAGCACAACTCTTCCATATCTGAGGTTTTAGAAAGAGAAGAAACAATGCAGAGTAAATGATTCAAATTAGGAGGGAAGAAGGGAACCTACGTCTTCCACATAAGCTATTCAGTGGACTAAAAGAGGGAAAATCATCATTAAGCAATCCAAAAGAGATTCTGCTTCATCTTTAAACATGTGTTTTGGCACTAGTCCTGAATGTCTGGGTCTAGGCATTTTTTGTGTATCAATTTTGCTAAATGTATGTTTTGCAAAAACAATTGCTCACCGAAACAGCAGATATGATTCAAACTTTGTTTTCCTAACCTTCTCTAGCCTCATCTAAAAGCTGTTTGGAAAATAAAACCTTACAGGGGTCTCTGCAAATATTCTCTTAGATTTGAAAACAGCTCTTAAGTTTTAGTGGACAGCTGTAACTTACACAGAAAATTATTCTAAACTACATCACATATATTTCTCTCCTCTTTCCCCCACCCCAAATTTTCTTGCTAAAGTGTTACCTTGAGTTGAAGTCATTTAGGCAATTGTCTCATAGTGAAGATGAAGGACAGGAAATGACCTACAAACAGAGCAGGTGACATGCTGTCACATAGCCTAGAAAAAAAGTGATTAAACTCTGCTTCACAGAGGATTATATCTGCAGAGCAGGACACTTTCTTCCATTTTCTGTATTATGTACTTGATGGACTCTGGGTGTTTTGCATGTGTGGATTTATGTATTATTTTGTTGTTGTTTAGAAACTGTTCTGTGGATTTTCAGTGTTAATTTCCCAGGTACTTCAGGATTTATATTATTCTACAGATGATTACAGATGAGGTAATGTTGTGAAGCACATCTATTTAGTGAGCTTACAGGAGTTCCTTGTTCTAATGTCTGATGTGAATTTGATAGTTTGGTGATTGTTCTAGAATTTTTGTTTGGGGAAAATGTAGGACAGAAGTGAAGGCTATGAATTCCTGATCTTAGTTGAAGTGTATTATTTCAATTATTTCATTCACACTTCAAATATGACTGGGAGCACTGGTGTTTAAAGTAGTCTTCCTCAATGAAATGAGGACTGTAGTGGTCCTCTCCTAGGTCATTTGAACCACTTGAGAACAGGCCAAAGATTTCACTTGTTTGCCACACTTGGAAGGAGGAGTAACTGTGATCCAGTGCTTGTCACTTCTCTGGTGATTGAAGCAGAGCTGGTTTTTTTATTGCTGTATGTTTCCCTCAGCAACAGAGCAAGTTGTTCAACCTAACCTTGATCTATTTTTTTGCTTCACTTCTGTCCAGTGTTTAGAGGTTGGAGTTAACTGAGATTACAAAACCATTTTAAGGGTGCTGTGCTATTTAGCAGGTAGCACGTAGCACTAGGTTTTGAAATCTCGCTGTGTTTTCTAACTCTACTTCTTTTTTTCTGGTTGACCATTAACAAAATTGTTTTCCCTTTTTAACCTGGAAGGGAAATTGCAGTAGGGCTGTCATCTTATAAAATGTCTAAAATTTTACTGATGGGGAGAAAGCCCATTCATAATTCGTGTGAGACGTGCATTATGAGCAGATACGTGTGGATAACTTTTTTTAAAGCAAAGATGGGGAAGAGAACTTTGTTCTGCAGTAGAATTACCAGAGCCTAACAGAACATCCTGTGTGCAGCTTTGGTCACTGCAATACAAGAAAGATATTAAGCTATCAGAGAGTGCCCAAAGGAGGGCAACAAAAATGGGGAGGGGCGTTGGGGAGAAGCTGTATGAGGAATGGCTGAGGCCATTCGGTTTGTTGAGCCTGGAGAAGAGGAGACCGAGGGGAGACCTCATTGCACTTACAACTTCCTCATGAGGGGAAGAGGAGGGGCAGGCACTGATCTCCTCTCTGTGGTGATCAGTGACAGGACCCAAGGGAATGGCCTGAAGTTGTGCCAGGGGAGGTGTAGGTTGCATATTAGAAAAAAGTTACTCACCTAGAGGGTGTTTGGGCACTGGAACAGCTCCCCAGGGAAGTGGTCACAGCACCAAGCCTGACAGAGTTCAAGAAGCGTTTGGACAACACTCCATGGGGCACATGTGTGACTCTTGGGGATGCTCCAGGAGTTGGACTCGATGATATTCTTTATTCTGTGATCTGATTCCTTTGTTTTGTTCAAAAACTTAACTTGGTCAGGAGTATTTTATTAGATGTTTTTGTCGTCAGTATTGCCACTGGATTGTTTTCAGAGGCACATGACTATAAATTCTCATCAAGCAACTTGAAGTCTGCAGCAAACCTTTTCTCATTGTTTTCCTTCTTTTTAAAAAAAGCTTTTCAAAGTAGTAGTGTCAAGTTCTTGTCCAAGTATAAGTAGTATTTGTCCTTAGAAGTAAAAGCATTACAGTGCAGAATACCTAGTGTGTTTCTTGGTGTTGGTAGTTGGGTTTTTTAAACTGATAACCATATGGCAATGGTGACAGATTCTTACTTGCTTCTAACCTATATGAGGTTGCTAGGGGTTGTCAGATGACACTTGCTCACATGAGAGCCATTAACAGGGTGTTGTAGCCAGTGTTAGAACAACCTTGCAACTAAGGGCGAGTCACTGCAAAAGCAACTATGCTTTTTTTTTTTTTAAAGAGGCCATATGGTTCAGTCTTGTGACTACATAATTGCCAGCTACCTAAATCACATACCAGGAAACAAACATAGCTAAAGTCAATATTAGCTGTTGTATCTGCTGCAGCTTTGCACCAGGCTTGGTAGGAATACCTCTGACAGCAACAAGAGCAAGTCTGCCATGGCTTCTGAAACCTGAAAGTCATGTCTGTTCCGTCTGGAATAATTTCAGGAGTACATTAGCTACAGCTGTCTTTTTGTATTAATGGCTTATAGAATATATGAAGATTGCTTTGCCTTTTTTTCCCCCAGGTGGAAATTCAGCAGACTGTCTTCCTTTATAGGGAAGAATGCTGATGGTAAATTACCATTGTTAATGGTTGATCGATAGTGAAGAAACCTGCTTGAGGCTGTTTCCCTTCAGCAGGTATTTAATTTCTTTGAGGGAGCTTTACAAGAGGATTTGTAGCTAAGAAAATGTGTGGGGGTACACCAAAAACTACAAATGGCACTGGGGGACAAATAGAAAGAGCAAGAAACAACGATGTACCACTTGGAAATAATCTCTCTTGTACCAAATTGGATGAAAGAATTAGAAAGTCTTTGAGAGACCAAAGTGTCAGCTGTGCGAACAAAGTGACTAGACTGCTGCAAAACAGGTATGCATGTAACTTTTTTGGTGTATATGTTTTTTGACAAAGAAGGAACATTTTTATTTAACATTAGATTTATAATCATGCACCTGAAAGGCTATTTTGTAAATAATTGAAAAAGTTCTGTTAGAAGCTTTTTCTTGATGATAATGCTGGCTAAAACTCCAGAAATTTTTTTCTGTTTGAAACTGAACCTACATTCTTGACTCTGATGTGTAAGATTTATGTATATGCAAACTGAGGCATAAAGGGTAATTGCCTTTCTTTTCAATTAAGGTTAAATAATCTTACCTTCTCTTTCTAGTTTCCTAATTAATTTCCCCTCTTTTACTTTTTTTGCCACCTCCTGTGTTAGTGGGTCAAGGAGCAGACAGGAGAGAATGATGTCAAGTGGCGGAAGAATGGAGAGGGGAACCCTCTGCTTTACTTGTAAATTACCTCTAGTTCGAGCATTACATCAAAGTAATCTGAAGTGAGAATAGTGTTTATTTAACTCTTGTGTGGCCTTTTCAGACGTGTGCCAGCATGTCTCCAATGTCTGACTCTTTACAGCTATGTAACTGTGTTGAAAATATGTTTCAGGGTGGCTTTTTCCAAGTTCTAGCACCAAAGGGTGTTAGAGTTAGTATTCTACATTCAGGATTGCTGGTCGAAGAAGCAGAAAAACATAGACAGATCTATAGAGATGTTTCAGCCTCTTTGGTTCTCTGGCCTGTAGATGTTGCGCTGAAGTAGTGAGTGGTTAGTCACTTTCAAAAACAGTTTAAGGTCAACTGAAGTAGTTTTTGAGTATAACTGAATAGGTCACTCTTCAGTTATTGCATGCATGCTGATAATTATAAAGGTGAAGCAAAAGCTTTCTTTGTAAAGATCAGAGTTGGGAGATCTATATTAACTGGAAGTATTCATTCAGGGCAGAATGAGGCTAAATTTTTGTGACTTTTTCCCCAGAAACAATCAAGTCTGCTTTCCCCTAAGTAAGAGAGATCTCTTTGCCTCCATGTCTCAACTGTAATTGAAGAAATGTTGAACAAGCCAAAGGAAGGTAGCTTATATGCAAGTGTAGGAGAAAATAAAGCAAGCTTAAGTTTCTCTGGGGACAAAACTTTTCAGTTCCAAACTTGTGGCTTTCTTTCAAAAAATAAAAAAAGTCCATTGCATTTTAGTATCTCTAGTAGACCTGGTTCTACTGTCGTATGAACACAGCTTGATTTGGTTTATTTATTTTGACTTGAAGATAGTGTTTATTAGTTCTAGCATCTTCCACATACAGTAAAGATACAGTCTGAAGGTGAGGCTAGGTAAGCTGACCTGCTCAAAGAGACTGATGATGTTGAAGGAGCCACGTCTTCCTTTGATTTCTGGCATCATGCTCTTGTCCTTTTTCGACTTGTTCTGGCCTTGGCCTTTCCAGTCCTTTTGGAACTGGTTCCCCATAGGGAGTCAGTTAGCTCGCTAAGCAGACAGAGAACTGACTTGGGAACAAGAAAACTCAATTAACATTCTAACTAACCTCAATGCTTACTTGGAATATATTGGGAACATTTTCTTTGTGCCTTTCCTTAAAGGTATATAGTTTCATGGACAAAGTGAGTTTGTGTAACTCATGCTGCCACCAAGAGGTGGAGGTTCCACTGCCTTCTTCTTTTTCCAGCTATGTTTCTGATCCACTGTCATGTGCTTGGACTGACTTCTGTTGCTGCAGAGAATTCCGTTTACTGAAGGGTCCAACAATTACCAGAGCAGACACAAGTAACAGGAAGGGCCACGTAGTTACAAAAAGGGGTGAAAGGATATGCGGGGCTCTTACTTTTGTGGTCAAATAAGAAAACATGTTCAGTCAAAGTAGCCACATTTAACCTGAAATCTGAACGTATACCCAAGCTCATACTAGTTCAATAAATTCATCAAATTTTTAAGAATGTGCAGGACCTGGCATTGCTAAATAAGCAAGAAGCTGATACAGAAATAAGGAAGTAACATTTTGGGGTTTTGTTTTTACTCATGTAAAAACAGAGCTGACCAGTGAGTCTGTGTACTGTCTGTATTCTTCAATACTCTGCTTTTAGGAGATGATTGAATACTCCCACTGTCCCTGTTTTGGGGGATCTGTGTTACATAACCTCGCTTAAACAATAAAGGGTGGAAGTACTGCAAGCAGTGCTCATCATCTTTTGTGACAGGCATGAACATCCCAGTCATCTGACTAGTCTTGGGCCTGCTGCTGGATTCCATGTGGAAGTAATGGGACTACATGGACTTGTATGCCTGTGTAAATTGCTTATAGATATGCTTGATGTTATCAAATGAGGATCTGTATAATGGGTAGGACTGCTGCAGGAACTGCATCTGTAAGCAGTGGCATAATTTAAAACATAAGTTTGATATTTGGTTAGAACTATAAGAAGCATTATCTGAAACTATTTCCCTAGATTTGGTTTGCTAGTCACATAAAACTCTATATGGTAGATTTAATGTAATTTCTTAGCTTGTTGCTGTCTGATACTAGAGAATCTGTTGTAGTTCTGACAGATCGCAGCAATCTTTAATCCCAACATGTTGTGTGGAAAATGCTGTTAAATTGGCTTCTACTTTAACATAAAATCCAGTTGCATGTCTTATACAGAAGTCAGCACTGCATGAACAACGTGAGGTTTGCTTTAGTGCATAATAGGGGAGTTCATTTGTTCGTAAGGAAACCTGAATTCACACAACCCGGCCTGCATACAACCTTGCATCAGTGGGCAGATGCAGGGCTAGATTGGCTCAGTCTGTGTCTGAAACGAATCTTTCTCAGTTTAGATTTTCAGGCCTGTGGTCTGAAATATGGATGCTGCTGTGCCAGTCATGGAGATAAATAAGGCTTTGCTCTTCCACAGAATTTAAGCTGAAGCCATAGAGATGTACCTTTTCTTTGTTGTTAAAGGAAGGAAAGACCTGCAGCCTTTTAAAGAAAACATCCTAGTTACTTGAGGTTGTCTGTTGCAGAAAGTGTGAGAGTAAATAGATAGCTGTGTAACTGAAGAGATATTGGGGTATCTGATACTGAAGAGTATCAGATTCACGTGGCAGACTAGGATGAAGTGTATTGATGGCTCTGACTTCTCTTGCATTATGTATAACTGGATTTTGTAATAACATTGCACAGGCAGTGGGTTGAGAAACTAGTAACAGACTTCTTAAACAGATGGTGTAGTTGCAGCTCTCTGTGTATGCGAGGTGTGTAGGATCTTTGTTGGGCAACTATCAACAATGATATCAGGTCTGGTCTCATGCAGGTTAATGTAATGCTTTGACTGCCTTTGAAAGGGAAGACTTGAAGAGAAATCTGCCTGGCACTCCTGGCAGTTCTGGAGGCAACATGTTACGTACACATCAAGAAGTTTCCTCACTGTGGATGGCAAAACAGCCTTTAGCATCCTTCCGTGATGGGGAACCTTGCATATTATGTACATACAGCATACTTGTATCAGAGTACCTTACAGTGGAGACAGGTATCTGGCTCATTCTGTTCCAGTATGTTTAAAAGTAGAATAAAGCCTTCCAGATTGAGGCCTTTCAGGTTTGAAAAAGATGTCTATTTAGGCTTATTTTTTTTTTTAGCTACATAGAATGAGCACAAATAAGAAATTAAGCTGTTTTTACTTTATATTATTTTAAATTCACCAGTCTCCAAGTGTACTCCTAAAGCAATTATCCTGACTCTAGCAGGATTTGATAGTGTTTACCTCACTGTTGATTTATGGATGTTGACAGAGCATGGAATAAAAGAAATAGCTTGATAAATTCTAGTCTTTTTTCTGCATAGGGGTTTTGTGCTCTTCTCTCAGTTCTCTACCTTTCATTTCTGTAAGGCACAGTTTGGGAAAATTCCTAAATGAAACCTTTTTTTGGGTGGAAGGTCAGTGTGGCCTTGACTGAAGTCTGTTATGCAGTTTGTTGAACCAACAACTATTAATAAAAGTTGTACTCTCGCCCCCCAGGTGCAGTCCATCCAGGTCAGGTCTGGGGCAATGTGACTGAGCATCAGTGCTCTGTGGCACTGCTTTATGCAGTAGTAGGTTTTTTCCATTGATTTCAGCTTGTCAGCTACATAACCTGAAAAGTGTTTTCTGTAGCTGAAGCTGAGACCCAGCAAATCTCCATGCTCTGACGTGCAGACTGACTCCCTTTGGTATTAGGAAATAAGGTTTCTTGTCATTGCCACGATGATCAGTTTGGCTCCTCAGCCCCTCTGCAATGAGGCAGATCGTGTGCCATATTGTATCTCTGGAGAATGGGCAGATTCTGGCTTGAGAGAATTGTTTTGCTTCAGGTTGAATGTCAATGGTATCTTGCTTTCATGTACTAAATGATTTTCGTTGTAGTTGGAGATCAAGTCTCAGTAATTGATGGTTGCTCTGTAAACCCTGAAATGTCTCAGAAAATGGGGAAAGAAGAATGGAACAACATAAACCTTATCCATCATTTGCAAGACTTAAACTTTGGGAAAATCTTAACTTACATTGTCAGGAATAGGTCAAAAGGAATTAGGTTTGTTTTGTTTAGAGAAGGATGAGGGAGGGTGTAAGCCTTGTGCCTTTGAAACGCTGTAGTAGAGAGGATGGTAATCCATTGTATTTTATTGCCACAGGAGTATTGCACAAAATCGTATGCTTACCTTACAATAAGGATGATCCAGGCTGTGTATAGAGAAGAGAATAAGAGTAGTTAAGGCCTGGAGCAGATTGCTGAGACTAAGTTTTGTGTTCTCTTTCTGGAAAATTTTGGAAAAAGATTGGATGAAAATTGGTCTGGCTGTGCCTGCCTTTGTCAGTGACAGTGAGCTTAGACACTCCTTTGGAGTTCCTTTTTGCTTGGAGCTATGTGATTTGCACCCTGAGTTCTGTAAATGCTAAGTAAAAGATGTATTTGCCTAATACCTGTTTCTTCATTTAAATGAACCTGCAAAGTAAACACACTATTTTAACATGTTGTGTTTCTAATCTGTAGCTGGTCCTCTTCGGAGTTTGACTTGAATGAAATCCGCCTGATAGTTTACCAAGACTGTGAGAGGAGAGGCAGACAGGTTTTATTTGATTCCAAAGCAGTCCGCAAAATTGATGAAGCTGTGGTTCAGGTAAGAAATGTTAGTTTTGCTGTTGTCCTACTGCTCTTTTGTTTTCCTTTCCAAAAGTAGTTATTTTAATAGGACAGTGTCAACTTCTTAATCTTGTGATCTTTCACTGTGATAGCTGCAACAAGCATGTGTTAGATTACAAAAAGCCTATGAACATATCTGCTCTTTAGTATTTATAATATAAATATGGTATTCAAACTTAAGAACTTAGACCAGATTTGCTTTCAGGCAAAGAAATCTATATCCCTTGAAACTGAGTATTTCTTGAGCCTTTCTAATGTTGACTGGGTTTGCTTTTTGTTGTTAGCACTGGCTGTGCAATCCCTTTGTTCCAGTGATGTCTACCGTGTGTCTAAAGGTGCTTTTTTTCTGTTGGTGTTTGGATTAGTAAAGTTGTTGTCTTTATGTGAATTAAAACAACTTCACTGGCTAACCATGTTGTATTGTGTAAGCATGACACATGGCAATATATATGGCCATGTAAGTTTTGGTGACACATAGAAGCAAGAACAGATGCTGTCAAGATGCAAGTTCTTTTTGCTTCTCTCCAAGCACACAAATTGTGGAGTAAAGCTTTCAGCAAACTTAGGTCATTCTGAGATCTATAAACCAAGAGTGTTTTCTGTTTTGTGGTAGTTTTGCTTGTTTTCTTCTACTGCCTGTGTTTCTCTTCTACTTTAAATTATTTAAAATGTTTGTTTGTTCCGAAGTTTTTTTAGAATCAGCAGCTTTGGCTTATTAGACTAGCGTGGTTTATGGTAGAGCTATATATATATACACCTGTATAAGCTATATAAGAATGGTCACAACTTGTCGAAATTACTTACAAAGGTGCTTAAAAAGCAGCAATCTCTATTGCAGTCACACTGTAAATATGCCATTGTGCTGAATCAGTAAGACTGATGAGCATCATCAGCTGATGTCTGATCATCTACTTAAGAGCGTAAATGGGTCAGACTGGTTGTTAATCTTGCTTCCCCTCTTCCCCCACCCCCCTCCCAAAATCGAGGTCATGACTTAGTATCTTAAAGTTGGTTTAAAACAAACAGCATCTTAGCAAAAAATACATTTCTGGCTTCATTTAAATACTCAAATTATTCCACTTGTTTGAATACTTTAGCTCAAAGTTAACTACAAAATGTCCTATCAGACACTCTTTATGCAATACTGACATAAAACAGATTATAACCTCCCTCATTACACATGATACAGGCTATAATCTGTTTTCTAGCCAGACACTAATCTAGGTACCCTTTTAAAACAGCCAAAGTACTTTGAATGCCATGCAAACGCATAGATGTTAAAAATTATTTTGAGTGTTTGGTTGTTATCAAACAGAAAAACTAGAACTTTATTCATTTAAAATTAAGGCAGAATTATTCTCAAACTCAGTGCTGTTTCAACTAAAGTCAGGAAAGCATATGTGTATATACTGTGCGTTTTTCTGAACTACAGTAAAGCTTATTCACATTGAATATTCAAATACATTGTTTGTCTTTAACCTGTTAATTCTACTAAATGATGGATTATTCATCCCTTGTTTTTGCTGGCTGTTCTTCTGTTTTAGAAATACGTTAATCATTTGGGGAGCAGAAGTTACATGCAATTTGAGTGATTAATTGAGCAAATGATTACAGGAATTGGTTTTTAAGAAACCCATAAGCTGAGATTTTGTTTACCTTAACTTTTGCAAATATTACAAAGAGTAATTCATACCAGTTGGGAATGATCTTCCCCTGAAACTGACTAATTACTCTAATTATATGTGATACTGTGAAAACCGATCTGATAGTGTGAATGTGAGAGCAATTCGCCACTTGCTCTGATGCTGGCATTTAAAAAAAAAATATTTTAAAACCGATATATATTTTTTGAACCAAATAAGAGTATTCTTTATTTCTGTTGCTTTCTTGTAGTTTTAAGAAAATTCTTGCCATTATATGTTTAGAGATGGGAGTTTTCATATTTACTTAATTAGTTTTTATCACATTGTTCTGTTCTGACATAGAAAATGGCAGACGAGGCTTCTGTAAAGACTTCTGCCAAGAACTGCCAAGCAAGCAATGGGAGCAACATTTCTTCTTGTAGTCCTTCTATAAGCTGTATGCAAAATATCAAAGAACAGATACCGAAGTATCAGGTAATATTTGTTACTTTGTTGCTTTTATTTATCCATTTTACTGAAGAAGTTAGTTTATAAAAGCCTTCACCTAGGTGCATTGAATGATTTAAGCTTCTGTTACTGTTACAGCTTAATCTGAACCTTGAGATATCTATCCTTAAAGTGTTGTAGAATAAGAATATGTGTGGGTGCATCATCACCTTTTGGTCTATCTTGGTCCTATCTTTCAAGCAGTTGTGAAATATATCTAATAGCATTTTGTCGTAAGAAGGTCATAAGAAGCACTATACTGTTCTTGTCTACTTATGATTCAGGTCAGTTCTGTAGAAGCTGTTGAACATGGTATACTAAGAGTCACTTTAGTCTGTCTTACTGTAACATTAAATTTTTATTTACTCTGGCTCTTTCTCTGTAAAAGTGTTAGCATTTCACTTAGAAAAATGAAATTTGAAGCATGGATAGCTTAAGGTGGGAAAAGAAAAGAATTATATTTAACTGGAAGGTGATTTTCATCAGAACTAACAAACTTCTCTTTGTATTTGCTATTGATAATCAGTCTTTGAAACAAAATAAGCAACTGGTGTGAAGACTCCATTTCTAAGTATAATCACAAACTATTTTCCAATTAAAAAACGTTTCCAAGAAGCTTTTTACAAGGGCAGGGAAGTTGAATTTACTCATTTGAATAAGGAAGTCAGCTTATTTTTTGGGGATCCAGACCACAGAATCCAGGTGTCGTTAACATTTATAGCTTTTATCAAACACTGTTATATGGAAATGTTGCTGGACACGGCTTTTTCTTTGGAAATGTAGTAGATATTTGTTTCACTTTCTTGTCTTTGGAGGTCCCCTGGAACAAGGGCAGCACTGCTCATCTAGTGAGCAAAATGCAGGATTTCTTCCTGTTGTACTTGTTAAACCCACAGTGTTGAACCCACACTGAGTGCACGCTGATCTTACTCTGCACGGAAAAAATGAACTTCTTTGTATTCTCCATTCCAAATGCATCACTGTGGCACTATGTTAAGTTCAAATAGTATGCCAAGTTATTTTTGACTTTGCTGTTCCCATCTTCTTGTCTGCGTAGTACACCAGACCAGCCTCCGATGTCAATATGCTGGGAGAAATGATGTTTGGCTCAGTGGCAATGAGTTACAAAGGTTCCACCTTGAAAATTCACTACATACGGTGAGTGTCCTTTTCTGTGATGCACTGTGTTGTCAGGCGCTTGGAATTGATGACTCACTGAAATGACTGTTTATCCTTTCAGCTCTCCCCCACAGCTGATGATAAGTAAAGTCTTCTCAGCCAGGGTAGGAAGCTTCAGTGGAAGCAACAATAAGTAAGAACATCTTTTTTTATGTATAATTTTTTTTCCTTTCCCATCCAGTGCAGTTGTCTGTCTTTTTCTCTCCTTTTGTAGTTCTAGTAGAAAATCCAGAAGGCAGCTGTGGAGAACAATTCTCTTAAGAGATCCTAGTTAGGCCAGCCAAGTTTTTAATTTAAAAAAAAAATCAGAGTTTCTATTTTTTAATTTGTCCGGGACATGCAATAAAGTTGAGAGGTTAGGTGCTTCAGACAATCAAAGCCTTCATCTCTTCCTGCTATCAGAATTTTTGTGAGGGGATATGTTGAGAATACTTTGTCCCTGTATCCCACTTCTGTTTCCTTCAACAAATATGCTGTTCTACCTCCTCCCCAAAATGGGCAAATATGAATAAACTGAATCCCAAATGTGACATACAGAAGCTTCCAATAGTTCAAATATAAAAAACAAATGCCTGTTTCCTTCCAGTTTCAGAAACCTACTTGTCCTTGAATTTGGTTGTGAAGTTAATATTCAGCCCTCTTTTTTTATAAAATGAACCTAATTCTTCAGCTAATATTAGTGCCTATTGATCACATTCTTAAGGAACACTGGCTTTTCCTCCTATTTTAGCTTGCAAGACAGCTTTGAATACATCAACCAAGATCCCAGCCTGGGAAAGCTGAGCTCAAATCAGAATGGTTTGGGAACCTGTCGCAGTGGAAGTAATTTAGGTAAATATTTCCATGTTCTGTGTCTTTCTGACAGCACGAGGCCATCTGTTTGTTCAGTTTTGGCTTTTTTTAACACCACCTCCTTGGGTTTTCTACTTTTTTTTTTTGTTTGTTTTTTAAACTTTTTTTGTATTTTCTTTTTTTTTTCACTTTTTGTTTTCATTTTTTCCATTTTCTCTACATTGCTTTTGTTTCCTAGGTGTGTTACAGCTGTGTAGCAGCAAACTGCTGCAGGGTATGTCTGAAGGAGGTCCCCTCCGGCTCATCCGCAGTGCTTCTTTCTTTGCAGGTTTGTGTGGAATGCCAGCCACAGTGTGACCCATCCATATGCACACACAAATCCAACTCCTTCTGAATCTTTGCAGGACATGCATAATTAGTCTCTAGAAACAGAGGGCTAAAATACAACAGCAGGTGTATCTGGCATATACTTGAAAATCTTTATTCTGAAAAAATGGCTAAATTACTGTGTTTAGTTTTAAAGATATTTTTATGCAGTGTTTTTAAAGATGAATTAGCCCTTATGTTTCTTAGAGGACTTATGTTTCCTGGCTTATGGCTGGTTTCTTGCTAACATGCAGGTGTCTTGCTGGTGTACAGCTTTTTCTTGTCTTATCTCTTGCTACTTTTTAATTTGATGGCAGACATTCAAAATTCTTGAGCTAAGTCTGGGAGGCTTTAAGGGTTTTTGTTTCTTTAGCAATACCAATTTCTTTAATTCTCAAAACTTTAAGTTGCGTGAAGTCTCCTTTTACAGGCAGAATGATGATCCATGCAGGTGGGTAGATCTCAGGCCTAATTACTTCTGTTAATTGCAAAAATGTGAACTGAAATACCAATGCAGTTTCTTCACAGCCTTTGCAAATCTTGCATGCTCTACAATTTGAGTGACTCTGCACTACTAACACTTCGATGTAATGTGACATAGGCTGGATGTTTCTTACTGTGAGGCTCTGGGGACGGTAAATCTCTGCTCAGCAAGAGAAGCTTATAATGGACCTTTTATTAGACTATTTCATTATGATCTTAACCTGTGTTAAATGACAATCTTGCACTCTCAGAGTTTATCAAGAGTGACAGATGAAGGTACCACCAGCCCTCACTTTCAAAGTATGTCTTATTTCTGATAATGCAGACTCTTCATATTCTTAAGCTCATTAGAGATGTTTTTACACTGATATTGGGGTGAATAACCTTCCTCTAGTAACATGATACTCAGCATAGGCTACTGTTTGCTGCCACCTCTCTTCACACCATACTGCTGATTTTGAGCAACAGTATAGGATGTAATTTTTTTGGTGTATGACCTTTAAACTTGAACATTTTTTTGAATGCTGACAAGTAGTATGATGAATTATGTAATATTTTCTATTGATCACGTCTGTTTGTTTTAGCACACAGCACACCTGTTGATATGCCTAGCAGAGGACAAAATGAGGACAGAGACAGTGGCATTGCTCGGTCAGGTATCTGCTTTCTATCTTGTTTGCCTGCTTTTGTAATTGTTACAAGTCCTTGGTGCAGTGATTCACCTGAAATATAGACACCTCATGACCTGTAAATACGTAATTGTTTTTATCTGCTAGGTGGTTTGCCTTCTGCATTTGCCCCAAGCCTTAATGCAAGAATATTTGTAATTTTATTCTTTGTTTACAGCCACCATGTCTGGGTTCCTAACCAATTTATAATTTGGAGGAGAAACTGGTTGGAGCCTTTACTAGAGCAAATGAAGAGAAATTATTTTTACACTGAGTAAGAAAATCATGTCAGAATACGAGAAGTCGTCCTGTCTACTGTAATGAGAGGGCAGCAACTCTTGGGACAGAACACTTTTAATGAAAATAAGATAAATTTTAGTATCTTCTACTAGGGAAGATCTCCAGCCTTATAATGAACAAATGTCATCAAGCAGCAACATTTATTTAAAATAATTTTCTCTTCTGTTGCAAGTGAGTTGTGTGAAAAAGATCAGCAAACAAGAGCAATATTTGTGAGAAATTGTTGTTAGAGTATGAAGAAAAATATTTAACCAGCACTCTTTGTGATTCATTGTGTGTGGGATTTCTTGATCTCTTCATAGCATCTCTGAGCAGTCTTCTGGTTACTCCTTTTCCATCTCCAAGCTCTTCATCCTCATCTTCTAGCAGCTACCAACGTCGCTGGCTTCGAAGTCAGACAACCAGTTTAGAGAATGGAATTATTCCAAGGTGGTGAGTGCAGCACCTTTCTTCTTACAACAGCTGTTTGGTAGTAATTTAAGCTAAACAGAGCTTAAGTTTCTTTTCTTTAAAAGTACAAATGCTGTTATTAAATGTTCTCGACTCAGTCTGTCTTCTGTGCATGTTACATAAGATTGCCAATATAAAGAAAGATTAAGTTTTGTCTGAACGTGAACTTCAAAGCCCAATTTGAAATATAATTATTTTTATTGAATACATAGGCTGTGTATTAATATTGTGTGAATGTATAGGCTGTGTATGAAGCCATATTCTGAAAAACAAACTAAACTGTTTCTGAAGGAGCAGAGCATCCTGTTGAGATGAAAGGGATCATAACAGCACTGCTGCCATAATTACTTTATACTATGATGAAGTCTGAGTAGTGAACAGTTAGTGAAATTTTGGAGTAATAGCCCATGACGACTCTCTTGGCTGGTACAGGATGTTCCTGATGTGACTTCTGCCAAAACAGGAAGAAAAAAAAGCTGTGATCAAAAAGCTTGGCTTCTGTTTTGGAATTTTATTAGCTTTTGTAGCTCAGTGGCATAACAAAGCATGGAATGCAGCAGACTTTTCATAGCTAATAAGCAAATCCTTCCCTTGTCATTTGCAAAATAGCAAATGATTCTTGATTATCCTCTCTCTGTACTCATCCACCTGTACCCAGAGGCAGCATGGAATTAGTGGAGACCCACAAGAAATTCATGCTATTTGGCCTCTCTTGCTTTTCAGTTAAGAGAAGCATAAAAGCTGCCAGTTAAAATATGTAGTCAGTAAATAATAAAAATTAAACCTCTTTTGAAAAGACTTCTTTCCCCAGCGTTAACCAACATTTGCAGCTTTTTTCTAGATATTCTTAGGGAATTATTTTTAACATGAAGAATCGTGCCACGGTACTAATGTAGCAGCCGTGCTTTCTAAATCACACTTGCAGTTGAGTACAAGCTAGTTGCTTTGAGTAAACTGAAGTTCTTTTTAGTCTAGTTTCCTAAAGAAATAAGGCTGAGAGCAGCCCATATTAAAAAAAGGTTAAAACATCTAGGGTAAATAAAAGCATTTCAGTCCAGTTTAAGAAGTAGCCAAAGTTTCACAAATACAGATTACTGCAAAGTGCTCTGAAAGTTACAAGTTGTTTAGAGGAAAGTAGCCTCTTTGGGTTGCTTATTTACTGTAGGGAGTAGGGGTTTTTTTTTTCCACACTGGAGAACGTGTGCTGGGGAAAGATCTGGAAACAGGACATCATTATTTTCACTGGCTAGAGCTATTCTTGAGCTGGATCTTTCTAAGCCAAAAAGCCTCTTCAGATACTTGTTTTCTGGTTACTTGCTAGAGAAACAGTAGGCTTCTGGTTGAATACTTCAGTGCCACAGAATTTGCACCCCAGTTTGTACAGCCAAGATTCTGCAGTCTCTCTGACTGATGTTTTAGGTCAATAGCTCAAAGAAATTGAGATGTCTAGTTGGAACTCCACGTAGTCGATTGGCAAGCAAGCTAGATTAGCAGTTTTGTTGAAAAGGTTTCTCTCTCAGACCTGAATTCTTCAATTTCTGTTCCTGGGAAGCAGTACAAAAGCTTGTGATGTTTCTTAGATGCTGACTGACCATCCTTTCCCGACTTCCTTGGGAATTTCTGTCTCTGCATGCAAGTTCCTGAAGTTCAAATGAGGTTATGTTTTTGTCTTGCACTCTGTTTTCCCACAAGCTGGGGTTTTATTGTGTGTTTTATCCTGTGTTCATGGACTCATACCTCTGTGATGAGAAATTTTTGTATATTTAACTTTGTCAAACCAATTAAACTGTAAACCACTTATTTTTAGAATGGACTTAGAATGAATGCTTAGCCCTGAGTCTTTCCTTTTGTTAATTGCTTCATGGTGTTCTATAAATACTACAGACTCCATTTCAGGATAATTCTGATATGAAAAGACTTCAAACTTTTAATTACCACTCACTGGTATTGCAGTCTTAACTTACAAAGAAAATCCAAAACCAAGCTATTTCCAGATGAGCTGCTGCTCAGAATGTCTCCATGGCTTTCTTGTCTTTTTTACACTTTTCCCCTAGAATTTCTCAGTAGATTAAAACCCATTATTCAGTTAAAGTTCCTTCCAACAGACATTTTGTCCATACCGTTTTACTTACTTAGGTATATAAACTATATATATATATATATATAAGATGTTTTTTCATGAAATTGATCAAGATGCTTTAAGCAAGAAAAAAAAATAATTTTGTAAACCCAGCAGTATCAAAATCTAGCACCACTAGGCTAGTATTTATAAAAGAACAGGGTGAGGGAATTGCCACCCTTTTATATAATCACAGTAAAACTTATGCTGGACCGAGACTTGTGGATGCCATCCAAATCAGTTGCCTGTGCAAAGCACTAGGTTGGAATTTACATCAGGTGGCTGTGGAACTTGACTCGTGATTGAATCTTGAAAATCTCCAAGGATGGAGATTTCACAGCCTCTCTGGACAGTGCCCTCCCCTTGACTGACCATTTTCCCCCCATTTGACATTGTCTGCAAACTCACTGAAGGTGTGTTTTGATCCACAGGCCAGGCCGATAATTGAAACATTGAGCAATATTGATCCTAGTAGCAACCCATGTGTAATATCAAGAAGAGACATAATAGTTGAGAGGAATGTGGCAGAACTATCAAGGGCATAAACAGAACTTAGGGAAATAATAATGGTTGTAAAATAGCCACTGGGTAGGTGGGTTTCTTCTTTCTGGTATTTTTTCTAATGGTTTTAAGCAGAAAACAAATCTTTTAAAGTCGAAGTCTACACAACTTTGAGCTGGGCAAACATGTATTTGTAGGCATTAAGTTTGTGTTTTCACAGTAATTACTAAGTTGTGACATTTTGTCTTCAGTTAAAATAGAAAGTTTTATTTTGCATGGTTAAGTGCAAACATCTGTCTTAAAATGCCGGAACTGTACAGGTAGTATACAGTATATGTTTCCCAACCTCCCTCGGGAGCAACAGTCCAGATTCAAGAGCATCATAGATCTGCTGCTGAGCACCTAGAGAGGAGCTTGAGTCCTGGGTGCAGTTCACAGCTCCAAAGTGATCTTTAACCTCTTTTGGTTATGATTTTGTGTGATGTATCTCTCTTCCCTTTTCTTCATCTCCCTCAAAGATAAATCCAGGAGGGAATCTAATAGTACTGTTTCAGAGGAAAGTGTTCACACCAGACCTGTCTGGGGATTCTCTTCTTTCTATTTGAACAAGCATAGGACTTACCCATCAAAATGTCAGGTATCCTCTGTTCAGAAACATGTGACAGCAAAGCCTTATGTAGGCTGTCAAAGGAGTCCTACAAATTAATTACCTTCCACTATATAGAGAGCTGTGGACAGAAGCTGAATTACCTCTCGGTATATAAGTAACTGTCCTAATTAATCTGTCTTACAGGTCCACTGAAGAAATGTTTAGTATGGCTGATGAAAGCTGCAGCTCTAATCCTGCAATGGTTCGGAGGAAAAAAATTGCAATCAGCATAATCTTTTCTCTGCCTGAAAAAGAAGAAGCACAGAGAAACTTCCAGGATTTCTTTTTCTCTCACTTTCCTCTTTTTGAGTCTCACATGAACAAGCTGAAATATGCAATAGAAAAGGTACAGAATACTAATTTGGCATAATGTGGAAAAATAAATGTCAATCAGAATGAAGTATTCTAGAATCTGATAGATGAAGAGTGGGAGAAGGTGCGTGGTTTCAAGCTTGCCTCCCTCCTTACACATGCAGTCTTGAGCTTGAGCCCAGTGTAGAAACTCAGCATTTGCTGAAAGAGGTGCAGTTTCTTTTCTAGACAGAATTAGAATTGAGAGTTTTATGCTATGTGTGGTTTTTCTTTCCTTCTTGCCATATTTCACTGTGAGGCTTTCTTGACTCCCAAGAGACTGTGGAAATGATGGAACTCTATCCTTTCATGCAGTGTCCAAAAGAGAGACACAAAATATTTGTTGCTGTCTTCTTACTCTCAGAAATGTTCTCATTTCCCCCATTGTCCAGCCTTAGGGATTGGTCTCCTATGAGGTGGAGGGAGGTTGGCATTTGTTGCTGTCCTGAGTGGCTGTATAGGATTGGGGCTAGATCTTAGTTATTTTGACATGTTAATGAAGCTGAAAAAGATGAAGAATGTGAATCCTTTAAGCAGCTGTTTTGTGTCTTTAACTCTTAATCAAGGCCATGATCTCATGTAGAAAAATAGCAGAATCCAGCCAGAGAGTGCAGGTTTATATCAGCCGTGTCATGGATGCCCTGGGAGAATTCAGGTGAGTTGATGGAATTCTGAATTACAAGGAGAGCACTTTTCATGCCCCTTGAAAGATATTTGTCCCTTTCAGTTATAAGCAACTGAATGTAAGGTCTTGTATTTTAGACAGTCTTGAAGTTAGCATGAATGAATTTTCTGCATTGGGTACTGGGTACCAAAACCAGCTCAGCCGTTTTCCAAATGAGAATGAAAGTAGTTCTGCTGCACTCATGTGTTCCTGGGATTGTCAGTTAAAGTCTAAACATCTCATCAAGAGCTGGCTTCTGCTGATGCCTGTACAGTCAGGTGGATTGATGTACTCAGGCAGATGAGTTGTCTACTCCTAGTCATAGGTGCTGAACAATGAACTGGCAAGAAAGTTGCAGTCAAAAGCTCTCTTTTCCATACTTAAGAAAGGAAGGAATGGTCAAAGGCTGAGAAAGTCAGCCCAGGAGAGAGAGAAGGCTTTAGTGGAATGGAATTCCTGTAATATCTGGAATATGGAATCGAATCTGTGCAATGAATAGAATGGGTTCTTTTTCCCCTCAGATTTATTTCTGAATGGTTTCTCTGAATAAAATTCGCATGGGAATGCAAGAAAGGGAAGCCAAATATGTAATTCATATGAAGACACTAGGTTACTGATACTATGAATTAAACAGACTAGTGTTCTGCACGCTAGTAATTACTGGAAGACTAAAAACTCTTCCAGTTTGTTTAGTCTCCTAGATCTTACAAAAAACAAATTAAAATCTGGACAACAAAAGAGGAAAGGGACTACTTGTATTTATTTGCAGAATTGAAATGTACATGTTAACACTTACTTTTTGGGAATTTTCTTTGAGCAGAGTTACCATCTGGAACCTATATTCTGTTCCAAGGATTGCAGAGCCTGTGTGGCTTAACATGATGTCCAGCACCCTGGAAAAGAATCAGCTATGCCAGCGTTTTCTTAAAGAATTTACATTTCTGATAGAACAGATCAACAAAAATCAGTAAGCTTCCCCCACTCCCTTTTTTTAAGAAAAAGCTTGTGTGCTTCCCAGTGCATGTGAATATGTTAAAGCATTTAATGGGGTGTTCTTCTGCTGGTGTTACTTTGGACATACTTTTTTTACTTTTTTTTTCCCCCCTAGGTTCTTTGCTGCTTTGTTGACTGCAGTGCTGACATATCACCTGGCTTGGGTCCCAACAGTGATGCCAGTTGACCATCCTCCCATCAAGGCCTTCTCTGAGAAGCGCACATCCCAATCTGTGAACATGCTGGCAAAATCCCACCCATATAACCCTCTCTGGGCACAGCTGGGTCAGTGTGACTTGGAAAGCTTCAGATTTTTCTATAACAGGCACCTCTGTGCATCCAGTCCTTTTAGATAAGAGCCACTTGTGATCCAGGTCACATTGGCAGCTACCAATAGGTGTCTTTTGCCCGGTTAATTGGAGCATTTGGAAGCCTCTTTGCGTATCCTGCTTTTTATTCTTCTTGTTACTTGTTGACATCCTCTGTTACACTGTCTGGTTAACTTATAGAAGTATTAAGACAGTGCAAGTGCTGTGAATGGTCTGAGCAGTTTGGGAAAGAACAAGATGAAACAGACTGGATTGAGAGGCGTTATCTGGGCCTTGGAGGCCCTTTGTAGTTGAAATTGACTACTTCCTTTTGTCTTGTTCTCACAAAGCTAGGATAGACAGGAGGGCAATAGATTGTAAGTCTAGCAACTGGCAGTACCTCCATTCACTTACTGTTACATGAACAGGCTTGGACCAAGAGTTTTTTTCTATGCTCTGTGCCTCAGGCTGATCTCTGACAAATATTTTATAGTTGGTAAATTATCTTGATACAAGGGACTAGATGACTGATGTCAAATGAGTAGGTGAATTAAAGCTGAGAAAATAATTCTGTCAGTGGTAAGTATTTGAAAGTTTCTCCTCTTCTTGGCAGCAGATGCAAATCTGACATCAGACTGCCCTTCACTTTAGCTGATATATACTATAGTGTCATGTAAAATAACACGTGCACACCAAGGCAAGGATGTGACTTACTCTGTGATGCTGGTGCTGTTTCTTGCTAATTGTCTCAGTAACCTCTGTGAAAGTAAGGACTGCTACTTTGGCCATGTAGTCGTAGTGAATTGTTTCCTGGTTTAAGATGTCTTTTAAATGTTGTGCAGAGGTTAGACTGAAAGAAAAATTAGAAGTGTGCTCGTGGGGTTGAGGACAGAGCCAGGCCTGGAGTTATGAAAACCAGCTGGACTGGAGGCGTAAGCTCAGTAGTAGCTCTTGTGGTGGCTCCCAGGAGTCACCCCTGGTGACTAGTCAAGAGTCTGTTTCTCTTTTTGTCTTGCCAAGTTCTCAGTGCCTGAACTCAAAATGCTCTCTGATTTTGTTTCATTCTTATAAAGCCCAAAAAGCTGTTACTGGGTGGTTGCAAAAACTGATCGTGAAAGTGAGATATTGCCCTCTGCTGGTCTTCTTTAGGAAGAAGGAGGAAAAACAAAAAATCAAGTCCTGGTGCTTAAAAATGGAAATGACAAAGGATTTTGATGTGCCTGTCTTTCCACCTTCAGCCCTGTGTTTTCATTACATATTACATATAATTTTCAATTACATACTGATAGAATTGTAAGTCAGGAAGACATGCTGTCTCTTAAACATCAGCTTCAACCTAGTGGTTATTAACAAGTATTAGTATGTTTTGAAGGCCACAATTTTGACTTTTTTTCTGTCTTATTATTATTTATATAAAAGCCAGTTGTGCAAATGAACATGAAGCCTGAATCTGATTTCCATAGCAGCTGTGCTCAACTGAAAAGTAAAACAGCATATTCCAATTTCATTTCCAAATTGCTTGTTCTTGTGGCCTACCAGCCTTTGAGACTAATTAAGTGGTCTGAACCCCCTTTTGGTTCTTGAGGAATTAATTTGCTGGCTTGTTAGGCTCTGGGGTTGGTTTGGAAGGGTGTTCCTAACTGAGGGAAGATGGCACCACTGATGCCACCACCCAGAAGCCTTTCCAGTGCATCTGGCATCATTGGAACTGGCAGAGCTTAGCAGGGGAGACAGTAAGAGAGCCATGGAATTACTGTCTCATTGATCCTTGTTTTGTAGGAATGGAGTTTGGAGCCTTATTCCTTTTATGTTCTATATAGTGAGGAGGAGGCCAGACATAAATGTGCTCTTTGGGATTTGTTTACTGTGTTAGTGTTGAAACCAGAGGCCCCCTTAGCCTTGGAAGAAACCGTTCTGAAGCTCTGTTTTTAACTCTTAATGTGGTGTTGCTTCTTGAGGTCTAGTACAAAATCCTGATGGCAAGTTCTGTCCAGAAGAGAATTTGAGCAGCCCAGAGGAAGGATTTAGCACCTAAAGCAGTCTGGTAGATTAGAAGGTACCTGATCAAGCCTCAAGGCAGAGAAGCCTGCTTTCCACTCTTAAGGTGGCTGAAGAAAATTGAGCTTTTGCTGGCTGTCTCCCGTGAGCTGGTGAGATCAGCCATAGTTTGGTTAGGCAAAGGCAGTTTAGTGAGCATTCTCTAATGGGTGTCAGGTAAGCACAACTGGGTTAACTCAGCTGAGGAACAGACACTTCTTGAGTTAGCTGATCTTTGTCCAGTAGGGCATGTGAACATTCCCTTACAGCTATCTATGTTTACTTCTCCCAGAACTCTGGAGTGGAAACCCTTTAGCTGATAGATGATTATAAGCAGCTGGAAGATAATTGCCACTCTCCCAAAGAAATACGTTGAAAGTAGAATATGTATGACCTTAGTTCTGTTAGGATAGGATAAATAGGAAATAATAATTCTTGGGGGGACTCAGATGATGTTTTAGTCCCTACCTTTCATATTACAGTTGTATTTTGATTTTCTACTTCTCCACTGCCCTCCTGCCAAAGTTAAATGCTCATGTGAGTGAGGTTGGCTCCCACATACACAGCATGTGCCTTGCTCAATAAGGTAGTTACATGCTTCTTTTTTCTGAACCTCATTTATTAAGCTAATACTTATTCCTTTTTTTTTCTTTTTTGATACCTTAGTCCTGAAAAATGTAATTAAGATTTTGTCTGTGTAAAAATGCCTGTGTTTAACAGAAAAGTCACTACACTAAAACAGAATTACTTTGATGTCAAAGAAAATTAGTAGAAAAGTAGAAAATAGTATAGCTGGCTTCAGAGTTTTGCTGGATCTACATTCTTCTTCTCCTCCTCTTCTTGTGTCAGTTTCCAAGTGATAACATCTTGTAAGCATTGTGTAAATAAAAAACTTAGTGGCTCTGAATAGAAGGAAAATGAGTAATAGCAGCTGATTCCTCACAAAAACACCAGAACACTTCTGGACAAGTGTAAGAAGCATTAGGGGACTTCCTTTGTTATTCTTTGTTTAAAACTTTTATGAATTTGCTGTGAAAGAAATTAACTGTCTAATTTGTGTCCATAGTAAATGCTGTTTCAAAATGTGTTGAATTTGGGCAGTATAGGTTGTATTACAATGCAACATAAACCTGTGAAATTTTTCCTTTCCTATGTAGGTGATCTCTACGGTGCCATAGGCTCTCCAGTTAGGTTGACTCGAACTGTTATTGTTGGAAAACGCAAGGAGTTGGTGCAGCGCTTGCTCTATGTTCTAACTTACTTCATTCGGTGCTCTGAGCTGCAGGAAAATCATCTGACATGGAGTGAGAAGGCTGGGGAAGGAGAGCAAGTGCTAAATGGAAGCAAGATCACAACTGCACTAGAAAAGGGAGAGGTAGAGGAGTCTGATTATGTGGTTGTCACTGTTAAAAATGAACCTGCTCTTGTGCCTCCAATCCTACCTCCAAAGAACGATGGAAGTAAGAACAACAGTACTGCAGAGCAGGTGCATGAACCAGAAAGCACTCAGGCTGTCCCAGTCTCTTCAAAAGAAAAGAGGGAAGCAATAGGAAAGGCCAGTCAGAGCTCTGAAACATCTGTTGATGGTCTAACTAGCAATTTCTGTAAAGGAGGAGCTGATGGTAGGAAAAGAACTGTCACTGATACAGGATTTGTATCCTACCACTCTGAAGAGTCATCTATATTAGAGGATGTAATGGATGTAAAGAAGAACAAGACCCAGAATGACAGAAAAGTGGAAAAGCAGTTTTCTAGTAGGTCGTCTGCCCTACCTTGTCCTGAAAGGTCTGGCAGCAGGAGTTCACAGTTAGAAAAGGTCACTTTTCAGATTGGAAGTTCAGCATCACCAGAGTCAGACGTAGAAACTCATAGAAGAGAAATGGAAGAAAATCTGAAGGCATTAATTAAAAATCCAGAGGTGATACATTGTGCCTCAAGTTCCACAAATCTGGCTGTGGATGCTTCTCAGAATCAAGCAGACAGTTGTGAAGCTGCCTTTACATCCATCAATAAACATGATGTTTGTTTTGCACAAATCCCACCGTGTGAGGAGAAGGAAAGTATACTTAACCAACATATGGAAAGTAAAGGAACTGAAGTGAATTTAATGAACTCGGTATCTAGTGAACTGCTTTTGTCCACGGATGACATAGAAACTGTAAAATTGCCAAACATGAAAGAAAATAGAACTTTATGCTCTGTCAATCTGGAGAACTATTCTTCTGACTGCGTAGAAGCAGATTCTACTGTCAAACAGGATTCCCCTAAAGTAGGTGCTAAAGATGTCCCCTATGGGGATTCTGGAAGGAAAACCTCCTTCAGAGTTGAAGGGGACATTCCAAGGAATGAGAGTTCAGACAGTGCTCTTGGAGCTAGTGATGAAGAAGGTGATTGTTGTATCCCCGATGAAGTGCATCATGATAACGTCAGCAAACGACTTGAAGAATTTGCAGAAGTGGAACTTCCTTTGCCAAGGTAAAGTAGTCTGATTAATTTAGAACTAAATAGAGTCAAAAGCTGTAGCTACTTGGAGTTGTTAAGAGTTTCAAGTCTGAAATCTAGGATCTTGACTAAGTTCCTTGCAAACAAATCAGTAACAGACAGTGACGTGGTTAGAATCCTTGTAAACAAATTTGGCAAAAAGAAAATAGAGCACGTTTAGGGTAGTGAAGTTTTATGACAAAAGTGTACTTCAAATGCCTAACAAAAGGTGGTCAAACTTCTAATGTAAACTGATTGAAATATTTAATGTAGACATGTAGATAGAACAACTGAGGACAAGCAAAACTTTGCTTAAAATGATAACTGTTTAGATTTGACATAATTAAGTCAAATACAGATTTGGAATAAACATGGGCATGCTATTTGAAAATTTTTGAGCATTACATGGAGTTTGATGTTTAAGGTCAGTTTCTAGACGTACCTTAAGCATGAGAGTTGAAGAAAACTCAAATTTAGCAGAATTGTAAGCTGCAGAACTGCAGGGAGCTCATACATCCCACAAACTCTACTGCATATAAGTTTGCTTATTTACAAATTTGAAGAAATCAGTACATTGTTAATTTCAGCTTTTAAAATTCTTGTTTCAAAGAGCGCCAGTAGATGTTTACTGGTGTGAGCATTTATGTAATCTTGGAGTACAACTGTGGATTAATATTTGCAGTAGAAGCAGGCATGACTTTGCATTCCTGTAAAATCTGAATGCAGTTTGTCAGGCAAGAATCTTATCTGCTTTGTATTTCTGTATTTCAGGTCAAATACCATCAGCAGTCAATGTGTGAAAAACTTTGGAAGATCGCTTCTGGGTGGTTACTGTCATACATATATACCTGATCTAGTGCTGCATGGAATAAATAATGATGAAAAACTCAAGCAGTGTCTGCTAGCAGATCTACTTCATGCAATGCATGTGAGTTAAAGTACTGAGTCAGAGTAGGAGTTGTGATATTGTTGAAATCTACAGAAGCAGGTTATCTCAGTAGGCTACTTTTTTGACTTACCTGTTCTGAACAGGCACACCTGCCATGCCTTCCTTCTTGAAAGATGTAAGCCCTTAGTTCACTATATGCAAAACCTGTTCATGCAAGAATCGTGTGCTTTCCTTTATTACTTTGAAGGCTTCTCTTCAAAGATAAACACAGGGAAGATTGTTTGCAACTTCAAGTTACAAACAAGGAAAAAACCCCTTGAGCTGCTTCTCTTTTCCATCACAATAGCAGACAAAATTAGCTGTATTTCAGAAAAATTATTTGCAAGTTGAAACGTCTTATTTTTTGCCACTTAGTGGCATGTGTTGCAAGGGAAATAAAGTCTTGTTGAGGCCTGTGTGACACTAGTCTGTAGCAGAAATGACTGACTACAGAAGGTAATTGTCTATAGATAAGAACTTTGCAGTGTTCTTTCTCTACTGCAAGTACTCCTAAATTATTAAGTTTATAACTAACCTTTCACTGGAATAACTGTGTGACCTCAGTATGCAATTTAAAATGCTTATCTAGTAATTGCCAGCAGCTTCTCTCTGTAGCAATTAAGAGTCATCCCGCTGGCATGACTGCGTGTACTATCCAGAACAGTGATGTGACTGTATGTAACTTGTTTAACCAACATCAGATTGGTCCAGTATGATGCTGTTTCTTCTTTGGTGGATGGCAAGTGGACCATGGGCCCACAGCACTCTTGCTGCCAGGAGAGCCAGTGCTGTCCTGGGGTGCATTAGGGAAGAGCATTCCAGCAGGTCAAGGGAGGTGAACCTGTCCCTCTACTCAGCTCTAGTGAGGCCACACCTGGAGTACTGTGTCCAGTCCTGGGCTCCACAGGTCAGGAAGGATGAGCTACTGGAGAGAGTCCAGTGGAGAAGCCTAAAGATAATGGAACATCTCTCTTCTCAGAGGATACTACAGTGAGATGGGATCTCATTAATGCATATAAATATCCTAAGGGCAGGTGTCAAGAGAGTGGTACTCAGCAACAGGACAAGGAGCAATGGCCATAAACTAAAGCACAAGAAGTTCCACCTCAGCTTCAGAGGAGGAGCTTCTTTACATTGAGGGTGGCAGAGCACTGGAACAGACTGCCCAAGGAGACCCACTCAAAACCTACCTGGACTTGTTCCTGTGTCACCTGCTCAAGGGGACACTGCCTTGGCAAGGGGTTGGATTAGAGGATCTCCAGAAGTCCCCTCCAACCACAGCTATTCTGTTATACCCTGCTTGATTGTGCCTAGTAAAATCCCTTACATATCTCTGAAATGTTGAATGTACTTTCATGTACAATTAATGTAATTATTACGCTCTTCATTTTGAAAGAAACTTATCTCTTCAGGGTAGGTGGAATACATGAAGAAAAATAAAATGGAGTAGGGACTTTGAGGCACTAATTAAAATTAAATGTCTCGGTCATATTGTCATTTAAGACTCTAGTGTTGCTGAATGTAAATCTTGTCACTGAAGTTGGTATTCCTTGTCATTTTTTGAGATGCCTTTGTCTCCCTTTTGGACAAAAACATTCATTGAATCACCTTCTTATTCACTACCTCAGTGTGAATAAAAGTAGAACCTCAAACTGAGCTGTGGAAATGTATGTGAAAGTATCATATAATTGTATTTTGTTTCTGTTGCAGCATCCAGTGCTAGATGAGCCCATAGCAGAAGCTGTCTGCATTATTGCAGACACAGATAAATGGAACGTACAAGTAGTTACAAGCCAGAGAAAGATGATGGACAGTATGAAGTTAGGCAAGGATGTTCTGGTTTCGAGTCAAGTATCCAGTCTGTTGCAGTCTATTTTACAGCTTTACAAACTCAACGTCCCAGCTGACTTCGTAAGTATTCCTTTATTGAAGGCTAAAGCTAATGAAAGTTGTCTAGCTCAGACAGCAAACACAGAGTTTTGTACACTGTGTTGCAATATCAATGAACTAATGCTTGAAATAATGCAGAGCTGTTACAACATATTGAAAAGAATCCATGCTACAGTCCAGTAATGGATACTGGTTTGGCTGTAATTTACATTAAGTAGATCAGATTAATGTTAACAACTCCAAAATACATGTGCCAAAACCTGAGTTGTTTAGGCAATTTTAGTATGTTCTCATGTATTTATGTTTAGGAGTCTTATATTTGTTTTTTATATTTTTTGTGTAAGTTCCACACTTCTCTACTCTGTAAGTTGTTGAAGTGTCTACCAAATCCAGGTTCTGGCATACAACTTTCTATTCTTGGGGTTTCTATTCAACCCAATGCAATGGATGCCTCTTCTCTCTCCCCTCCAGCTAACTGTGCCTCTGTTTATTTGACCCTTCCGTTTTATACATATTTTAGCAAGTGCTGTCTTGGGTAGCTTTGCCTATGGCTCCGTAGGATTGATGGGATGAGACACCTGGGAATGGGTGGGTTGCAGCAGGGAATGTTACTTTGTCATGTTGCATACTCCCTATCCCACAGCATCCTTTCCTGTCCTCATTTGTAGTAGAGTTCATCAGAGCAAATCAGTAATGCTGGTTTTGCCAATTACAGCAAAATTGCCCACAAGTCTCACTGCGGTAACTGTAGCACAGCTTTTAGCACATGATTGTAGGTGAGGGGAGATGGACTGTTTTTTTCAGTAGTCACCCCTTTTCTGATTAACAGAACTGATTTGTCCTTCAGCAGATAGCCTTGAGAAACTCTGTAGGAATGCCATGGAATGACTGTGCCAGCAGATGGAAGGGGAAGATAGAGCTAAACACTAACAGCTGTAAATACTATTGGTTGGCACTGTTTTGGGTTAAATTGGTGGTATTGATTACATTAAGTCCTTCAAGTCAACTGCTTGTCAAGGCAAAATATGTGGGTACAAATTTGAGTGTTTTCTCTGGATTCTTCTGGGCATTGAAAAATATGCAACTGTGGTTGAAATTGTACCCTAACACTAGAAAGGTCACACCTTAAATTCTGGCATTTTTAAACTGAATAGTTGATTTTGCAACTGAAGTGTTCTTTCCAGTGTTACCTTAGGATTTGTGTATGTAGTTTCTATATGATTTGTGTGGTTTGGGAGGGGTCTGGAAGCAGAATGACTTTCAGGGTTTTTTGTTTCCTTTGTCTTACAAAAAGGAACTGTGAAGTGCCAGTGCTAGTAGTTCGTAAATTTTTCATAATCCACGTTAGATACACTTTGATCCTTCTGTTAGGGGATTTTGCAACTCTGCTAAAACAACATCAATGCATGGAAGCTAAGTATTCCTAAACCCTAGGAGAAGTGTGACTTTTTAACAGTAGTATTTCTATTAACTTAAATTTGTATTTACATATGTAAACATATGTACTAATATCAATCAGAGACAACCACAATGCAGTATGTTTGAAGTTTCCTTTACAAGTGCACATCTCTGTACATGCAGTTACTGTTTGGATGAATAAGTATTTTTGGGGTTTTGTGGTACCTACAAAAAACAACCCAACCTGAGACCAGATGCAAGGCTAGTGGTGTGATCTTTGTTGTGCCACTTCAGGCTGATAATTGTGCTGCAGAGAGCTTTGCAGTATGCCCCAGTGAGAGGAAAGTGCTGATTGCAACTGCTGCATTTCAGCAATATGTCAAAAGTTTTACCTGCACCTTTAAATTCTGTTTAAGCTACTCTTCTATTTTTAGAAGTTAATTGACTTTTTTCCATTTGGTCAATGAGAAAAACTGCAGAGGAAGCTAATATAAAAAAAGAAAGAAAAGACTTGTGGACACGGAACAAAATGGATTCATGTATCAAGCTTGTGCGGAGAAGTGTCTTGATTCTTTGCTGGTATTCAGAAGGAATATATCATATGATGTAAACAACCCTTCTTTTAAAATAATGTGTGGTTCTTCCTTACTTGCTCCCTCATAGCTTTAAAAAAAAAATCTGTAATCCTTATCACAAATACTGGACTTGAAACACATTGAGCTGCTACTTTGTGAATCAGCTGCATGCCCCCCCTGAACCACTGAGAAAGTGCTCATAGGCTTTTTTGCACAACGGTTGCCTGTAGTGGAAAAGATAAGAGTGCTTGCTTCCCTTTTGGCCAGAATCAGAAGTGTTATGATTATAATGACTTGAGTGAAAACTTGCTTGAAGCAAATTGATCAAACAATTGTCAAAAAGCTTCTGCCTTTCCTCCATTGGTGGCAGTGATTTTGCTCTACTACCATGTAGCACGTTCTTTAAAATGCTTCTTTATTTTCCATGATTGAGACTTGATATTAGCTCATTGAAAGAATAATGAAACATCTTCATCTTGCTCCAGATGATCAGAAAAATACATATTAGGCTACCTACAAGCCTGAGTCTCTTATTTTGGTCATTAGTTTTTTAATTAACAAAACTGGTTTCACCACGTCTCACTTCTAATGCTTAGGGTTTTCATTCAGCTTGCAGTACATGGGATGATGGCCTGAAGCTATTTGCTGCTACTGTTTCTAATTGCTGTCTGTGCCTGCTGGATGATTATATGTTTGATAATGTGAGGTTCTGCATGTGCTTCCTGCTTTTATCTCCTGATTTCAGAGAGCTGAATTAATTTAGCTTTTTTGAAGTGGTCATCCCTGTGAAAAGAAGGAATATATCAAATTGAATGTACCTTTGTCCTAGAACAAAATACTTGATAAGACTTCCTACCTACCCAGCTTGTGAAGCCATGCTGCTTGCTGAGCTTGTCTTGCCAGAATAACCCTTCTCTCTCCTTGAAGCCAAGGTTCATCTGCTCTCTTGTAGTTAGTATATGAGAAATTGCCACGAATCATATGACTGTATTTAAAAATAATATGCATCTCTAGCATTCCACTGCTGGAAGAAAAGTGGAATGATTAAATTGATGTTTCAACTTGAGCTATTACCTTTTGGCAGTCAGCATCAAATGTTTAAGCAATTTTAAACTAGAAGTACCTAGTAATTGTGAAAACAAATGCCTGAAATGGATTTGTAACTTAGTTGCTACAGAAAAGCAGTCAGCAAAAGAGTTACAATTTTATGATGAGGAAGGTACGAATGTCTTCCACATCTTGAGTTTTAGTTTCTTGAATGGCACTGGAGCCTGAGAGCTAGAATGATAATTTTAGAAACTGTTGTCTAAACCGAGTCTTTCAGAAAAGCGGTACTAACTTCCAACAAAGATATCTTGATCCAAAAATTCTGGCTTGATTCTTAGTAAGAAGTCTTGAGTGGTTTTGAACCTAATTAAAACTGTTTAAGTTGGCAGAAATACAGTGACTTGAGTGGAAATAGAGGTGCAGTTAGTGCGACAAACTTGCTGCCCAAGAGAGCTGGAATGCCCCCAGTTCCATGAGGGGTTTCCTCTTTGTCGAGTAATATGACTTTTTAATGTTTATAGCACAATTGTAATAAATCCAATTGCCTCTTCTAGATTTTGGAGTGGAGGTTAATTTATCTTCTAAGATACAGGGTAAAGCGATATGCTTACGTTTCTGTAATATTTGCACACGGTTGCAAAAGCTGTTCTAAGGTTTTTGGTCTGTGTTTACAGTGCATAATGCATCTTGAGGATAGACTGCAAGAGATGTATCTCAAAAGCAAAATGCTTTCAGAATATCTGCGAGGACATACAAGAGTGCATGTAAAAGAACTAGGAATTGTATTGGGGTGAGTATTGCAGGTATCAGTCTTAAGCAATGGCAAAAGCTGGGGCAGTTATTTTTTCCTTTTCCTCTGAGTGTTGGCAGCTTGTTCTCACAAGGATTCACTTCATATTTAACACTCTTTCATGTGCCTAATAAGGGTGCAAAATAAGGTGCAAAAATGGGTTTTACTCAGCTACCTGGAAATCAGGAGGAGACATTTATACTGGAGCAACAAAATACTTATTCTTCAGAGTTAAGAGAGTTTGGGTTTTGGGCATTAGGAAGTTATCTGTGCATTCATACACGCTCTCTTCTGTTGTGATCTCCTTAATGAAAATTTCATCCCAACAAATACTTCAGAATTTTTGGAAGGTTAGGTGGTACATTTGTATCTTGAGGGAAGAGAGGGTCTCAAAAAACAGGTGTAGAAAAATAAACAGGTGTCCTGTTCAGCAGCTGTCTTCTAATAATAGTACTTGATTGGCATATAACCTTTAGGGATCTGCCTACTGACAGCAGAAAAGGGGGAGGAAGTAAATACACTTTCTCAAGATGTTTTTTAGCACTGTAGGTTAAATCTAATTTATCTTTTTCCAGACTGTTCAAGATTTCATACTCAGAAATGTAGCTGCCAATAGTGAAACCCTGAAATAAGCATTTTTGTGTGTATGTGTTAAATAATATAAACATATACATACATTCTGGCCTCTGAGCAGCTTCACATTTGGAAATGGTTGGACACTGACCATTGCACTTGAGAGACCTTCCTTGAACTGTTATTGCATAATAATTAATAATTCCATCTCTTGGTCATTTTTGGTAAGAAAGTGTTAGTTACTCTGTAGTGAACTGAGTTATATTCAAAACCTGAAATGCATAATCTTCCATAAGCTGACATTTAGTACTTTGTTAAACTGGGCTTAGTGGTGCCTGCTCACTGGTAAGACTACAAGCTAAGGCGTATGGTTTGGCAGATAAATAAAAGGTCTTTTATCTAAACCACAAAAGATTATATAGCACAGAATGTAATACTGCTCTCTTTTGACTTAAATGCTAGCATACTTCTTGGTTTTAAGCATTATTTACCTACCTTTACTGGTATTATATGAGTATTGACAATAAATAATAATTAAACAATGAACTTAGTAATAGCAAGACACTTCCAGTTTCTTTAAAGTGGATGAAAAGTATCATCTTGTGTTTCTCTTGCAAAAGTGACTGTATATTATTTTAAAGTCTGTCTTTTTTTTTTTAATTTCTAGGATTGAATCCAATGACTTGCCTTTGTTGGCTGCTATAGCAAGTACTCATTCCCCATATGTTGCTCAAATACTCTTATAAATCAAATTCTCAGGATAGTCATTCCCTTAAAGTACAATTATGAAAATGGGAACGCTGAATGAAGAACAGAGGTGCCAAACACTGGTAAAGGGGAGCACTGATGAAAGCAGGTGATGACTGTGCTCTACCACCTTCCAATTCTGATTTCAACCGGATGTTTTATCGGAGGACTTCAGTTTACATAACACAAAAGGCATTCAGGTTTTTCTTACAATCTCACTTCTGACTTAAATCAAGAGACTGCATCCTTGCATATTATTTTTATTCAAAGGACAAAAGTTAACACTATGTGGCAGACCAGGTGCTGCCGTCCAAAACGCTGCTCAAAACCATGAAGTACCAGTGAAAAGAACAAGTGGGTTAGAATGGATTTCGTAATACTATGCTTGTGAGTGTGGTGTGGTGTATGTTTCTTTGCTGGGGAGGAGGAGGAGGAGCTGTAAACTCTGTATATAGCATTCCTATACACAAGTGTATTAGGTGGGACATGATTTTCTTGCAGAGCATACGTGTGATTTTGCATAGTAGAAGTGATGGGCTCAGAACAAGGAACCTGGATTCAGCAGCCAAATGCCATGTGGGAATGGAGGTGTGCGTGAGGGTGATGTGACTTTTCCCTTTAAGGACAAGAGGTCGAGAGCTGTGGCTGCTTCTGTTTTAATGAGGAGGCATTCAAATGGGCCCATGGCTACAAGTGGAATGGAATGGACTTCCAAGAGAGGGATTTTGTGGGAAAGCCTTATGGAACTTCTGCTACAAGTTTACATTTGTTGCTGATGCAACTTCAGTAACTGTTGATTTGCTGTATGACTGTGGTCCTGGAAACTAAACTTGTCTTGGTGTCATCAAGTATTGCTATCTCCAAGGAGTATGGATTTGAAAAACTTCTGAACGATGCCAGTGCTGTGAGCACGTGTCCGTGTGCACATACACCAAACAATTGGCACAAACTGAAGACAATCGTCTTGGGGAAATACAAGACAACAAACAACCCCCACCAAACCTTTGGTCAAAAGTATTACTTTTTTCCAGCTACGAGTTGTCACTCTGAGTAGGAATAAAAGAGGAACGTTGTTTGAGGTAAAATGAAATGTAGGGGGAAAACCCCAATATTTGATATTACTCTGAATGTTTGCAATTACCCTTTTTGATTCTACAGAAATCTTGAACTATCATCCAGGTGCCTTTCCTTAATAGGTTAACTACTCTGACACCAGAAACTACTTCTCCACTAGTTGATACTGGCCTTTGGTGTTTCTAGAAAGCAAAATAAAATTTTGTACTTCACTGTTTTCACGTGGTTGATTAAAATGAATGTAAAAAATACTTTTTTTGCATAAAGCACTGTTAAGCTGGATATGAAACTATGGACCAGACTGAGGAGAGAACAAAGGATCAAAACATTCTTAAATGAAAACTCAATGTTGGACTGTTCTGTTGTGAGCCGCTGTGAATGCGGTGTCTGAAATTGTCATCTTGCAAGCAAATTTCTGGCAACACAATTGCTTGAAAATAGTGAATTCTAATAAGAAACTCCTGGTCACCAGTTGTGAGTTCTTCTCGTTGGTGGTTACAGATTTTTAACACTGAAGGGACACACTTTTATTAAAAGTGTTTTTATTTCCTACTACCTTGATGTTTGGACTTTTCTACAGTAAACTTTCAATGATTTGAAATAATGAAATGTGCTTATTGTGAATTGTTTAAATGTGATGGGGGTCTTGATTAACCTTGTGTTGCTTTTTGAGGGAAATAGGTAGACTGGCCTACTGTGAAAAGAGGTTGTTTCCACGTGGAGGGATACTTAATACTCTGATACAACATTTCTAAAGCTGTTCCTTTTATGCTGGTTTTCTGACCTGACATTCCACATGTTTCTTTTATTGCATTTTCATACTTCTCCCTAGTATTCTGCCTAAAAAGGCTAAAATCTTTCTATGGTTCGGGTTTTCTCCTCCTGCTTTATTGTTAAGCAAACTTTTCATACCTTTGGTCTGTGAATCCTATCTGCTGGAAAGTAAATTTGCTGCTGCATACGGCCTTTAGCAGATACCACTTTCTGTTTCACAAGGTTAAGACAAAGTAAGAACCATAGAGCAAGTCACGTATTCCTAAAGTACCCTCTTGATGGAGAATGTGTGTGTGCATGTGTAAGACTATGAAACTGCTTCTCTGAGTGTATATAGAAATCCTCATGTACTTTCTCTATTTCATGTCACTCTTAAGTAGTAGCTGAGATCATTAAAAGTCAGTGCAGTTCTTTTAAAGTATAAGTGGGGTTTTTATCTGAACAGACTGACAGTTCTTCAAAGAAGTATATGCTAACATAAAGATGTGCTTTTGTTATCACAGGGTTTACTAAAGAGGGCAGAGGACAGCAAACATTCAGTGATTTCAAGATTATCAATAATATACCTGATTTTACCACATCAATTGTTTTAAAAAAAAAAAATCTGCCTTTGGGCAAGACACCACTTAGCTTTGTGGTGGCATGTGAGCCAATGGTCAAAAGCCCTTGTATTTTCTTCAGCCCAGGCTAAAACTTTATAGTTCTTGCTGCTTTCTCTAACATTTTGCTGCTCTTCAGAAATTACACGTTGAACTATTTTATTCTCACAGTTTTAGTTTTGGGGGGAAAGAAAGTTCAAGATGAAAGCTCTTTATTACCTTTAAAAGGCTTTAGACTAATGAAAGCTAACTACATATTTCCCCCTCCACCAAATGTACTACCTCAGTTGACAGGATTCCACTTTCTAGGGCTTTTTTTTGACTCGAAGTCTTTAACTTGTTTTTGGTAGCATCTTGATGTTTATGTAAATTGGTGTGGCATGACAGGGCAGTAAGTATTTACAGATGTGTTTTTTAGACATTTTTAGGGCATGTTTCTGGTTTTATTTTAATAGGATGAAAAGTGATATGAATGTACAGCTGTGTTGAAAATTGATAATGTAGCTTAATTTTCAAATATTCCAAAGTTGTTTTTATCAGTATTATGTAGGTTTTTTGTAAACTTAAATACCTACTTTCTTGGTTAGGTGGGAGTGCACAGTCTTTCTGAAATCCCACATAAATGCAGTTTACACACTGAAATTTAAAGAATGTATGCTGTTTTCAGGCAAGACTAAACCTAGGGGAGGAATGAACTGCTAAATTGCAGAATTTAATCAAAATGAATTCTTTAACCCCAAACAATACCAAGATTTAAACATTTTAATACAAGTAAGTACGCTCTGAACTAAACTATACGACTTTCTTTTGCCCCCANAACTAAACGATACGACTTTCTTTTGCCCCCAAAAAACTAATAGGCACTGATCCTGTAATTTACATTTCTGATGGCATCCTCCAGAATTATAGATTGATTTTCCCCACTCCCTATTATAAACATCTTTACTCTTAAAGTCAAAAGCTTTTTTCAGATTCATCAAACTCTTGTAGATAAGGCTTATGCAAAATAATCACTTACCCTTCAAGTATAACTTCTACTTCAATTAAAAAGACCCAAATAAAAATCAAGTCTGAACTACTGAATATAGTCTAGACATTTTCCTTTTTTTTTTTTTTTTTTTTTGGGGGGGGGGG